>JAMPIV010022538.1:0-424611 GCA_024509875.1 Oreohelix idahoensis
GGTATGTTTTTTGCTGATTGTTTTGGTTTTTTGGATGGGGGTGTCTTGTGTGGGGAATATTCTTGTGTAAAGACGTATTAGGGTTGTAGGACCAGGGTTCCCTTTTTTCTTCCTTATCTGTTATTTTTTTTGTTTTTGGTGTTCCCTTTTTGTGGGGGTTTTGGTGTTTTTTTTGTTCTTAATCAGGGGCATATTAGTGGTTTGTTTTTTTTTTTTTTTCCCTGTTTTGTACACTTGGTTTACTCCTATGTTTTGAGGGGACTTGTTCACCTATTACATTCTAAATGTTCAGACTCAGGACTGTTGTTTGTCCTGTAGGGGTGGGTAAAATGATATATAAAGTTTGGGTTTCTTTGTTTGGAATGTTTAAACTTCCCTACGTCAGTCCTATGACTCCCGCTGTATTAGGACATGTTGTTCGCACATGTGGGATGGAAGGGTTATACCACATTAGGGGGGACATTCAGTTGTGGAGCGTTACTTTTTTGTCGAATAAATGTGGTTTGGGGGGGATTGGGGGGGGGTTTTTTTTTTTGGGATGATGGGTAGATTGTTATTGTGGTTTTTGTGGGGGGGGGGTTTTGTGTGGGTTTTTTTTTTTTTTTTTTTTGTTTTTTTGGGGGGGGTTTGGGTTTTTTTTTTTTTGTTTGGTTTGGGGGGGTTTGGTTTGTTTTTTTTGTGTTGGGGTTTTGGGGTTGTTTGTTTTGGTTGTGGGGGTTTGGGGTTTTAGGGTGATTGGGGGGGGTTGGGGTTTTGTGGGGTGGGGTGTGTGGGGTTTTAAGGGTGGAATTTTTTTGTGGTGGATTTTTGTTTGTGGTTTTGGGGTTTTTTTTTTTGGGTTTTTTTTTTTTGTGGGTTATAAGGGGGGGGTAGAAAATGGTTGGGTTTTGAGGTGGGTGGGGTGGGGGGGGGTTTTGGGTTTTGGGGGTTACTTGTTTTGGTTTTTAGGTGGGGGGGGGTTTTTGGGTTTGAAATTGTGTGGGGGGGGGGTGTGATAGGGGTTGGGGGTTTATGGTTTTTTTTTGTATGATGGTTAGGGGGTTTTTTTGTGGGGGTGTGGGGTTGGGTGGGGGGGGGGGGTGGGGGGGGGGTTGTTTTTTTGGGGTGGGGGGGGGATTTGGAGTTTTTTGGGGGGGGGAGGTTGGGGGTTTGGGGGGGGGGGGTTTGGGGGGGGTTTTGGGGGGGGGGGTGGGGGTAGGTTATGGGGGGGGGTTGGGGGGGGGGGGGGGTGGGGGTTTGTTGGGGGGGGGGGGGGGGTTTTTGGGTGGGGGGGGGGGGTTGGGGGGGGGGGTTGTGTTTGGGGGGGGGGGGTTGTTGTTTTGTTGGAATTATGGGGGGGTTGGGGTAATGGGTTTGTTGGGGGGGGAGGTGGGTGGGGGGGGGGGGGGGGGGGGGGGGGGGGGGGGGGGGGGGGGGGGGGGTGGTTGGGGGGTGGGGTGGGGGTGGGGGTTTTGGGGGGGGGGGGGGGTTGGGGGGGGGGGGGGGGGGTTTGGGGGGATTTGTTGTGGGGTGGGGTTTGGTGGGGGGGGGGGGGGGGGGGGGGGGGGGGGGGGGGGGGGGGGGGGGTGGGGGGTGGGGGGGGGGGGTTTTGGGGGGGGGGGGGGGATGGTTTTTTTTTAAAATTTTTTTGGGGGGGGTGGGGGGGGGGGGGGTATTAGGGGTGTTTGGGGTGTTGGTTTCCAAATGTGTGGGGTTAAGGTTTTTGGGGGGGGGGGTTTTTTGGGGGATTGTGGGGGGGGGGTTTTTGGTTTTTTTTGGGGGGTTATGGTTGATTTTGGGGGGGGGGTTTGGGTTTAATTTTTTGGGGGTTAATGGGGTTGGGGGTGGGGTTGGGGTTGGGGTGGGGGGGGTTTAGGGAGGGTTTTTTTGGGGGGGGTTGTTGGGTTTGGGGGTTGGGTTTTTTGGGGGGGGGGGGGTTTAATAGGTAGGTTTTTGGATTGGTGGGGGGGGGGATGGGGGTGTTATTATGGGTAGTTTTTTTTTGGGGGGGGGTAAGGGGGGGGGTTTAAGGGGTGAAGGGGTGGGTTGGGTTTGGGGGGGGGGGGGTTTTTTGGTTTGGGGGTTTTTTTATTTGGTAGTTTTGGGGGGTAGTTGGGTGGTTCAATTAGGAGGGGGGTTTTGTAGTTGGGGGGTTTTTGGTTTTTTTTTTGTATGGGATGGGTTTAGGGAAGGAGGTGGTGGGTGGGGTAGGAATATTGAAATTTTTGGGGGTTTTGGTTTATTAGAGTTTTAGGGAATATGTGGTTATTGGGGGGGGGGTTTGATTTTGGGGGAAGATGGGGGGGGTGTGGGTTTGATTTTTTTTGGGTTGTTTGGGGGTTTTTTTGGTTTTTTGGGGGTTTTATTGGATGTGGGGGGTTTGGGATAGTTTTGGGTTTTTTGGGGGGGTTTGGATTGATAAGATTGGGTTTTGGGTTTGGGGTGGGTAGAGATGTGGTTTTGGAAAATGTTGTAATGGGTTTTGTTTTTTGGGTTGGTTAGGGTGTGGGTATTGGGGGGGGGGAGAAAATTGGGTTGGAAAAATTGTTTTTTTAGGGGTGGGGTTATTTGAAAAAAAAGGGGGGGTGTGATGTTGTGACAAATTTTGGGGGTAAAAAGGGGGGGGGAAAATTGGAAAGGGTTGGAAATGGGGGGAAATTGGGGTTTTGGGTTTGTGGTTTTTATTTTGGTGTACTGTAGTTTTGGTGGGGGGGTTGGGTGGGGGGGGTTAAATGCTGGAAGGGGGTTTTTAGGTTTTGGGGGGGGGTGGGTGGTTGGGAAAATTGTTGGGGGAGAATGTTTTGGTTTTGGTTTGGTGGTGGGGTTTTTTTGTAATTTTGGGTTTTTTGAGTGGGGGGGGTTTATTTTGGGGGTTGGTTTGGTTTTTTTTGTTTTTTGGGGGGGGGGGGGGGGTTGGGTTTTGGGGGGGTTTTTTATAATGGGATGCACCAATTTTTTTTTTTTTTTTTGGTTTTTGGGATTTTTAAGGGGTTTGGGTTGAAGTTTGGGGGGGGTTGAGATAATTAATTGGGTTTTGGAAATTGTTGTGTGGGGGTTGGGGGGGGGTTTTGTATGGGGTTTTGGGGAATTGGGGGTTGGGGGTTTTTTGGGGGGTATTTTTGGTTGGGGGGTTTGTTTATGGGGGTTTTGTGTTGGGTGGGTTTGGTGTGGTTGTTTGGTTTTTGTAATGAAGGAGGGGGTGTTTGTTTTAAGTTAGGGGGGGGGGGGGGTGAAGTTGGGTGAATTTTGGGTTTTTGGTTGGGTAAATGGGGGGGGGGAATTTGAATTGTTGAAAAATGGGTATATTTTGGGTTTTTTGTGATGAATTGGTTGTTTGGGTGGGGGGGGTATTTTTTTGGGGTTATTTAAATGAGGGAATTGGTTGTTGGTGTGGGGGGGTTTTGGTGTGTTTTTGGGGGTAGGTTTTTGATGGGGGGTTTAGGGGAGGGATTTGGAGCTTTTGTTGTTTAATTGTTGTTGTGGGGTTTTTTTGGGAATTGTGGGGTTAGGTTGGGTTTAGATTGGGAAGTGGGTTGGGGTTTTGGGGAGTTGGGGGTTTTGGTGGTGTGGGGGGTTTTTTTATGGTTTTGGGTGGGGTTTGTGTTTTGTGGGGGTTTTTGAATTTTTGGGGGGGGTGTTTTTGGGGGGTGATGTTTTTGGTAATGGGGGGGGTTTATATGTGGGATGGGGTGATAATGATGTGGGGGTTGGTAGTAATAGGGTGATTTTTTTTTGGGGGTGTTGCAAACAATTTGGGGTTAAAAATATTATTTGTGTTATAGAAGATTTGATTGTGGTCAGGTATGGTTGTTGGTTGTATGGGGGGTTGGGTTGATGATTGGAAAGTGGGTTAGGGATTTTTTTTGGATAGTGAAGGGTAGATTTGGGTGTGGGTATGGAGGTTATAATTTGGGTTTGGTATTGTGGGGTTTTTGTTTGAGGTTAGTGGATTTTGGGGGGGGATTATTGTGTGGAAAATGATGTTGAAGGGATGGGAAAGATATATGAAGTGGTATTAGGGGGGTTGAATTTAAGGTGGGGGTTTGTTGGTGGTTGATTGGGGGGAGGTGGGGGCGGTAAGAAGGTATGGTGTAATAGGTTGTGGTAATTTTGGAAGTTGGGGTTTTTGGGTTGTGAGGTTAAGATGTGAGGGTGTGTTAGGGGTTGGTGGGCGGGGTGTGTGTTGGGGGGTTAGGGTTGGTGGAGGGGAAAATGTTTATTTTGTTTGGGGTAATTTGTAGGGGTTTTGTATTGGGATTGGTGGGGTTTGTGGAAAATTGGGTTTTGGGAAATTTTGTTCCATGAAGGGGGATGGGGTTTTATTAGTCAAGAGTTTGTAAATGGTTTAGTGATCTGGGAGTGTTGTGTTGACTCATGTGATGTGTATGATTGGTGTGTTGGGTTGGGGTTTGTTTAGCTTGGGGTGGTTAGTATTGTATGGGCTGGTTTTGGGTTTGTTCCATTGGGGGTGTGTGTTTGTTGAAAAACAAAGGAAAGTTTTGTGGGCATTTTTTGGTTTTGGTATGGGTGTTGGTGGTGGGGGTTGATTGTGGGTGTGGTTGTGGTGATTGTTGGTGGGGGGTGGGGATTGGTTAAAGAAAAAAAGCCATTTTATCAAAATAAGGGTGAGTTATGGTGTTATTATGGGGGGGGGTGAGGTCAGGGGATGGGGATATATGGGAACTGTTTGGGAGTTTGGTTTTTGGGGTTGGTGGATTGTCAAAAGTAGATGGGTTTGGGGTGGATTTGGTTGTGGGGTTGTAGTTTGGAATAACAATGGAGGGGGTTTTAGAGGTTTTGGGGGGTGGATTAGAGTTGTTTTTTGTAGTTTGAGTGGACTAAGTAGTGGTTGGGATTTGAGTGTGGGAAAAATTTTGCCAGGGTGGGGGGTTGTTTTGGTGTGTGGGAATTTAGTTTTTTTATGAGCTTGGGTTTATTTTTGAAGTTTTAAAAATGTGGTGGGAAGTTTGGAGTGGAATTTTTGGGGGGGGTAGTTTGGGTGGGGTGGGGGGGTGTTTATGGTGTTGTGGGTGTTTTTTGGGGTTGTGTTTGGGTTATTTGTTTAAGGGGTTTTGGCTTTGGTGGGTTTTTTTTGATAGAATGTTCAACTAAAGTGGGGTTGGGGGGGTTTTAAAAATTTTTGAGTTTTTGTTGCTTTTTTGATGAGGTTTTGTAGATTTTTTAGGAAGTTGGGGTTTTTGGTTTAAAATGGTTTGGGATGGGGATAAAAAAAAAATATTGTGTATCAGTTTTATGGTGTGGTGGGTTATTATGGTGTTTTAATTATTGGGTGAAGTTGGGGGAGGGGTATGAATTGGTTTTTTGGGGAATTTTAGAGTTGGTTTGGTGTGGTGGTTAAGGGTGAAGTTTTGTGGGGGGTTGGTTGTTGGGGGTGGGTTTGGTGTTGAGTTTTGATTTGGGGGGTTTTGTTGTTGGGGGGTTTTTGTTAGGGGGGGTTCATGGTCCCCTGGGTGGGTGGGTGTTGGGGGGGGGGGGGGTGGGGACAAGGGTGGGGGGTGAATGTGTAGTTGTTTTGGGGGGGTGGTTGTTTAGGGGATGGGGGGGTGGGGGTTGTGTGGGGGGGGATTGGTTTGGGGGAAATGTTGGTTGGGTAAAAAAAAAAAAGAATGAGTTAAAAGAAAAATAAAAAAAATGAAGAAAGGATCAAAAGAAAAAATATAAAAATGTAAAAAAAAGAAAATAACCCCCTGTTGCGAGGTTAAAAAATTAAAAATGGAAAACAAAACGCGTTGAAAAATAAAAAAATCACCCCCCCCAAAAAAAAAACATGGACACAAGCCCACCTTGTTTTTTTCCCCCAAACAACCACCCCCCCAAAAAATGGACACCCCCATCCAGTAAACAACCCACAACATTTACAACCACCCCCCGCCTCCGCCAAAAACCCAAAAACACCACAACAAATTCCAAATTATTAGTGCAATTTAATGGGTTTATTTTTAGGGAAGAGAAACTGTTTTGGGTTGTTGGAAACGGGCCTCCCAAAAGGACAAAGAAAGTCCAAAAAAGGGAACAAATTGTATTAGGAAAAAAGGTGAGATCTGTTGCTAGCAAAAAAAAAAAAAAAAAAAGTAAAATTGGGGAAAACACGCTGCTGGAAAAAATTAGACAGAAATATGATATGAAATTAAAATAAGCTAAAATTTGTAAAAAAAAAATAAGTATTGGGTTATAGTCCAATTTTAATTGTTTGATTTTGAGGATTTCTAAAATTTAGATAGCATTTAAAAAAAAAGTTCAATACAAAATAGGTATAGTTAAAAAGAAGGATGACGATAAAATAGCATAAATATAAAAAAAAAAAATACTGGCGCCTAAATGAATATATTAAATACATTATAGGCGTAAAAATAAAATTAATAAAATTAAAAATTAAATACTGAGGTTGATTAACAACGTAAAATGGTTTTTTATTTACATTGGTAATGAATTTGAAGATTGTCGGTTTTTTATAAATACATAAGGGCATATTTTGAAATTAGGGGCGCTATGGTTATGTGTACCAACTATATTTATTTTTATCACTTGGTTTGGTTGTCTTTGTGTTTTTAAGGTTTGGGGTTGTGGGGTTGCTATGCGAAGCTAGGTTTATTTGGGTAAAAATAGAAGGTATAATATTATAGAATATTTGAGCCCAACCTAAAAAAATGAACCCGCCATTAGAATAATATATGCTACTCAATATAAATTAGCATGCAAAGATTTATTATGGTTAATATTGGATAATTTTATTTTTTTTATTTTTTTAAGAATGGTTGAGTACACCGTCATGCAACAATATCTAATTATAGTTAACTGATAACAGTAATATATGGTGGTGGAAAGATTATCCAAAAACATAAAAAAATATATAAAGAAAATTCATACTTTTATTTTTTTTGGTTTATTAAATTAAACTTTTGATCAAAGGTGTTACCTGTTTTTAAATGTCGAAATTTAAAAAAAGACAAAAATTGGATAGCCTGGAAAAGTATAAAAAATAAAACTGATAATGGTTGAAGCAATAAAGGGAAAGACCCACCTGCAGCAATTTTGTTTATTTTTTCATTGCTTGGCCTGATTAATAGAGACAACGCACGATGCAGGTATGATTTTTATGTTCTGGTACCACAAATTGTCCTACAATACAGAGAGATTGAAATTTTTATTTTATGCAGTAATTTTGAAAGCCAGATAGAATTAACTAAACCATTCATTTTTTCGCTTGTGGAGTATCCTTGTTCCGCCTTATTCAATTTTTGCGGCTTGGCATAAGCGACTGGTTTCAGTTCCCCATCAGGTGAAGATGTATGATTGTTTGCAACATTGTCCAAAAAGCCCTTTTCGGTTACATAGTTTATTTACAATTGCAGTGCATCTGTTCTCAAGACAAAGTCCTGTGTTAAAGGCAAGGTCAATGTTTTTTGAGAAAATAGGGCTTGCTAGTGAGTTTTTTCTCTTTTTAGTATCTGTGGACGCTATGTCACTTTTGCATGAGCAGTCCTTATAATGACTATATTTGTATCTGGGAAAGTCAGACTTGGTGATTTCAGATCAGTCAGAGGAGTTTACAAATAGGCGAGTTAAAATTTTTGAGGTTATTTTTGGATAAAAAATCCGCATAAACGACAACGAAATGATTTTCGACACGTCCTTTGCGGGGCGAAGTTTTTTGCGGCGGATATCGCGGTGCTCCCTCTGCAGTGGTATTTGACCAAGTTCTTGTTATGGATCAGGGGTAATTAGTTATTAGACCCTGATAATACAGGATGTGTTGAGCCACAAGAATTCCAACTCTTTTTTTACCATCCAATACAACATTATTTTGTTGGCCTAGGCGAGTTTAAGTTTCGCCTCTTGTGTTATAGAATCCTATTAAAAAACTATTTCTGAGCTTGCGGGGGGTGTTCTTTCAAATTGTCTGTCTGTGGCGAACGAAAATATCATCCAATGAAAGTTTAAAATAAATGACGTGTTATTAAAAGATGGATCATGGGATCTAAACAATTTTTCGCATCTCATGAACCGTTGAAAACACACTGGAAAGCAGCATAGACAATTCCTCAGTCCGAAATGGTAGCATATTTGAATTCATAATGTCCATAACCGAAGTGCTAAAAGTTTGATTTAAATAAATAAGGAAAAACTCACTTCAAGAGTTACCCAGGATCTTGTTAACGTGTTGCTTAGCCTTTAGTTTTAAGATCCAATGTTTGAAAAAAAGTTGTTTGTCACCCTTGTTCAGTCTTTGGCAAACATGATTGCTTTTCATGGGGTGTCTGTTAATTGATGTTTTAATTTTTCTATTCAATTGTGAACAGCATTTTAGTTGTGTTTCTAAAAAAAACAGTTCTGGAGTGTTCATTTCCATTTTAAAGGTAATTCCTAGCAAAAAAAAAAAAAAAACTCTCTCAAAATAAAAAGGGAACTAGAAAAAAAAAGAAAAATCCTATCACTGTGAAAGGAAAAGAAAACCTGGTCATAAAAAAAAAAGAAAAGAAAGTGCCTAAAAAAAAAAAAGAAAGAAATAAAAGAAGAAAAAAAAAAGAAAGAAAAAAAAGAAAAAAAGAAAAAAAAACTCAATAAAAATAGGTCTAGTTTCATGTTATATTATACTGTAGCAAAATTTGTGATGGCCTGTAGTTTATCAGTAGTTAATACTTCTGTATGATTTGTTTGTTTCCAGAATCGTTGTAGATGATACTCTCCATCCCTCTTGTTTTGTTTTGTAGTGGCAGATGATCTGGATATCTTTTACCTGTGCTGCTGTTTCATCTATGTAGGTGGTAGAGGGGATGTCTTTAGATGTGGGTGTTAGTGGTTTCGTTTTGAGCCATATCTGGTTGCAATAGCCTAAGTGTCATATTGTGGTGTGTGCTTTCTGGTGGTGTGGTAGTGGTGTCAGTGTATCAGTATATACATTTCTTTTTCAGTGTTTTGCAGGTTATGTTATGACTTTTTTCCTTCCCTCTGTAGAGTGTGGTATTTTTTGTAGAGATTTGTTCTTGACTCCTCTCTCTAGTACCGGATATGGTGCTGGCCTATCCATTTTGTATTAGGTTTTTCGCTGGCTTCCCTAGGTGTGTTGAGTTTGCAGCTCCTTCTCTCTCGTATATATCTGCAGTTGCCGACACATAGGTTCGCTTTGCCTTCCTATTAAGTAATCTGCATTGGTGCATGTTTCTTTCCTGGCATTGTTTCAACAATTAGCATTTTGCCCGTTTCCATCACTGCTTTCAAAACGAAGGGTGGTTCAGGTTCGTTACCCATATTTGATAAAAGAATGTATGGTAAAAACAGGTTCCTCTTCCGCCTTTTTTTCTCCATCGTTTTCCCAGGTTCTTAAATTTTTGGGCCTCTAATTGGACCTCTTTATTTGGGCCTCCCAAAATTAAAGCAGTAGTTTGGGGCGGGGGAAAATAAAGCCTCCGTTGGAAAACTAAAATTGTGGTACACCTTTTTCCGTTTTACGCAAAAAAAACATTGGCGGGGTGCGGGGGCAGGTAATTGGAGTCACCACTGAATACCGGGTTTTTTTCGATTGTTTTGCCAGCTTTTCTTCAGGATAGCCAGGATTAGTAATGAGAGGTTCCCATTGAAAAACACCTCTCTTTTAACTGGGGGGCCGTTCCCTTGGGGATGGGTACCGGGAACTTTAACCAAAATGAAAGGCTGGCTTGAACTGAAACCACATAGCTAGGAAGCCAGTGCTCTAACCACTGCGCCATCGCAGGTCCGTGTTAGTATTTAATTGGATCTAATTGTGTCAGACTTGTACCATTAATAAACAACATTGCATTCCAGTAGAAACTATGTGAATAAAACGCCTCTGAAACTTTATGACGTGACAACCAGCGAGGTAGAGGCCCCTTAACCTTTCCCCACCCTACTGCCTTGTGGGTTAGATATTTTAGTCAAAGGCAGTCGGAAATTCCCCGGCATAAATCGGCGGAAGGTAGAGGGAAATCACCGTCGTATTGTCCCTTACGTAGTTATGAATCGGAAATGATAGAGGACGACAAAGGAAGAAGATACTTGAAAATTTAACGTCATGGAACGAAAAGAACTCAGTAACAGAAACTACTAACTTGTATAAACAGCATTATGGACATTAGATTGTGAAGCGGCAAAACCATTAGTATTTACGTTCTCTTGTAGTATTAATTTCTGCAGCATTTGTATGCGCATTATTTCACATAATTTAAGCTATATTTCCCAACATGCTGCATGAACAACAGCTTGATCTCCATATAACTGTGCTCAAGCTCGCGCCCTGAAGAGGACACTTCAGCTTCACCCTATGCTTCGGCACAACACGGGATGTAGCGTTTACCGGCTATAAGCGGCCGGATGACCGCAGCTGAGGTTCAAAGATGTGCACAAGAGAGACATGAAGGCACTGGGAATAAATCCAGCAACCTGGGAAGGTGAAGCTGCTGAATGCACTAAGTGGCGATGCTCCCTACATTGCCACCTCATATTAGGCGAAAAGAAGATCTTACAACAAACATTGTGCAACAGATATTATTGGAATGTTTTCAATATTTCTCATTTCATATTTCCCGGTATAGGTTAACATCTGTAAACAAACAGTGAACAGTTGTTGAAGGAAATTATGACTGATTTCTTTGGTATAGTTTCACTACGTACACTGGTTAAGTCAGCTATGCTAAATCACTGACAATTTAGCTCAAACCCAACCATCAAGAATCAATTTACCACAAGCGCACCCAATCATTAACTTGTTACCAAATTACATTGGGTTTTGCGCCTTTATTTACATTCGGACAACCCACAGTAAAATGTCATGACCTTTGGAGCCATATCGATATTCCGTTGGAGGTCTGTGTCTTTGAATACGTCATGATATAAGATACGTGATAACTGTCATATTTCCTGTTAGAAGTTATATTTGCACTTGGAAATCAATTCTAGGTAATTATTTTTCATCGACACCGGGAACATAAATATCTCCGGCAATTTATGAGGGATTACACGAAAGTCTCGTGATTACGTCAATCGTCGACACGTGATCACAACACAGTTAATCAATAGCGCCATTATATTTTCTAAAGCTTTATTCACTGAATGATCTCTTAGGCCCTATACGAAAACACTAACTTATCTCCGAGACTCTACACCATATTCACAGACCTATCTGCGGTGCTCTACGCCATTTTTCTTCTTCTTTGATCCTTAGCCGTCGACCGTCAAAGCAGTCAGTGGCCATCACGCCTGATGGCGACTTGTAGGGCAACAACAAATTGATTCCACTTTGCTCGGTCTGTGGCCATCCTTCGTACAGTGCCCCAACTCTGGTTCATTCTTTGCATCTCAGCCTCCACAGTCCTCCGCCAAGTTGTTTTTGGTCAGCCTCTCTTTCGTTTTCCTTCAGGGTTCCATAGCATAGCTGTTCTTGTGATGGCATCGGGGTCTCTTCTGAGGACATGCCAACCCAGCTCCAGCGTCTGCCAGCTATGATGGTGTGCATGTCCTCTTGCTTGCTCCGAGTAAGCAGATCTTGGTTGGTGATGGTATTCGGCCAAAAGATTCGGAGAATTTTTCTTAGGTATGTTGTGTGAAAAGAGGACAATTTCGACATTTCCTTCTCTGTAACTCTCCAGCATTCCGCACCATATAGAAGCACAGAAAGCACAAAGCTCTGATATAATCTTAATTTTGTGCGTGTGCTGTACTGAGAGGACTTTCAGATGTTTTTTAGACTAAAAAAGGCTGTTTTTGCTTTTTTCATTCTGTTGTTGATGTCTTTGCTTGCTCCGCCGTCTGGCGTTACTATGCATCCTAGGTATGTGAAGGTGTCTGTTTGTTCCAGTTGCTGATTCCTTACGGATATGGGCTCAGGGTTGCTCACATTGAGCGTCATGACCTCTGTCTTCTTTAGATTGATGTTCAAGCCCACCTGCTGGCTATACTTATTAAGTCTATCCGTTTTTTCCTGGATGTGTTGATGTGAATGTGCTAGTAGTGCAATGTCATCTGCATATTCCAGATCTTCCAATGTAGAAAATGCAGTCCATATTATTCCTCTTGGACTGCCCTCTGTTGTCTGGCGCATCACCCAGTCTATGACTGTTAAAAATAGAGTGGTTGATAAGGGGCATCCTTGTCGTACTCCTGTCTTCACCTCAAAGGTTAGGTTGCTCTGCCCAACGCTACATGTAAAGTTGGCATAGAGGCTTTTTATGATTGACACTATGCAGCTTGGAATTCCATAAGCCCTTAGTATTTTCCATAAACTGTCCCTATGTATACTGTCAAAAGCCTTTTCAAAATCAACAAAATTAATGTACAGCTGTCTTTGCCATTCTGAGCACTGCTCTATAATGTTCCTGACGGTAAATATATGATAAACACATCTTCTGTACTTTCTAAATCCTGCTTGTTCTTTCCTCAGTTTGTGGTCTACTGCTTTTGAAATTCTCAGTATAATTATCCTGCCTAGTATTTTGCTGGGAACTGAGAGAAGAGTTATTCCTCTCCAATTATTGCAGTCTGCAAGATCTCACTTCTTGGGCAATTTGACAATTATCCTTTGTTCCACTCCGTTGGTGTTGTCCCTGTTTTCCAGACTTGTGCAAATAGTGGTTCTAATAGTTCTGCTGCTAGCTCAGGGTCTGTCTTAAATAGCTCTGCATTTAAGTTATCATGGCCAGGAGCTTTTCCATTCTTTAATCCTTTGATTGCTGTGATGATTTCTTCTTTTCGTGGAATGTCTGTATTAACATCTAGATCATTTTCAGCCTCAGGAACATTGAACAAGGAACCACCAGAGACACAATTGAATGTTCCTGAGGCTGAAAATGATCTCTGAAATGCTCTGCCCATCTTGTTTCCTGTCCCTCTGCTGTCGTGATGAGATTTCCTTGCTTATCTCTTACTAATGTAATATTGTTTGCGCCTCGTTTTCCGCTGATGATTTTAGTTATTTTGTATACTGTGCTTTGTTCATTTCTCAGTGCTGCCTCTTCTACCTGTCTTGCAAGATCTACGCCATATTCAGACCTATCTCCGAGGCTCTACGCCATATTCACAGACCCATCTGTTCAACAAACTGGACAGATGAGAGTGTCCGTGCGGGGATGACAAACAGTAGAACACGTCCTGCAAAACTGCCTGCATCATGACAGGAGCAGGGTGGCAGTGTGGCCTTCTCCAACCCAGTCAAGAGACACTGTATGGTGATGAGAGAGACACTGTATGGTGATGAGAGAGACACTGTATGGTGATGAGAGAGACACTGTATGTTGGTGAGAGACACTGTATGGTGATGAGAGAGACACTGTATGGTGATGAGAGAGACACTGTATGGGGATGAGAGAGACAATGTATGGGGATGAGAGAGACACTGTATGGTGATGAGAGAGACAATGTATGGTGATGAGAGAAACAATGTATGGTGATGAGAGAGACACTGTATGGTGATGAGAGAGACACTGTATGGTGATGAGAGAAACAATGTATGGTGATGAGAGACACTGTATGGTGATGAGAGAGACACTGTATGTTGGTGAGAGACACTGTATGGTGATGAGAGAGACACTGTATGGTGATGAGAGAGACACTGTATGGGGATGAGAGAGACAATGTATGGGGATGAGAGAGACACTGTATGGTGATGAGAGAGACAATGTATGGTGATGAGAGAAACAATGTATGGTGATGAGAGAGACACTGTATGGTGATGAGAGAGACACTGTATGGTGATGAGAGAAACAATGTATGGTGATGAGAGACACTGTATGGTGATGAGAGAGACACTGTATGGTGATGAGAGAGACACTGTATGGTGATGAGAGAGACACTGTATGGTGATGAGAGAGACAATGTATGGTGATGAGAGAGACACTGTATGGTGATGAGAGAGACACTGTATGGTGATGAGAGAGACACTGTATGGTGATGAGAGAGACACTGTATGGTGATGAGAGAGACACTTGTGGTGATGAGAGAGACACTGTATGGTGATGAGACACTGTATGGCGAGGAGAGAGACACTGTATGGTGATGAGAGAGACACTGTATGGTGATGAGAGAGACACTGTGTGGTGATGAGAGAGACACGGTGTGGTGATAAGAGACACTGTGTGGTGATGAGAGAGACACTGTATGGTGATGAGAGAGACACTGTATGGTGATGAGAGAGACACTGTGTGGTGATGAGAGAGACACTGTGTGGTGATGAGAGAGACACTGTATGGTGATGAGAGAGACACTGTATGGTGATGAGAGAGACACTGTATGGTGATGAGAGAGACACTGTATGGTGATGAGAGAGACACTGTATGGTGATGAGAGAGACACTGTATGGTGATGAGAGAGACACTGTATGGTGATAAAAGACACTGTATGGTGATGAGAGAGACAATGTATGGTGATGAGAAACAATGTATGGTGATGAGAGAGACACTATATGGTGCTGAGAGAGACACTGTAGGTGATGAGTGACACTGTATGGTGATGAGAGAAATACTGCATGGTGATGAGAGAGACAATGTATGGTGATGAGAGAGACAATGTATGGTGATGAGAGAGACAATGTATGGTGATGAGAGAGACACTGTATGGTGATGAGAGAGACACTGTATGGTAATGAGAGAGAGACTGTATAGTGATGAGAGAGACACTGTATGGTGATGAAAGAGAAACTGTATGTTGATGAGAGAGAAACTGTATGGTGATGAGCGAGAAACTGTATGGTGATGAGAGAGACACTGTATGGTGATGAGAGAGACACTATGGTGATGAGAGAGACACTGTATGGTGATGAGGGAAACACTGTATGGTGATGAGAGACACTGTATTGTGATGAGAGAGACACTGCATGGTGATGAGAGAGACAATCCATGGTGATGAGAGAGAAACTGTATGGTGATGAGAGAGAAACTGTATGGTGATGAGAGAGACACTGTATGGTGATGAGAGAGACACTGTATGGTGATGAGAGAGACATTCTTTGGTGATGAGAGAAAAACTGTATGGTGATGAGAGAGACACTCTATGGTGATGAGAGAGACACCGTATGGTGATGAGAGAGACACTGTATGGTGATGAGAGAGACACTGTATGGTGATGAGAGAGACACTGTATGGTGATGAGAGACACTGTATGGTGATGAGAAAGGCACTGTATGGTGATGATAGAGAAACTGTATGGTGATGAGAGACACTGTATGGTGATGAGAGAGAACTGTGTGGTGATGAGAGAGAAACTGTATGGTGATGAGAGACACTGTATGGCGATGAGACAGACACTGTATGGTGATGAGAGAGAACTGTATGGTGATGAGAGAGAAACTGTATGGTGATGAGACAGAAACTGCATGGTGATGAGAGAGGCACTGTATGGTGATGAGACAGACACTGTATGGTGATGGGAGAGACACTGTATGGTGATAAGAGAGACACTGTATGGTGATGAGAGAGACACTGTATGGTGATGAGAGAGACACTGTATGGTGATGAGAGACACTGTATGGTGATGAGAGAGACACTGTATGGTGATGAGAGAGACACTGTATGGTGATGAGAGAGACACTGTATGGTGAAAAGAGAGACACTGTATGGTGATGAGAGAGACACTGTATGGTGATGAGAGAGACACTGTATGGTGATGAGAGAGAAACTGTATAGCGATGAGAAAGACACTGTATGGTGATGAGAGAGACACTGTATGGTGATGAGAGAGAAACAGTATGGTGATGAGAGAGAAACTGTATAGTGATGAGAGAGAAACTGTATAGTGATGAGAGAGGCACTGTATAGTGAGGAGAGAGACACTGTATAGTGATGAGAGAGGCACTGTATAGTGATGAGAGAGAAACTGTATAGTGGTGAGAGAGAAACTGTATAGTGATGAGAGAGAAACTGTATAGTTATAGCGAGAGGAAAGATATAATGATGGTGATATTATCCTGCACAAATAGGTGTATCAGATGATACCTGGATAGTGCCAGATAAGAGACTGGTCTTACAAGAAATACCCCATTCTCTGAAAAGAGTAATGGTGTATCGACATCAAAGGTATAGTCAAGCTGTATAGGTTCCTAGATGAGATGGTAATGTACTATCTAGATTCCTATGGGCTCCTCTCCAGACCAACCTTAGACAATGACTCTGCTAGGGGTAATTAACTACACAACAAGAACTTTAAACCAAATTTAAATAATTCACTGAAGACTCTGGGTACAATTTATAATTTATACTTATACAAGATATTTTCTTCTTTGTTCTTTGTTAATTTTCAAATAAAATTCAATTGATTGCAAAATAAATTATGGGTCACTTTCATATATACATAACACATTGTTACAGTTAATGTCTTAAACTAATATAGTTCATATTCACTGTTTTTTTGCTTCCTGATGGAATCTGTTTCTATTGTTGTGCTTTCTTGTATAGTTGAATACAAATGTTACTTTATGACTCATATGACTGTCAAATGTCTTGTATATACACCACAGTATTTTCATCATCGCATAGTTTATTCGTAGGTGGATTTATATAGATATATGGTATTTGAAAAATGAAGTAGCCCAACACTGAGCTACTTATCTGAAACAAAGTCTTTCCTAGGCCTCGTACAGCAGTATGATTGGATAGAACCCCACCACTGCGGGTCCTCCACTTGTCAAGATGACACAGTTAATACTGGCAAAAGATCTGACAAACTTGAACATATATTTGCTGACTTGGTCACGATAGGTTTTGTATGACACTCAAGGCAGGATATAACCTGTAACAATATATACAACCTATGTAGTATCGCTCATTGTCTCCTTAGCCAGTCAGGAGGTATAATGAGACAGTTCAGACAAGCTGTGGTTAATCGCAAGAGACATAGTAAGTCATGAATAACACAATTCGTTCCAGTTCTAGCACAATAGTTCAGTAATTCACTTGTTACAGTTTTGTCCATGATTTGTTTCTACAAAATCATATAGGCCTTATGGTAATCATTGTGTAATATATCAAATAATACAGAAAATCAATCTGTTATAGTCATTCCTTCCTCCAGTTTGGATAGTCCTTTCCAGCAAGCATAATATCTTTAAATGCTTTCCACAAACAACTAGCTCAATCCATTCGTTCTACTGATTTAATATAATTAAACTAAACCAACACACTTCAGGTTTTCCTCTAGAAATAACACAATGATTCTACACATACCAATATTACATTAAACCCACATTGATAATATATTTACATATACAGTATATATATTTAATAACATCTCGCTTACCCTTAATCACAGACAGGCTTTCAATGGTTAACACAGTCTGCTCACACTTCTGCAGATGGCAACAGATGTGATATAAATGCTGTGCTCTGTGTCTGTAGTTTGAATTAGGCGGCTAGTGTGTCTGTGTCATTCGTTCTCTCCCCTTATATAGTGCACTTGCGGATGTACGAGATGACAACTAGCCCAAAGTACGTTTGCATGCATCCAAAATCGTGCAGGCAAGGCAAAGTTTGCTTAGATAGTAAATCTAAAATTGTTCTGGAATCATTATTTCTGCACCGATTTCCTCCATCTTAGGCTTATTTTACTCATATGAATGAGCTCTATCATTATGGATATCCACTTTATCCTATAGTTTATCCGACTATTCACTGGAGCAGCCGAAACAGGGAAAAACACAACATGGTTCATGCTCCACTGTCTTCTATTCATAATAACTTTGGCTCTACAACACATCCAGTAAATCTATTGCTATCTGCCTAAGGCTAATGACAACCTATTATGGAATTGGGTCCTTCTTTATCCATGTACTCCATGATTATTTGCTCACTGCCTTCCGAAATATCATCAACATCTACACTTTTGTTTCCTCCATGTCTAGCGTATCTTCCGACACTATTTGTACCAAGCTGACGTTTCATTGGTCAGTTATATCCACGGGGTTTGCGCGGTGATTAATTTTGAATGATGCCGAGATATGATTCAGACGTCATTACAATAGTGATGAGAGAGAAACTGTATAGTGATGAGAGAGAAACTTTATAGTGATGAGAGAGAAACTGTATGGTGATGAGAAAGAAACTGTATGGCGATGAGAGAGAAACTGTATAGTGATGAGAGAGATACTGTATAGTGATGAGAGAGATACTGTATGGCGATGAGAGAGAAACTGTATAGTGATGAGAGAGAAACTGTATAGTGATGAGAGAGAAACTGTACGGCGATGAGAGAGAAACTGTACAGTGATGAGAGAGATACTGTATAGTGATGAGAGAGAAACTGTATAGTGATGAGAGAGAAACTGTATGGCGATGAGAGAGAAACTGTATAGTGATGAGAGAGAAACTGTATAGTGATGAGAGGGAAACTGTATAGTGATGAGAGAGATACTGTATAGTGATGAGAGAGATACTGTATGGCGATGAGACAGAAACTGTATAGTGATGAGAGAGATACTGTATAGTGATGAGAGAGAAACTGTATGGCGATGAGACAGAAACTGTATAGTGATGAGAGAGACATGAGACTGACTGCCAGTGTTATGAGAGAGACATGAGACTGACTGCCAGTGTTATAAAAGAGACATGAGACTGACTGCCAGTGTTATGAGAGAGACATGAGACTGACTGCCAGTGTTATGAGAGAGACATGAGACTGACTGCCAGTGTTATGAGAGAGAGATGTGGTTATCTGAGAGCGAACGACGAAGAAGAAGACTCCACCGTGTGTCATAGTCTTATTGTAATCCTCCTCGTTGTCTTACTATAGCTGTCATCAACGTCATCTCGCTTGTCGTTCTTTATGGAGCACGGGGATCCGTAATCCAGCTTGTCCACAGGAAGTTTGTAGTTAAGTATTCATGTGCTCTCGTAGTTAAGTATTCATGTGCTCTCGTAGTTAAGTATTCATGTAGTTAAGTATTCATGTGCTCTCGTAGTTAAGTATTCATGTGCTCTCGTAGTTAAGTATTCATGTAGTTAAGTATTCATGTGCTCTCGTAGTTAAGTATTCATGTAGTTAAGTATTCATGTGCTCTCGTAGTTAAGTATTCATGTGCTCTTGTAGTTAAGTATTCATGTGCTCTCGTAGTTAAGTAGTCACGTGCTCTTGTAGTTAAGTAGTCACGTGCTCTTGTAGTTAAGTAGTCACGTGCTCTTGCAACAGTGGTTTATGTAACAATTTAATTTAAATAATAATTTTTTGAAGCCCCCACCCACAACAGTCACCTCTTACATGTCTGAGGGAGCAGCTATCGTATTCTTTGTCTCCTGAAACCTCCCGAGGCTGCACGGGATTACTTTAACTGTAATGACGTTTAATTAGCCGCTAACTGTAAATCAATACAGTACACATTCTAGCTTAGCCGTTTTTGAAAGGTGCTTGGATAAGTAATGGTAGTCTATAAAACACAACTAAGTTAAAACAAGTGGTGTAATCTTTACACACAGTCACCAAAAAAAAAAAAAAAAAAAACGTAAGTCAAACCAGAAAAGCCATCTTCTACGAACCACTAACATTTTCACGCGGGAGACACACTACTGTCCAATAGAACTCACAGTTGCGTTATCCGAGCCCCAGCTGAGTCAATCCAAACACGATGAGAATAGTAACGATTATGTGGGTTCTCCGCATTAACAAAGCTTCAAGGGCGGGACATGCCGACGCACGAGTGGGGTGTGCTACAGGCTAGATTGAAGAAACACTATTGGAAAACGGGTTCAGTGTATCAATAATCCATCTTCACGGCACGTTTTTCTGCTGTCGTTGATTGTTAGAGAACGTCGGAAATACATGTTTCATTTGTCTCTCGTGTTTTTATTATTTTGTTATTTTCATTTCCCATTAGAAGAACCACAGAGTAAAGATTTAAGATGAACTATCGATCAATACGGTAAACACAAGGTCTTCTTCTTTTTTGTTTGATCTTTACCTTTTTCTTCTTCTCCTTTCTTTCTTTATACCTCTTCGTCTTCTTCTTCTTCTCCTCCTCCTTCTTCGTCTGCTTCTTCGTCTTTTCCTCCTCCTTCCCCTTCTTCTCATTCTTCAAATACCGTGCGAGCAGGCGTAGGTGATCACATTACAACCACCTGTCCTCATTTCAGTTAATCAATTCGGTTGTTCACGTCTTTCCGTGCCATGATACAAAACTGTCCTAAATCTTCTCTATGTACCGCCCTTTGTCTCTCTGCCCTTTAATCTTTCCTGTCGTCACGACGTATGCCAGTTTTATCCTTCTCACAACATGTCGGAAGAAATTGGGTTATTTACTTCTAATTCCATATATATATAGAATTTTCTTAGTGTCCCGTTCCGTTCGTACGTAACAAATTCTCACCGACTTGTAATATTTTCATCAGGGATTTGGAGCAATCACATTTTCGAATTGCTCCTCTTCGGCTAAGCTCCGGTATCGGCAGTGACTGTTTCAGCTCCTCTCCGGCTCAACTCCAAGCTCCGAACTCATTTTTTTCTTAATGTTAAAAAAAAATACATATTGTACGTGCGATAAAGAAACTTTACTCATTCATGAATTTAAAAAAAATGAAATGTAAATGCCTCTTAAACTAGAACCATTCAATTATTCCTACATTTGTAAGCAATTCTGTCAAATATTGCTACAATCAAACTGTCTTTTACACACCAATTAAAATTAACTTTAAAGTCGACATGCTACACTAGCTTGAATTGCTTGCACACTCGAAGCGACTCTACAAGCATCCTAATTGCGGTGTGGACCGATCTAAATGGCTTAGAAAAAAAACAGACACAACTTTGAGCCTACCAATTGATGACATCGCGCGCATCGTTTGAGTTCACCATTCGCTTTCTTTTCCACCCTGCTGTGACGGTATTGCCCCCCCCCCCCCCCTTTCGCTTTGCAGTAGTTGTCCAACAGTGGCCAACTCAAGCGTATCTCATATGGGCTTCAAAGGTATCTACCTTCGCACAAGATTACTCTTGGCAGAGATGTAGATAGAAGGGTGATGACACTTTTATTACAAAGGGAGTCTTCACAAGATATTCAGAATAAACTAAAACAATGCTGTTTTGGATGAGTATGTTAACTCTGTAATTCTGCCGACGCTTTTGTGAAGGATTTAAGCACTTATTATTTTCAGCTCGTTTAAGCCCCCACCCCTGATTTACTCAGTGGAATTCTATTATTCTAGTACAGCTCTGTTTAGTGTGTGTAGTAATTGGATCAACACATCCAGGAAAAAACGGATAGACTTAATAAGTATAGCCAGCAGGTGGGCTTGAACATAAATCTAAAGAAGTCAGAGGTCATGACGCTCAATGTGAACAACCCTGAGCCCATATCAGTAAGGAATCAGCAACTGGAACAGACAGACACCTTCGCATACCTAAGATGCATAGTAACACCAGACGGTGGAGCAAGCAAAGACATCAACAACAGAATGAACAAAGCAAGAACAGCCTTTTTTAGTCTAAACAACATCTGGAAGTCCTCTCAGTACAGCACAGACACAAAATTAAGATTATATCAGAGCTGTGTGCTTTCTGTGCTTCTCTATGGTGCGGAATGCTGGAGAGTTACAGAGAAGGAAATGTCGAAATTGTCCTCTTTTCACACAACATGCCTAAGAAAAATTCACCGAATCTTTTGGCCGAATATCATCACCAACCAAGATCTGCTTACTCGGAGCAAGCAAGAGGACATGCACACCATCATAGCTGGCAGACGCTGGAGCTGGGTTGGCCATGTCCTCAGAAGAGACCCCGATACTATCACAAGAACAGCTATGCTATGGACCCCTGAAGGAAAACGAAAGAGAGGCAGACTAAAAACTACTTGGCGGAGAACTGTGGAGACTGAGATGCAAAGAATGAACCAGAGTTGGGGCACTGTACGAAGGATGGTCACCGACCGAGCAAAGTGGAATCAATTTGTTGTTGCTCTACAAGACGCCACACGGCGTGATGGCCACTGACTGCTTTGACGGTCGGCGGCTAAAGATCAAAGAAGAAAGTAGTAATTGGACTGAGACAAACATGCAGTAACTTTAAAATGATTAAATCGAAGTTAAATTTGTTACATTACAAATAACAAAATTTAATAATCATTTTAGGTTTTAACAGTTGGAAATAATTTGAATAGTTATGGATCAAGAAAAGTTATCATCACAGTCTTTAGGGAATGGGAGATATTACAAGAAGTTCAAGTGGCAGCATATATTTGAACTTAGCTGCCAATGACGGTTCTGCTCTTTCTTATGGGTTGATTCTTTTCACTCTGCTCACGCTCGTCTCTGATCAAGGTTGTCGGGGGTAGCTCGTTTCCCAGAAACGTCAAGGAGAGTCTACCACGTGGGTCTTTCGTCTTAAAGCTTAGGCCACGGTTCCCTTCTTGTTCCTGAGATAGTACTTTCTGCTGGTACCACCAATAACTATGGTAAAAGAATAGAACGAAACGCTCTTCTGAGTATGGTGTTTTCCACCCCTAATACCTTCCGCCCATATTGTCTCCTTTGACAGGTTATATGTAAAATTGATACAGAGATGGTCCAGCAGAAGCGATTACGAATATCACCTATGTTTGCGTACATCTCTCAAACGGCTTTCTCAGACAGACCGAGAACCCAGGTGGTCACTTGCCTGTTTGTCGCTGGCTCCGTAAATGAATTACGTCAAAGTCGCTTTCCTCTTCACGTTTACTGTCTGCATCAAAGGTGGCTAGAGGACTTACGTGATAAAAGTATTATCCGCTGACCTGTCTAATTAACCTTGATAACACTGCAGTTCACCTGGTGAAACGTAAATAAGTATGGGAGCTGCTAGGCAAAAATGTAAGGACATAAACTATGCCAAATAATAGGACGATCGGTGTGGAAAATAAAGAAATGAATTGATACTGCCGGAGAAAACGACAGTTATGAAAAGTTCACAACTGAATTCGTCACACCTACCCCTAGTATGAATAATAAGCTTTGCCTGAGCACTGACTGGCTTGTTATAAGATTCTTCTTACGCTAATTAGCTATCATTGGTATTCTGAACATTCTTCAGTAAAACCACATACTTGTGTCCTTCAGGGGTGTTTCTCCTTGTCTGTTAAGTGTCTATGACTCACCTCCATATCCCCATTTGAAGAATTGTCTAAGCATTCACGTTCTATCACATTTCACCACCAAACTTGCAATCTTTGCTGCACATTGCGGCGTGGCAAGTAAAGGCACGCTGACTGAAATAACGCGCACTTCATCTCATCTCTTAATGGCGTTTGTTTTGGAAATTTTCACGCCTGTTATTTTGACGATACGTCTGGAATTCCTCCTCCCCCTCCCCATTTTATATTAAGCATGGTTCATACAAGTAAGCATGAATAAGTGTCTCGAAATATTTAGCCAGAGAAGCATAACTGCACATCGTGCCACACTTTGTTTGTCATTGATTTACTTCCGAAGGAAAATAAAAATGAATTAAATGACCACAAAAGAACTAGTGACGTCATCAAGACATGCAACAGAACGAGCACAACATTTCCGGCATGTTTTGGCGGGTTACTTGCTTGTGTCTATACACAGCTGAATAACTCTGTCTTTTCTTTTTTTTTTTTTGCCTCGTTTTGGCGAGGCGCGTCCCGTTCAAACTAGTCGGTTATATTAGGGCGCATGTCCAAATATAAAAGACCCTTAGATCTGAGTATATAGTAAAGTTTTCAATAACTCTGTCTTACTTCCCAGTGACAAAAGTTTTTTGCGCAGTATAACTTTTCATTACATTGAACGCTGGTTTTGTTTGGGCTTCACTTCTGAGATGAACCACAGAATGTACCCACATTACGTACAGATGGATCAGCAACAAACGCTACCAAAAAAATGGAGGTGGAGGTGTATACACAACATTAAAGAATGGACAAGAAATACATATCTCAATGGGCACTTGAACATTCTCAAACAACTTTAAAGCGGGAGCAGAAACACTGACAAATCAGCCAAATGTAGTGGTTACCACGGACTATTTAATTGTGAACAAGAAAGAAGAAGTCAAAAAACAGAATGCGCTATTCGCTTAAAACAAAAAGAATTCATCTACTTTAGAAACTTGTTCGTGCAGAATAGTTGCCTGTATTGAGAAATATGCCAGCTGCAGTTACGGTAATGCAGTGGCTTACCAACTGACATATTGGCTCAGACATTCGTATATCTCTATTGACACAAATAGAGCTAATGTTTGCAGCCAATAAACAGCACATTTAGACAACCGTTTTCCTATCAGTGTCCATCATGTAATTATTTGTAACAATAATGCCAACTCTTTGCTGTAATTATCAAACATGGTCACTATGTGTAACACATGCGATGAAGACCATATCATGGGAAATAGGACACCAGAAAAAATCTACAAGTGTTACAGTATAGGCAGGTCCTTAACATTAACAACGTTATGTTACAGTATGGGCAGGTCTTTAACATTAACAAAGTTTGTTACAGTATGGGCAGGTCCTTTAACATTTACAACGTTATGTTACAGTATGGGCAGGTCTTTAACAACGTTATATATCATCGTTTTCCTCTTTGCTCCCTATGGAGCATACAATCACCACTACAGCTGGTCCCCAAGATCCTTCACCATAACCTTCAAATGCTCTTGCAGTGATAGTTTCAACAGCAATTTGTTTTACAAGATGAGGTTGTTTCGCCTTCATCGTCTTTTTCTTCATCTTCTATTGCCATGCGTCGTGGCGTAGGTGATCAAGTCTCTCTACAACTTCCTGTCTCCACTACTGTTTATCAGTTCATGTTGGCCAATATATCAGACTGTCCAGAACCTTCTGTCTTTTTTCCTCCTTTATTTCTTTTTCGTTCAATCTTTCCTGGTGTCACAATATGTTTCAGCTTTTTCTTCGTCTGATAACATACCAAAATAAAATAGATTACTTCCTTCTAATGTGAGTAATAAACTTGCTGTGCACTCTGGCTTTTGTCAGGACATCCTTATTACACTGTTTAGCAGTTCGTGGTACCGTATTCTTAACATTGTTCTGTAAAACCGTAACTCTGCTTTTAACGCATGTCTAATAACTGCCCATGACTCATTCAAGTACCATAACAATTCTTTCATTACCCTGCTAGCTGATAGACACTAGCATTCCTCTTCAGGGCTAAGCCTTTATCAAAACTACTTATTTTTAAATGGCAATTGCACTCTGATATAACCTACGAACTTCTGTCTATGTTAACAGGACGTGTCTAGCCACAGGAAGATAAAAACACAAAACCGGTTAGTCACAATTCGTTAACATCAGAAATCTGTGAATACATCACAGACGGAATTGTGTTGATGTTATTTACGAAGTCAAGATAAAATATTGTCTTACGCTGGCAAAAACCGCACAACCTGCACAGAAACACAATGTACATCTCATCACGGAGTTCGGCTTACTAGTAGAATGGAGGAGAAAACACTAAACTATATTACGATAAACACAAAATAATGTACCAACGTACATGATCTCTTACTAAACACTAATTACGCAGTGTAATCCGCAAGCGTGTATTCTCCGTTTGTGAAGTTAACACAACTGCCGCGTGCAGACCAACAATTGTCCGATAGATCAATATAGTTGGAGAAAGTACACAGCTCAGATCATGCATTCATTTCCGCGCTGCCAGTAACGGTTCTAACCGGTGAGTTTACTGAGATAAATACGGTACGGATTCAGCACGAAAACTCAGTAATAGATTTTAGGAAAACAGATACTGCCCTAGGAGAGTGAAGTGTTAGAGATTTCACCTAAACTAGGTCTCAGCTTTAGGAGGCGGGGTGACCAATTTCTTTCCTCGCTACCGCTGCCTTCCCTAATTCACTAGCAGAATCCGGTACCCATTTTTACAGTTGAATAACCTGAGGCCTGGCGCAACAATATTTCGAACCCGATCACATTACCTCAACAAGCAAACACTATAACCACGCTGTCACTCGGACTTTTTAAGTTCTTGTTATTATTTTCCTGTTTGTGACAGTTGTATACGAAGAGATACCACCATAATGTTTCCTGTTCCTATTATTTTGTTATTTCGTAGAAGTGACTTGACATTATTTTAATTTTGTTATTAAAACTTGTCCTGACGATCAATCAATGAGTTTTCTTTTCTCACTTCCTTCGGAGCATCGGGGACCGATACAATTCGACCAACGTACGAGACTTGATCCTAGGTACTTCATATATTATTGCAATGATTGTTCTTATCGTTTTACTTGAGAAGTTCGCTACGTCTGTGCACACCACGTTAGTATAACAATAAACTATGTACCGTGTGTCATGCCTCTTTCCGCACATGCCAATGAGAACTCAGTTGTTGATGGGTTTTCTATTTATTAGTTCTTAATGGGTGTGCGTGTTTTTTTCTTTAGAACTCCGAACCCTTTTCGTGAAAATGTGTATTTTACTGTGCTTAAAGGTGAGTCACTGTTTTTATCTTGTGTGCTGGTAGTAAAGCAAAGAAAGAAAACTCATGCATAACAGTCGTGTCGGTACTTGTATGAGTTACTTCGCTTAGTCTTTCCATCAACAGACCAGCAAGACATCCACACATACATGTATGCTTCCATCGATCCATTTACCTATACCCATCCATCCATCCCCCCTTTCTCTCCTTTCATCCGTCCAAATATTCATCCATACTTCCCTTCATCTCTCCATCCATCCATCTTTTCATTCCTCCACCCACCCATCCCTCTACCCATCCATTCATCCATCCATCCATCTATCAACCTCTCCCTCCTTTCATGCATCCATTCAGCCATCCATCCATCCACCCACCGTTCGCCCGCCCATGAGATTAAAAAACTCACCTGCTCCAAGTCACCTTTCCTGTGGGCTGAAGCACTAACTGTGTGACGTCTAGGTATTGGTCTTCTGCCTGTGCCATTTTTGTGCTGCCTGTCCTCAACTTCGCCTCGAAGATTGGACGAAGGGACAGTGGCGTACACAGAAGCTGTCTCGCTGTTCTTTGGGACATGTCCATGTCGTGTGTGCTCTTCCCCAACCGCACCATGCACAGTCGTCCCAGACTCGTATCCCACAGGGACACTACCGGCCCTTGCCACGCGATGGTACACTCCAGCCTCTGTGTCGCTGTAATGCCGAGGGGGGACACATCCAGGTCGAATTACAGAGTAAAGAGAGTCTGTGGAGTCTCTACTGTGTGGAGGTACACTCTCCGGTCTCGAAGGCTGGTAGCTTTGACTAGAAGCCCCATAGATCTTGTTGGTGTAATCTGTTGCTCTATGGCTTCTCTTGCTGTAGTTGATCACAGCATAGTTGTTGTCGATGTTGTCTCGTTCAATGCTGCCCACGGAATATCCAGACTCTGATTCTGTTTTACGTGGCGTCGAACTCCAGCCTTCAGCACTGTCTTTGTACAAAACATTCTGTTGAGTAAGTGATTTAGGGTTAGCGCGCACATGAATGGAACCACAACTGAAAGCGCTTTCTGGAGTAGCAGACCGTGAACTTTTTGGCAATGGGATGCATGATTGGTCATAAAGGGGGTTAGCGGTGCCTCCGACAGTGGTGCTTCGTGAGAGGTGTTTAGAGTTATGGGAATACGGATTTTCTTGTGGATGTCTATTAGCATCGCTGTAAAAGTGGTCGTTACTCTTCTGGTTGAAGTTGATGTTGGCGCTATGGGTAGCTCCACTGCTACTGCCATCTTTCAGAATACTATGAATTGGTTTTTTACTGTGAGCTTGATGACGAGGATTTGGTCTTTGTATGTCCGAGTGTCGTGTGTGCTCGTAGGACATCAGTTTAATATCAGTTTGGGATCTGGGCTCTGTACAAACAGGTTTTTGCAATCTAGAAGCTTGACTTTTCCTTCCGTCCGCGTCACTGGAATGACCAGGGGCAACTACTGCTGAAGCTGCTACAGACGAATGTGACCTGTCATCTCTTACACACTGGCCGGCTTTACTTCTGTCACGGATATCCTCAGCGTACCGATTTTGTGTGACGTACACTTGATCGTTATGGCGGCTGGATGTTTCCTGAGTAGATTTTGATTCATTTTTCCCAACCGACGGCTCGTCAGCACTCTTTGTCAACTGGTCTGTCTTAACCTTTTCCCTGGAAGACGCTCTGCTGGATGACTCACGGTTGACCGTGGATTTACCCTCGGAATCCAAACGTACACGAGTTTTGTTGTAAGAAGGTCTCCCACCACCGTCCCTGCTGACTCTTTTCGGTGAAGTAGCTGTGGGAAGATATATAAATAATAAGGTTTTAATAGTAAATATCAGATGTCCAGACAACCCTACTGTATGGTTGTGAAACATGGAGAAGAACAAAGATGGATAGGAAGAACCAGTTAAATACAAGTGAAACAAGTAGGTAGGAAAGAACGCTGGCTTCGGATAGGATACATATCGGGGAAATCAGCAGGTAGCTTTACAAGGCGGTTCTTAAAGAAGACATGGGTGAACAAAGAAAATACAACGCTAAGCCCTCAGGCATGTAGAAAACGTCTACTACTGATGCTGGGCTTGAGGCTGGCATTAAGCAGTGCATATAGCTACAGAAACCATAATTACATGATGCAGTCGACCTAAGATAAACTTCCTGAGTGTGGCCAACTGTAGTTATAGCCTTATGTTCAGTGGCAAGTGAAGAAAAACAATTATAATTTTCAAACCTGATTTATTTCTTCCTTCTCTTGTTTTTTTCTCTATCTCTTATCAAACTTCCATCATACAACTCTGCTTGTAAAAGTGTACCTAAAAATACTTAGACAACATCGCTCACAGAACTAACAGTCACAATAAATGTAAACAGGGAGATAAAGGGTATTTCAGACTGCATAAGAGAAAAGGTATTCCAGACTGCATAAGAGAAAGGGTATTACAGACTGCATAAGAGAAAGGGTATTCCAGCCTGCATAAGAGAAAGGGTATTCCAGACAGTCGGCGTCTGTGGCCTAATGGATATGAACGCAGTTTCATAATCCAGATATACCAGGTTCGAAACCTGCTGCAGGCGGTTTGGTAGCAGATCGCTTTGTGTGGATTTTTAACAATGGTATAAGCGCCGTACCGTTCAGAAAGCAATGGCAAACTACTGAATGAAAAAATTTGCCTAGAAAAATCACAAACAGCCAATAAAAGCTGGGGTTGATTGCCACGTCCTGTAAAGGATAAGCAACTAACTTTTTTATTCCAGACCGCATAAGAGAAAGGGTATTACAGACTGCATAAGAGAAAGGGTATTCCAGCCTGCATAAGAGAGGGAATTCCAGACAACATAAGAGAAAGGGTATTCCAGACCGCATAAGAGAGGGAATTCCAGACAACATAAGAGAAAGGGCATTACAGCCTGCATAAGAGAAAGGGTATTCCAGACAACATAAGAGAAAGGGTATTCCAGACCGCACAAGAGAAAAGGCATTACAACCTGCATAAGAGAAAGAGTACTCCAGACTGCATACGAGAAAGGGTATTCCAGACCGCATAAGAGAGGGCATTCCAGACAACATAAGAGAAAGGGTATTCCAGACTGCATAAGAGAAAGGGTCTTCCAGACTACAAATAAGAAAAAAAAAAACAGTTATAGGCATTGAAGATTCGAACCACATTTTTCCAAAAGACACCACCACAGAATCTCTATCGTTTCAGTTTCTTTTAATTCACTCATTCATTTAGTTTCTTTATTTTTCTCTTTCTTTCTTTCTTTCTTCTGTCTGTCTGCCTGCCACACTGCCTGCAATTTTTTCTTTCCTTACATATCGTTTTTTTCCATCCGAGTATCTACAACATTCTTATTTCCAAATTTCTTTAAAATTCGCCAAAAAGCAAGTTTCCCGGCCTCAAACCAAAACGAACAGTCACAGGACTAAAACAACAAGACATGTAAGGTGCAGGAACAGATCAGCAGCCCTCGATAACAACTGACTAAGCCTCTCCTTTCCGCATGCCCAAAACACAAATAACTCAGGACACTTTGAAATAAGGCATAACTTTTACTCTTCTCCTTCTTTTAACCTCAGCTACCTCATACACTTACCTCTTCTTCTGATCTCGCAAGCTGAACAAACAATCCTCTTTTTTATGGTAAACTCTCTCAACGTTTGAAGAAATCTTTGTTGGCTGGGACAAACCAACAAGTGTAAACACAATCAGACAGCAATCATACCCCGATCCAAATTCCAACTCTTCACAACAAACATGCTGTTATTCTACACAGCATATCACATTTCTGCTTAGTTCTGAAGTTTCCATGCATCGTCTGGAGCTTTTAAATCACTTACATGCGCCAGGTTTAAATAGGAAGAGGATTATGTTACATGTTGAGAAAATTAAAGAAACGTGCAAGTGCCAAAAGGATGAAAAACACTAGCAAACATGATAATAGAAGATCGTCAAACAGCCAGTTCAAGGTGAAGAGAGCAATCTCGGAATAACATTCACAAACTGTAAAATAGGAGACTGTGTTGATACAATCAGCTTCTGTTGGAGAGATATATGGGATATTGTTGGCAATGTCAAGGTAACATTTGCAGATTTTAAAATGGGAGACACTGTTCCAGGTGAATAACTATTGGTGGTAGTGTCAAGATGACATTCGCTAACTGAAATTGTGATAATACAACCAGTTTCTGTTGGAGAGAGATGTGGGATATTGTTGGCAGTGTCAGGACATTTGCAGACTTTAAAATAGATCAAGACAGAACCAATTCCAGGTGGTGAAATGTGCGTTTTTGTTTGCAGTATCAAGACACCATTGGCACATTTTAAAATAGGAGATAATGTTACAACCAGATCTACGTGGGGAGAGATATACGTTATTGTTGGTGGTGTCACGCTAACATTAGCAAACACGAAACTATGACATTCTGATACACGCAGTTCAAGGCGGAGAGAGCTATTGGTGGTAGTGTCAAGACGGCATTCGCTAACTGTCAAATAGACGATTTTCATGATAAAACCAGTTTCTGTTTGAGAGAGATGTGGGAAATGTGTTGGCAGTTTCACAATAACAGTTGTAGACTTTAAAATAGATCACGATACAACCAGTTTTTGTTGGAGAGGGTAAGATCGTATCGGTAATGTCCAGATAGCATTGGCAAATGTTAAAATCGGAGATACTGATAAAGCCAGTTGCTGAGAGGGTATCACGTCTGAATTTGTGCATTAGGAAAAATGGGGTACACTCTGAGCAAGGTATGTAAATGTGTGAGCAAGTTCTGTGAATGTGTGAGCAAGTTCTGTGAATGTGTGAGCAAGTTCTGTGAATGTGTGAGCAAGTTCTGTGAATGTGTGAACAAGGTCTGTGAATGTGTGAGCAAGTTCTGTGAATGTGAGAGCAAGTTCTGTGAACGTGTGAACACGGTCTGTAAATGTGTGAACAAGTTCAGTGAATGTGTAAGCAAGTTCTATGAATGTGTGAGTATGACGGTATTTGCTCCACTGCTCCGCAGTGGTGATGAACAAACTTAGAACATAATGATGAAGGTCGTCAAAGGTATTAGCCTTCGCTGAAGATTACTCTTGGCAGAGATATAAAGAGAAGAATGATGCTTCTACTTTAGGGAGCCTCACAAGATTGTAAAGAAAAGCAGGCATAAGAACTGAAATCATCTAAGCCGTCGTGAACATATTATTCTCCCTCCCCTTCTATGAGGTAATATATTTTCACTCGTATTTCTGAGTCCCCAGCTGAAAATGATTCAGCACTTTATGCCATCGTATGCAAAGGTAATCCGAGCTTATCTTTTTTTTTCAATCCTTGTCTACCGCCAGCCTGGCTTGTGATATGACAAAATTAACCCGTCTCCCTACTTCAGACACCTTACTGTTGGGACGGAAGATGTTATGTGACATAAAAAAACAACTTTGCTATGCATAAACAAAAGTCACTGTTGTTTCAAAACAGGACAAGCGCTCAGGTAATAGTACTAGGAAGGGAGTGACGAAGTAGGACATGATAAGAACACCTTGAATCATAAAAGCGTAAACAATGAATATTGGAATAATTAGCACGTAAAAGGAGTAGTAGGTAATACTACCGGAGAGGAATGAAGACCTGACCCACCCCCCCCCCCCCCCCCCCCTCCGCCCCCCCCCCCCAAAAAAAAAAAAAACAAACAAACAAACAAAAAACACAAAAAAAATACGAACGTATTTCGTGACAGTGAGCAAGTTCAGTGAATAAAAGCATTTGTGTTACCTTTCTTTTTTTTGAAGACCTTACCTACGATGCCAGACTTATAAGGCATTCTGTAAAATAAACGTATAAATTGCAAAACGCCAAACATAAGCCAGTATATACGAGCACATGTTCCATTCACGTAGACATAAGTCTGTCTATGGTACATGTACAAATGTTCTGTTCACGTCGAGAACATGAATAACAAAAGATAAAAAGCCGTGTTACTATTCATGGCTGCATCCGTCCCCTGGACACATACAATAACGCGTCTGCAACAAAAGGTGACGTAGAGAAGCAACAGTATTGTCCCCTGGCGGGTTGAGCTGCTGGAGAATTGACGGGGGCTTTTTTCTTCTTACTTAAAAAATGTTGACAACATTCAAGACAGGCAAGTTTTGATCGATATTTACGAAACCCCAACACAAGAAGCGATCATAATATTCTGGTGCGCTTTTATGGAAAATAACATTAACATTATCAATGTTCATTTTCTAATGGCCTTGGTTTTTCTGGTAGTTCACTCCGAGAACATCCATCACGTGCTGTAGAGGTCACAAATATCGACTGCAGATTGTACAAGAGGTATTCATTCCTTCATTTCCTGTTTAGCTCCCTGTGGAGCTTGTCACGATCACAGCTAGTCAACGAACAGCAACTCTGCGTTACCCCGTGTTTTTGAAGCAGATGTTTCTGTAGCAATATATGCTACACAGTGAGGTTGTCAGCACCGTGAAAAAAACCTCATATGATTCGACTCTTACGGGTTGCTCGAGAATGAGGTAGGCCTTTTCTGTCTTTGTCTCCACCGAGCTTCCCGGGACCTGCAGGGGACAAGAGATTTGCTGGAACTTTTTTTCCCATAAAGGCGTGAGTGCAAGGTTATTCGTATGTCTCATCTCTTACAAAAAGTAAGAGGAGCTTTCACTGTATTTAGAAATATATGGAAGTCAAAAGATATCAAGTCTAACACAGAAATCAGAATCTTCAATTGAAATGTCAAGGCAGTCCTATTGTATGGCTCCGAAACACGGAGATCAACAACAACGACAACCACGAATATATAGACTTTCATATAAATTGGTGCTTGGGTAAAATAGAAGGTTTGAAGTGGTACGATAATGTGGTAAAATCTGCGAGGATAATTACTCATTTCTATAGATTTTAGTCATAAAAACAACAATATATAATATAAATAAACCAGCCGATTGTGTCTGACGGGGATTGCTTTCTTTTGGTTTCTATAGCCAACGTACGGTTTCGCCCGTACTACCGATGTTTAAACTTGTAAGATCTGCTGCATACACGGCCGCCTAACCGATAAAATTAATTAATTGGCGGAAGAGCGCCGCACAATACTATCTGAATTAACGTAATATTTTGTTTTTAACAGGTTAATCAGTAGTAAGTCTTACAATTTGGTAGTGAAACACGATAAAATTCAAATCATAAAACCCAACTTGTTAACCCGCCACGTCTAACACCCGATTTGCCTGCCACACTCTGCCATGCGTATCTACACGCGGCGGCAAACGCCATCGGAGGCAAACACACAGACAGTATGTCCCCACTCGTTGTAGACGTACTGGCGTCACTAAAACAAGTAGTATTTGAATCACATAGGCTAAGCGGGAGAGGAGAAAGGAGGAAATGGTGGTCTTGTGTAAAATCTTATTTGACGAACGAACAGTGACAAAAATGAAAATCTTTATTAATAGGAAACTGAACATAAAACTTATATGATAAGATAGCTGAGACTCCCCTAAGCAAGAATATGTTTTAAATACTATGATAGCCCCAGTATTAGTGAAGTTATGAAGGAAAAATAAAATGTCCAAGACGGTAGACCAGACAGACAGTCAACCTTACTTGAATTTTTCATAACGTTAAAGGGACGATCGCGTAGAAAGAGGCATTGAGGTGAATATTCAAATTCGCTTGAGTACAGAGAGTATAGGGTGAGAAGGGGGGGGGGGGGCGATAGTAATTTGGTTATCAACGAAACATTTTTGTTGTAATGGCAACTAACATAGGCTAGCCAATTAAATAGCAGACGCGGTGTAGTTTGGAATTGTTTTTTGTTTTTCAAAACTGCATTTTGAAATCTGGTAGTCGCCAGCTTCTGATTGGCTAGTGGTACCCAATATTAGCAAGGGGTTTTCCTTATTCAATTGCCAGTTGTCAAAAATAACTTACATTAAACATTTTGCTGAGATTCAGCTGTGGTAAATTTAAAGTAAAATAAATATTTCCCAGCCTGAGACCAGTGCAGAGTGAAACTGCGGCCATTGCTTTGCAAGTCAGCATCATTTGTTTATATTTCTTGAATTGTGGTAAGGACGATTTATGAATTATTCTGTTTAATTCCACAGCAAACAAAATTGGGTATTGATATTGAGGAAAAATGAAGAACATGTCGGTAGTAGACATTGTTGAGTCCTCATCTTAAAATGTATCTAATTGATGTATGTTGTCATGATTATGCTGTTATATTATTATAGTAGTAAGCCTCTGTGTTCTATGAACACTATTTACATGCCTGAAGCATTTATAATATAAAAAGAAAAGAGAAAATCATACCAACGGAAATGTGGTTACCCCACATTATTGTATTGAGGAAAAAAGATGTAAAGGTACAGTGGCGTATCTGCCATAGGGACCTGAGGTGTGGTCACAGCAAGGAGGGAGTCAAACAAAGTTAGGGGCTTGTGCACATGTACGGCACGCAAGGCTGACCCCATATCCTGGTAGGAAAATATTAAATAATCTCAGTGAGTAGATGTAAAGCCAGGGTATCCTTTTGTTCCAGCGTTTTATTCCCTGTTACCGACTGGTGGCAGGAAGCCAGCTGAAAGTGAATACAGCCCTCAAGCCTCCATCCAGTCATTTCTACTATTATAAGAACACGGAGGAGCTTGAACGAGTGAAAGAGTCTGCATCTTCAGGAGAGAATTTCCTTATAAATAACCCCAGGTGATGTGCCATACATCTGGGTACATCTGACACTTTTTGTAAAAAAGTAACATTTCAAGGGGTATGATGACACAACAGCCCCTCATACACAGTGACTCTCCCTTTATAGGATTACAGTAGTAGCTGTGAACTGTTCTTCAGTGAAAAATATATCTTGATTTTAGTTGTGTGGACAGAAAGTCCAGTTGTTTTATTACCCTCTTTCTGTAAACTATCTTGTCCTTATTTTCAAGACCTGTCCAAAAGATATAACTGGACAGGCAGATTAAATTGTAATATTCAGTTCAAAAGAAAACTTAACACCTGTTTTATTAACTTTCTCATAGAAAAGTAAAGTGTTTGTGTGTTGTGTACTATCATCTCATTTCTCCCCTAGACAATAGGTACATCATACACCCTACACTAGAGCCAACAGAGAGACCGTGTGAGATCTAGGGAGGTAGCGTTAGGTTCCCTGTACACAATTCATCATCATCATTTATAGAATCAGGGACCTACATTTGCTTGACCTCGCACGGTTACTGCATGCACTTATTTCACTCTTTGTTAGGATACCATCATAACCTCCCCAGCAAATCATCTTTATTTGCTACATAAATTGGTAGGCTTGTCCGGGATTGAACTTTCTACATAAATTGGGGACAGTCTAATTTTCCCAGGAAATCCCCATATAATATATTTGCCCAAGATTTTGGGAAGTCAAGAAAGTGTCAGAAACCCAGATTTAATTAAATAAATTTATAATTAGTTATATTTAGAAACTTTGTTGGTACATTTTTCAGGATGGCAGATCTGGCCAAGTTTCGCTCTGCAGCTGTGCAAGCGGCGAGAGATATGAATATGGAGGGACAAATTTTGGTTGATTATGTCACCTCAGAATGTGACAAATTTATTACTAGGGAAGAACATAGGTTAGCTGAGGAAAGGAGAGTGCAGTTAGAAGATGCTAGGGAGACTAAGAAATTAGAGGCTGATCGAGAGGCTGAGATAAAGAGGCTGCAGTTGGAGGAGAAGAAACTTGAGGCTGAGAAGGAGGCAAAGAAACTTGAACTCGAGGCTGAGAAGGAGGAAAAACGTCTACACAGGGAGGCGGAACGAGAGAAAGAAGAAAGAAGATTGGAGGCGGAAAAGGAAGATAAACGGTTACAGAGGGAACATGAGTTACGACTAAGGGAGCTAGAGCTACAAGGCCATGCTCCGGAAAATGGAACTAGCCCTTCCACTTCCGACTCCGCTGCAAGCCAGGGGGCCTCCTCATCAGCCATGGGGTTCCACTTAGATTATTTTATAGAAAAAGATGATGATATTGAGTCGTATCTAAGCAGATACGAAATATTAGCCACTACTTATGGGTTGGAAAGAGAAAAATGGGGAGTAAAGTTGTCTCAAGGACTTCGCGGTACAGCTTACGAAGTTTTTTTCTAAAATGAGTAGGGGTGACCAGGACAACTATGACATGTTGAAGCAAGCTCTTCTGTTAAGATACGAAAAGAACGGAGAATTTTATAGAAAGAAATTTAGGAATGCCAGGCTACTGTCGGGTGAGACCTATCACCAGTTCTCCGCCCGGTTGGAAACGTATATGGAGAAATGGGCTTCTTTGGGGAAAACCCAAGATCTCAAAGAGATGATACTCATTGAGCAGATGAGAGAGTCCATGGCTCCAGACATGAGAAAGTTTCTCATGGAACAGGGTGCGGAGAGACTGGAGGAAATAATAAATGTCGCTGAAAGGTATCATGCAGCCCAGGCAGAGGTAGCTGGTATTAAAAAGAAACCAGTAGATCAGTTTAAGGCTCCTCAAACCCATAATAAATTTGATAACAGAGGTAAGCAGAACTTCGATAGGCCTCGAAATGATTATAAAAATAAAACCGCACAATTCAAGGACAGAAGGAATGAGGAAAGAAAACCTCATCATCAAAGTAGATGGTATTGTACTTATTGTAAGAAGGAGGGACATGACATTAAGTATTGTAAAAGTAAACCTGCTGGATTTGCTGCTATGAAAAGGGGAAAACAGGAGGGAAAGGACAAACCTGCTGAACAGCAGGAACCTTATCACCCCCCAGTTTGCGAGGATGTTGTATGCAATGATGTCACCATAAGGTGCCTCTATGATACAGGTTTGGATTTTGAGGCTGTGGTGAGCTCGCACTTGGTGAACCCAGATCAGTATACCACAGAAACAGTGGAGATACAAGGGGCGACCAAGGACCTACCCCTCATGAAACTTCCCATTGCCAGGATACAAGTGAAGACTCGCTATGTGGAAGGGATAATCAGAGCAGCAGTGATAGACGCACCCATCTACCCTCTGATATTGGGGTGTCGTTATGTCTACTTGGGAAATCCAACGAGACCTGTGGTCTTGGCAGCAGTCCAGACCCGATCACAATCCAGAAAGGAAGAAGATGAACCTATAAATACTCATCCCGAAGAGATGAGAAAGGCACAGGCTGAAGATAAGTCACTGAAGCCGTGCTATAAGAAACTCCCAAAGAGCCATACTCCTCCAAATAAAGGAGAATTCTATATATGAAGAATAAATTGCTATACAGGAAGGCCGGCACTGGTGCAGCTGGTCATGGTCAGCTGGTCCTTCCTAAATCATATAGAGAAAAAGTGATGGAGTTAGGTCATGCTATCCCCTTCAGTGGTCACATGGGGATTAGTGCAACAGGACAGCGTATAGCTTGTCATTATTTCTGGCCAGGGGTAACGGAAGACATAAAGAGATACGTACACTCCTGCCCCGAATGCCAGAGAGTAGCTCCAAAGCATTGGACTGCTCCCGCAACTCTTGGGGAAATGCCCATAGTGGGAACCCCTTTTGAGAGAGTTGCTGTGGATATTGTGGGACCTCTCACTCGGACCAAGAGGAGGAACAGTTACATCCTTACTCTGGTAGACACTTGTTCTATGTGGGGAGAGGCGGTAGCCCTGTCATCAATCGATTCGAAACATGTGGCAGAGGCATTACTTACGATATTCACAAGGTTAGGTTTCCCGCATCAAATCTTGACAGATAATTGCTCTCAGTTCAAGGGGAAACTAACTGAAGAGGTGTTCAGGTTGTTTCAAGCCAAGCACTTTCATTGTAGCCCGTACCATCCCCAAGGGAACGGCCAGGTAGAGAGGTTCAATGGGACTCTCATTTCTATCCTGAGAAAGCTGGCACATGAGAAACCTGAACGTGGGACCACTACTTGCCCGCCGCCCTGTTTGCGTACCGGGAAGTACCACATAATTCCACCGGAATGGCCCCCGCAACACTGTTATTTGGTAGGCCAATAAAAGGTCCGTTAGAAGCTTTGTTAAGGACCTGGACTGATGAGAAGGCAGAGGAGACTGTTACCTCATCTTATCAATACGTGAACGAACTGACCAATCGTTTACAAACCGGTTGGAAACTGGCAAATGAAAATTTGAGACAAGCCAGGAAAAAGCATGCTGCTTATTATAATCGAAAAGCGAAGGATAGGGAACTTGCTGTGGGGGAGAAGGTACTTCTTCTATTGCCCAGCAGCAATAATAAACTTCAGATCGGATGGCAAGGACCATACACAGTTTTGGAAAAGGTATCCAGAACCAATTATAAGATAGACAAAAAGGGAAAGGAAAAAGTCTATCATGTGAACCTGTTGAAGAAATATCTGGACAGACAAATCCAGGAAGGGACACACTTATTGGCCTTGTCTATTGCAACCGAAATGAAAAATGACCCTCTCTCCTCATTTGAATATCCACTGAAAACCAGTGAAACGTTTGAGCAGGTGAAAATCAGCAATCACTTGACAAAAGGGCAGAAGGAGAAGGTTCGACAGATCCTTGAGAAACATACAGATGTGTTGACAGATAAACCGGGAAACACCCATTTGTTGGAATATGATATGAAACTACTAGACCAAACACCTATCTGTATGAGGCCCTATTCTATTCCATTCGCTAAGGAGAAAGCTTTAAAAGAGGAGATAGATTATTTGTTACAAGAAGGGATTATTTCTCATAGTGAGTCTCCTTATAGTTCCTGCGTGGTTCTGTTGCGGAAACCATCGGGAGAACATAGACTGTGTATAGATTACAGGAAACTGAATGCTGTCACAGAAGGTCAGGTGGATCCATTACCTGATACTACTCAACTATTTGCCAGGCTGAACAAGGCAAAATATTTTTCTAAGGTGGATCTTAGCAAGGGCTATTACCAAATTCCAGTAAAGCCTGAGGTTCGACCTTATTTAGCATTTAGCACCTCGGAAGGTCATTATGAGTTCAACATGTTGCCGTTTGGGTTGAAAAATGCTCCGAGTGTGTTTTCAAGGATGATGCGAAAACTGCTGGATCCCCTGAAAAATCCATGTATTTCGAATTTTATGGACGATATCCTCATTGCTACGGAAACATTTGAGGAACACGTTACCTCTTTGAATATGCTGTTAGATAGACTCAGAGAGGCTAACTTAACCGCCAGGCCAACAAAATGTTGTATAGGTTGTAAAGAGTTGGAATTCTTGGGACATACTGTGCATCAGGGTAGCATGACCCCTGATCCCAAGAATCTGGAAAAATTGAAAAAAGCTCCTCGACCCCAAACAAAGAAAGACGTGCGATCTTTCGTGTCGTTGTGTGGTTTTTACCAAAAGTACATTAAAAATTTTAACTCTATATGTGCTCCGCTGACAGATTTAACTCGTAAAGGTCAACCTGATAAAATAATTTGGTCTGCTCAGTGCGAATTAGTTTACCAAGAGTTGAAGGAAAAACTTACAAGCAGGCCAGTATTGCAATTGCCTGACTTAACTCAAGAATTTATTGTGAGAAGTGACGCAAGCAATGTGGGCCTAGGTGCTACATTGTTGCAAAGGTCTTCCTCACCAGATGAGGAATTGAAACCAGTCGCTTATGCTAGCCGCAAGTTGAACAAGGCGGAAAAAAATTATTCAACAAGTGAAAAGGAATGTCTCGCTTTGATATGGTCTATAAAGAAATTTCAGATTTATTTATATGGCAGGACATTTGTGGTCCAAACGGATCATTCACCTCTTGTGTTCCTGTCACAAGCGAAGCATGAAAATTCCAGATTATTGAGATGGTCTTTATTACTGCAGCCATACTCATTCCGGATAGATTATATCCCGGGTCCGACGAATGTGGGTGCCGACTTTTTAAGCAGACATCCATGTGATGAAAATCAGAGAAACGCATAAGACTTCATTGAGCTAAGTTATCTCGCAGATAATAACCTGCATAGTGATGCATGTTTAAGAGGGGAGGTGTGTGGTAAAATCTGCGAGGATAATTACTCATTTCTATAGATTTTAGTCATAAAAACAACAATAAATAAGACCAGCCCCAACAATAAATAAGACCAGCCCGATTGTGTCTGACGGGATTGCTCTCACCCGCCCGCCACTGCCTTTTGTGCAGTGCGAAAAGCCTATAGCAGATATAATATACAACGCGTTGCAGTTTCGGTTTCGCCAACGTACTACCGATGTTTAAACTTGTAAGATCTGCTGCATACACGGCCGCCTAACCGATAAAATTAATTAATTGGCGGAAGAGCGCCGCACAATACTATCTGAATTAACGTAATATTTTGTTTTTAACAGGTTAATCAGTAGTAAGTCTTACAATTTGGTAGTGAAACACGATAAAATACAAATCATAAAACCCAACTTGTTAACCCGCCACGTCTAACACCCGATTTGCCTGCCACACTCTGCCATGCGTATCTACACGCGGCGGCAAACGTCATCGGAGGCAAACACACAGACAGTATGTCCCCACTCGTTGTAGACGTACTGGCGTCACTAAAACAAGTAGTATTTGAATCACATAGGCTAAGCGGGAGAGGAGAAAGGAGGAAATGGTGGTCTTGTGTAAAATCTTATTTGACGAACGAACAGTGACAAAAATGAAAATCTTTATTAATAGGAAACTGAACATAAAACTTATATGATAAGATAGCTGAGACTCCCCTAAGCAAGAATATGTTTTAAATACTATGATAGCCCCAGTATTAGTGAAGTTATGAAGGAAAAATAAAATGTCCAAGACGGTAGACCAGACAGACAGTCAACCTTACTTGAATTTTTCATAACGTTAAAGGGACGATCGCGTAGAAAGAGGCATTGAGGTGAATATTCAAATTCGCTTGAGTACAGAGAGTATAGGGGGTGAAGGGGGGGGGGGCGATAGTAATTTGGTTATCAACGAAACATTTTTGTTGTAATGGCAACTAACATAGGCTAGCCAATTAAATAGCAGACGCGGTGTAGTTTGGAATTGTTTTTTTTGTTTTTCAAAACTGCATTTTGAAATCTGGTAGTCGCCAGCTTCTGATTGGCTAGTGGTACCCAATATTAGCAAGGGGTTTTCCTTATTGAATTGCCAGTTGTCAAAAATAACTTACATTAAACATTTTGCTGAGATTCAGCTGTGGTAAATTTAAAGTAAAATAAATATTTCCCAGCCTGAGACCAGTGCAGAGTGAAACTGCGGCCATTGCTTTGCAAGTCAGCATCATTTGTTTATATTTCTTGAATTGTGGTAAGGACGATTTATGAATTATTCTGTTTAATTCCACAGCAAACAAAATTGGGTATTGATATTGAGGAAAAATGAAGAACATGTCGGTAGTAGACATTGTTGAGTCCTCATCTTAAAATGTATCTAATTGATGTATGTTGTCATGATTATGCTGTTATATTATTATAGTAGTAAGCCTCTGTGTTCTATGAACACTATTTACATGCCTGAAGCATTTATAATATAAAAAGAAAAGAGAAAACATACCAACGGAAATGTGGTTACCCCACATTATTGTATTGAGGAAAAAAGATGTAAAGGTACAGTGGCGTATCTGCCATAGGGACCTGAGGTGTGGTCACAGCAAGGAGAGAGTCAAACAAAGTTAGGGGCTTGTGCACATGTACGGCACGCAAGGCTGACCCCATATCCTGGTAGGAAAATATTAAATAATCTCAGTGAGTAGATGTAAAGCTAGGGTATCCTTTTGTTCCAGCGTTTTATTCCCTGTTACCGACTGGTGGCAGGAAGCCAGCTGAAAGTGAATACAGCCCTCAAGCCTCCATCCAGTCATTTCTACTATTATAAGAACACGGAGGAGCTTGAACGAGTGAAAGAGTCTGCATCTTCAGGAGAGAATTTCCTTATAAATAACCCCAGGTGATGTGCCATACATCTGGGTACATCTGACACTTTTTGTAAAAAAGTAACATTCACTGAGTTTCCCTATGATATTCAGGAATTTCAAGGGGTATGATGACACAACAGCCCCTCATACACAGTGACTCTCCCTTTATAGGATTACAGTAGTAGCTGTGAACTGTTCTTCAGTGAAAAATATATCTTGATTTTAGTTGTGTGGACAGAAAGTCCAGTTGTTTTATTACCCTCTTTCTGTAAACTATCTTGTCCTTATTTTCAAGACCTGTCCAAAAGATATAACTGGACAGGCAGATTAAATTGTAATATTCAGTTCAAAAGAAAACTTAACACCTGTTTTATTAATTTTCTCATAGAAAAGTAAAGTGTTTGTGTGTTGTGTACTATCATCTCATTTCTCCCCTAGACAATAGGTACATCATACACCCTACACTAGAGCCAACAGAGAGACCGTGTGAGATCTAGGGAGGTAGCGTTAGGTTCCCTGTACACAATTCATCATCATCATTTATAGAATCAGGGACCTACATTTGCTTGACCTCGCACGGTTACTGCATGCACTTATTTCACTCTTTGTTAGGATACCATCATAACCTCCCCAGCAAATCATCTTTATTTGCTACAGATAACATCATTAATGTGGAGCTGACGACAAGAGCCAGAATACGTCAGTAGTACAAGAGATTAGACGAAGACGCTGTAGTTAGATAGAACACACATTGAAGAAACCTGTTGACATAATTTTAATGCAGTGACAATATAACCAAAAAAACACGCGGAGAAGGGAAATGGGGTCAAGGGATAAAAACATTGAAAGATCTTCAAAGGATGGCACAGCGCATGACAGCTTGTCACTAATTTGTTGAAGGCTTATGCACATTATGGCACTGAAAGGTATTGGTGAAGGATGATGATGATGAAGGGCGATCTCTCCTTAGTCTTTCTTCAAGTACTTGACTGTGTCGTACTCTTTGCATGTGCCATATCGTGGTGTGCCCTATCGTGGTATGCCCTAGTACTTCACTGCGTCATACTGCTTGCATGTGCCATATCGTGGTATGCCCTAGTACTTGACTGTGTCCTTCTGCTTGCATGTGCCTTATTGTGGTATGCCCTAGTACTTGACTGTGTCCTACTGTGGCATGCCTTATTACTTCGCTGTACCCTACAGTGGTATGCCCTAGTACATGACTGTGTCCTACTGTGGTATGCTCTAGTACTTGCCTGTGCCCTACTGTGATATGCCTTAGTACGTGACTATGCCCTACTGGGGTATGCCCCAGTACTTGACTGTGCCCTACTGCAGCATATCCTAGTATTTGACTGTGCCCTATTGTGGTATATCCTAGTACTTGAATGTGGCCTACTGTGATATGTACTAGTCAGTAGCTGAAAATTACCTACGATGAAGGATCTTGCTAGCAGACGTCAAGTCCGGCTGTTTCCAATAACTGTCTACTTTACACAAGACTAGGTTTCTGGACACTTATTAGATTTTTCCCTTCAACTGTGTAAACGTCAACATTAAAATGTAAATCTAATTCTTATACCATTATACGAGTATATGATGAGTTTCAAGTCAAGTCCAGTGTCCAGGCGTAGGTGATCATGCCCATTCAAAGATCTCGATTTGTTATGCTTTCTTTCGTTGATCTTTTTCTTACAGTATTCTGTCAAGCTTTGCATTATCTTTTCTCTATGCATTCCTCTATTTATCATTCCCTCTGTTGTTTTCCTTGGTTGTGATGTTTTTGAATGCTCCTCTTTTCATCGAATATCCAGTGAAGGCTATTTGTTTTCTTCTATATTTATGATTTTTCTTTGTCCTCTAATTCTGTTCCAGCATTCTTCGTTAGTTATCTTAGCTGTCCTTGGGATTTTAAACATTTTTCTGTGAGAAACCACACCTCTCTTGCTCATAGTGATTTTTGAATTTTTTTCCCATTGACAGATTTCACTTCCATACAATAACATTGGTCTCAAGTCACTTTCAGAACACGTTTATTTGTGTTAAGTGAAAAAGGATTTAATGCGTAGGATGTTCCTCTAAAATTCATCTCAGATATCTTATAATTCACTGGTGGGAGTAATCCTTTCTTGGTCTTTTAATTTCAAGGTTTGACAATGACAGCACAGTGTTGACATTCTGTATATTTAATGTTGTTTTTTAGTATCCATATAGATCTCGTCACAATAAAAATACCCTTTAACGCTCCTTAAGGAGTCGCGGTAGCATAGTGGTTAGTGCACTGGCTTCCTTGCTCAGTGGTCTATGGTTCGATCCCCAGATGAGGTGGGATTTTTTTAGGCCACAAACGGCTCCTGGGTCGACCCAGCCCCAATTGGGTACCAGAGCAACTTCTGGGAAGGTTAAGGCGGCCGGCGTGTTGCTGACCACATCACCCCTAGTGTGCCGATGGTCAAGAAAATATGGGCCTAACACCATATTCCCAATATGCCTCAATGGGCGTGTAACGGGTTCCTTTCCTTTCTTCCTTTCTAACGGTCCTTATAGAGAAAGCAGCCACTAATCCAGCTTCCTCCCTCACAAGAAGCCTGCACTAAAGCTTTCATGTCATACCGCAGTGGTGGTTTTAGTTTCAATTTGTTGCACATGGTGAGGTTGCCTGCTCCAAGCATAACTTTATATTAGTCCGTCTCCCACGAGGTGCTAACTGTAACAGTAGTCTATTATTTCTTTTCTGCTCACAGGGCATGAGGGACTACATGTGGAGGCGGGGAGGGGATGTTAGATCTTTGGATGCTTAAAATACGAATGAGCTGATGTATCACTGTTTGGTTTAATGAATTTCCATGTCAATCTCTCAATTTAATAGTACCTCTATGATGAAGGAGAAGACAATTAACCTTCATTTGACATGTAACACATACTGAAGACATCGTGACCAGGGCAAAAACAGAGGGAAAGACGAGTACATGGAGACTGTGAGAAAAGGTAATGGACAGCGTGACAATATGGCATGGAAAGCTATCAGCAACATACCTGTGGACAGCGTGACAATATGGCATGGAAAACTATCAGCAACATACCTGTCGACAGCGTGACAATATGGCATGGAAAACAATCAGCAACATACCTGTCGACAGCGTGACAATATGGCATGGAAAACGATCAGCAACATACCAGATGGAAAACATCAAAAATCTAGAACTGTGGAGGGACACCATTTGCCTACATATCAAGACACGTGTATTGACTTGACGTGACTCGAATATGGGGCGAACATACAGAACTGGCATGTCACTTTAACCCTGAATTTAAAAAAAAACAAAAAAAAAACAAAGAAAGTTATTTCGGTCTTTCGTCTGACGCTTCTATTTAATATTATCTAGACACTCCTTGTATCATCATTTCCCTTTGCGCTCCTTACAGAGCAGGAAGTCACCACTGTAGACGGTCCCCTTGCAGAAAGACTGCATCAAGCTGCACGACATGCCCAAAACCATATTAGTCACCATGTACAAAGTGCCCAAGAATGCAGTAGTCTAACTATTCTTTCTTTGTCTCTTCAGATACCCCCCGGGAACTACTGGGGGCAAGATTATCATTTTTCCATTAGAGGACAAATATATCTTGACACAGTTTATTAAGTAGACACTCTGACAATCAAGCCAAATATGAGACATGTTTTAGGTTGTGATAGAGGACAAATATATCTTGACACAGCTTATTAAGTAGACACTCTGACAATCAAGCCAAATATGAGACATGTTTTAGGTTGTGATAGAGGACAAATATATCTTGACACTGTTTATTAAGTAGACACTCTGACAATCAAGCCAAATATGAGTCATGTTTTAGGTTGTGATAGAGGACAAATATATCTTGACACAGTTTATTAAGTAGACACTTTGACAATCAAGCCAAATATGAGGCATGTTTTAGGTTGTGATAGAGGACAAATATATCTTGACACAGCTTATTAAGTAGACACTATGATAATCAAGCCAAATATGAGACATGTTTTAGGTTGTGATAGAGGACAAATATATCTTGACACGGTTTATTAAGTAGACACTCTGACAATCAAGCCAAATATGAGACATGTTTTAGGTTGTGATAGAGGACAAATATATCTTGACACATCTTATTAATTAGACACTCTGACAATCAAGCCAAATATGAGACATGTTTTAGGTTGTGATAGAGGACAAATATATCTTGACACAGCTTATTAAGTAGACACTCTGACAATCAAGCCAAATATGAGACATGTTTTAGGTTGTGATAGAGGACAAATATATCTTGACACAGCTTATTATGTAAACACCATGACAATCAAGCCAAATATGAGACATGTTTTAGGTTGTGATAGAGGACAAATATATCTTGACACAGCTTATTAAGTAAACACCCTGACAATCAAGCCAAATATGAGACATGTTTTAGGTTGTGATAGAGGACAAATATATCTTGACACAGTTTATTAAGTAGACACTCTGACAATCAAGCCAAATATGAGACATGTTTTAGGTTGTGATAGAGGACAAATATATCTTGACACAGCTTATTAAGTAGACACTCTGACAATCAAGCCAAATATGAGACATGTTTTAGGTTGTGATAGAGGACAAATATATCTTGACACAGTTTATTAAGTAGACACTCTGACAATCAAGCCAAATATGAGACATGTTTTGGGTTGTGATAGAGGACAAATATATCTTGACACAGCTTATTAAGTTGACACTCTGACAATCAAGCCAAATATGAGACATGTTTTAGGTTGTGATAGAGGACAAATATATCTTGACACAGCTTATTATGTAAACACCATGACAATCAAGCCAAATATGAGACATGTTTTAGGTTGTGATAGAGGACAAATATATCTTGACACAGCTTATTAAGTAAACACCCTGACAATCAAGCCAAATATGAGACATGTTTTAGGTTGTGATAGAGGACAAATATATCTTGACACAGTTTATTAAGTAGACACTCTGACAATCAAGCCAAATATGAGACATGTTTTAGGTTGTGATAGAGGACAAATATATCTTGACACAGCTTATTAAGTAGACACTCTGACAATCAAGCCAAATATGAGTCATGTTTTAGGTTGTGATAGAGGACAAATATATCTTGACACAGTTTATTAAGTAGACACTCTGACAATCAAGCCTTCTTCTTCTTCTTTCGTTCGCTTGAACTATATTGTCTATATCTGCAATGTTGTTTCTTGTATAAACTTCACTGTCTTTTGTAGTTATTCAAGATATTTTCGAGCTCTAATTTTTTGCTGTAGCCGTCTTTTTTACTATTGACGCCTTCAGCATTCCAGTGCATTATTTTAAATGGTCTTTTCTTTGCTTGGCCAGTAGCTCTATTCTCATGCCTCCTGGCTCCACGGGGCAATTGAGAAGGACCCCCAGTAGTAGGGGTTGGGCCCTTCCGAGGCAGAGGGCCCGGCACTGCGCCTGCATGGGTGTCCGTCACAGGGCGAGTGCCATAACGTTTTGCAGATATAGGCATACTTCCATAGCGCATGTGCGTGGCATCCTGATTGCTGTGGTGCGCCTCTTGGCTGGTTGCCTCCGTCTTCAGCACCTTGACTTGCTAGGGCAGACTGTGGTCTTGCTCGAGTGTAGGAGGGCCTGGCCAGTCTTGGTTTTTCAGCCGCTGATGGCTGTACTTGAGCCCCATCTCCACGTCAAGGAGCTGGCCTCGATGGGGTACAATCAAGCCAAATATGAGACATGTTTTGGGTTGTGATAGAGGACAATTATATCTTGACACAGCTTAAGTAGACACTCTGAAAATCAAGCCAAATATGAGACATGTTTTATGATGTAATAGAGTACAATATTTCATTAGCTTGTTTAACGAAAATAATCAGGGAAAATTGAAACATAAGAGGAATTTAACAAATCAAAATATTTTTAGATCATGTTTTTTTTTTTTTAATGTGCGCTTAATTCAGAAATAAACGGCTTTGATGAGAAGGCTGCATTCGTTACATTGCCTGGGAGCTTCGACGTTTTTTTTTTTTTAAAACAAATTGTATCCTCTTCAGGCTTCCTTTCCGTAAAAATACGCTCACATTTGAAGGAATCAATCCGCTTGATTTATTTTGTGTGTGGAACGTTGTGAGAAGGGTGACAACATGAAATATTGAAGGAGAAAGAGAGAGAGGATAAGAAAGAGAGAGGATAACAAAGAGAGAAGATACAGGGCGTATCTGAGGAAAGTGGTTGAAGTAACAAGAAGAGACATGGTCCGCAACCAGACGATCCGTCAAGGCCTAAAATCCCATCCGCTGCAGACCCAAATAGAACAGTCCCAACTAAGATGGTTTGGCCATGTCTGCAGAATGGGAGAAGATCGGCTACCACGACAAGCATGGGAAACAAAGAGCCAGGGATCCAGACCTCCAGGACGACCAGAGTCCGCTGGGAGGACAACATTAGACAATCTTTGAAGGACCGGAGGACTAGAATGGAATACTATATCCCAATAACGGGTTTTCAAAGACTGTAATGATAAATACTGGACCTTGGAGCCAGATCTTAATTTCTTCTAGAAAAACTCTACGTAATTTTTCTGCCTGGTGGCGCGAAATACTTCAAGTATTAACTAACATTTCCCGACTATATATATATATATATTTTTGTGGACAAATCTGTGGTGTGACTAAAGTGAATCCTATACTGAGGGAAGGCACCGACCTGACATTCATCATTTCTAGAAACCTACGCTATTGACACTGTGCTCTGCTAACTCCCGCGCCTGGAATAATTGTTAGGTGACTTAATCAGACATTTGAACAAATTTGCACACCCAAGTAGTCGTTCCCGGAGACTCCGAGTTAAATACGTCTTTTGGAACTGGGGACTTCTTGGCAGAAGACTGCATTTTTTGAGTCTGTGTGAAAATCTAAAATCAGTGTGTTCCAAGAGGCAGCGAGCAAAGTCGTGAGTACATGTATGAGAGGCCATGGCGGAATGAATGAGTGTACGCTGGTTTGAGTGATATTTTCACTATTATATCTTTGACACCCTGTTGCTGTCCTATTTTTTTTTTCAATCTGCATAATTTGTTGCTAAGGCTAGAGTTCTTGTGTTTTTGTCTTAGGTTAAATCAGATTTTTTTTAAAACTCTGTGCATATAATTACGAGATAAAACAAAGAAAACTCTTAGACTCAAACCCTATGTATCTGTGACTCGGGCGCCATCATCTGTTCTCTTAACGGGGCCGGGCTAAACCTAGAGTTAACACTATAACGGGGCTATCATCCTTGCAACATTTCCTTGAATTTTTATGACTATGTGTATATGTATTTTCCTTGATGTACTTTCTTTGATGTTGTGAGCCGATTTTTCCTGATATTAAAATCGCTCTTGAACTTAATAATCGTGTTTGGTCAGCTCGTTCTAGATAATATATATATCATTGTTATAGTTTTCCCACGTCTGTGTGTTTACCTGTCGTCACGGGTATGTGCGTGCGTGTGAGTGATAGAAATATACGTAATATGTATATTGGTGTAGTCTGTCTGACGCTGTAACAACTGTTGTAGAAGATAGGTGAGAGAGAGAAGAATTCTTTTCTCTTTCAGAGACAGCCACTATATCAAAATCTATCATCTCACGTGTGTGGAAATTCTATTACCTTTCACTAACTCTCACTGAGTCTATCACCTATTCAAACCTATTCAGAAGGGACCAAACCTAGTCTTAATTCTCCTATCGAAAATCTACGACATATCTCCAGGCTTTATATGGAGCTCTCAACTCCCACACGTCCTCTTCTCACTTTAATGCAGCCACGAGGTAACTTCGTGATATAACCTGGAATAGAAGGACAACCATTTCCATGTAGAAGTCTGCCTCAATCAATTCACCCCTAAACAATATTAAACTTACCATCATCAGTTATTTGTGCTAAAAAGTTGCACAAGACATTGAATTCCGTTGTCTACAATCAGTTTCATGTAATAACTCTTTCTCTGTGTTGATTCAATGTTTGGCTTCCATACAATAATCATGGCAAGTACAATACAGCATGTGACCTATTGATTACTTCATTCTAACCTTCCCTATATGTTTAACACATGATCTTTGAACAGTGTGTCACTCCAGAAGAAAATACTAAATTAAACCACTACTACCACTTACTGACACAAATATGTTGCCAATTTGCAAACACTATACACCAATTTTTCATTTCGAACAAGCCTGCTTACTACACACATTCCTACTTAGGTCAGCGTGACACAACACATCCCGCCGGCAGTATTCGAATTAATATGGAACACAGAGCCTGTTTACTTACAGGTCAATTATTTAACAAAGTATGCAAATAAAATTATCTTTCTTACCCTCAGGTCAATACGTTCACACACACACACACAAGCTGATTGGCCGTAAAAGGGTTCTTAGCACTGCTCTCTCAGTTCAAACGGCAAAGGCTTGGTCATACCGTCTTTTAGGATACGTCAGCTCGGCGTGGTTTTTATGATTCAATGGCGGAAAACCACAAGAGCTTGTTACTATTTATAGAACTACACCCGACCAATCAGAGGAAAAGTCAAAAAGTTAATTTTTGAGACTAGTAACTTATACGGTTCTAAGCGTGTCTGTATAATCTGACCCAATTTGAATATTATATATTATAGTTATTAGTGGACCGATTTTAATTATCAAAAGTGATTGTCAAGTGCTTGCTGTGTGTACACATTGACAAATATGTATTACATACACATGGAGCGACAAACATGGCTTGTTATTCACAGCTAATTGTTAATTCACTAAACTCCAACACGTAGATACGATATCCGACGACTTTATGTCACAAACTTGATTATAACACAATAACACAGGCAGACTGCCGCTTTGGCCATAAATCATCACATAAGAAAAGCACAATATATGATGTGCATAATTAGAACAGCATCTCATGGAAAGAATTTCACAATATCTTAATATATTTCCTATTTCTCTTCAACCATTTCGCCTTCACTCTCCACGTAATCTCTCCTCGCTCTAATCTCTGTCTCGAATGACCTTTTTACCCATCACCCTTTTCACACCTGACCAGTCTTCTCCCCCACTTCGTTCACAACAACTCAGCCATGCCCGTGAACTCGACATTAGCGCTTACTGCTACTAATGCATTCATGCCCGCAAGCAAACTTAACATTCACTCACTTCAACTCACAACTTACATAAACATATCTAGTTCCCACCGGAGCACGAGTACTGACATTCATTCTATAAACCGTTCGTGACAGTGATAATTAAACGGCCAATTTCTCTTTATCGTTCTATCTAGTTTTCCCTTAGTTATTCCTTTGCATTTCAATCTGGGTAATTTTTAAGTAATTAAATTGGGCATTACCCTGATGTGAAAATATCACTAAATTAAATGTTTCTAAGTTAATATAATTTTATTATGAGGGAATCTTTATGCTTAGGTGTTAAGCAATATCAGCGCTATAATTCGAGATATCCCTTTCCTTTTAATTATCTTTAGTTATTAAGAAATAAATTATCTACGTTCTGTCAAAAACACAAAATAGGCACTATTTCCACGTCAACCAAAATTTTCTTGTCACTACAAGAAAAGGAAACGATTTGATTGGTTGTTAAATTGGTACTATGCTCTTAGATAAATTTTGGGTTGGCGGTAACTTTTGACTTGTTTCCTAGACAAATTCAAATATCCTAGATAAATTGTTGGCGGTAAATTTGACTTGGCCCTCAGACAAATTTCAAATACAGTAGTTATTTATAGATTTTAAAAACACATTAACTAGTTTTTGAGCGGGGAATTTTTGAGCGTGTTGTCATACAGATTCACTTCACTACACCTTCCGACGCCCGCCTCTTAAAATACAATTTACAATCTATAGTCGCAGTTACTTATTTCTCTCTTACTTGAAAAATTAATTTTATTGGAGTTATCTCCACTTTATTTTACATTACTTTAGTTGTTACTGTATATAACAACGGTTGAGTCAGTACCCGTCAAAACTTGAAAGATTAAAATGAACCAAGAAAGGGAGCCGCATGCAGAGTTTCAGCTCTTTACGATAAGTAGAACACAGAGCATTTCAGCGTCAAAGATTTCAAAATGCAAAGCTCAGGTGAAGTTAAATAAAACTGGTTAAAAATAAACAGCAAACCAAACCGTAGCTTCTAAAGGCAGTAATACAGACATGGAAACATGGACGGACAAAGCATGCGTGTGTACTCACGCCTCCTATCTAGATCAGCCAATTTCCGAGCAGTTGTCGGCGTTAGTGGACTATTTTTGTTGTCCTGATGTTGCTGTAACTGGCGATGGTGACGACGACGCCGCTGCTGCAGTCTATGCTGCTGCAGCTTGTGCTGGGGACTATTAGTGTCATCTGGACTACAGCAGAACATGGTCTGTTTAAAGAAGGTCCTATATACAGGCTGTTATTCCATTTAGATGAATGTTGTATTAGGCAGTTGAAGTGAAATTTCCTTCATTACAAGCTGTTGTTCCATTCAGACGAATATCGTATTAAGCAGTGGAAGTAAAGTTTCCTACATTACAAGCTGTTATTTCAGTGCCTTGTATATTGATTAGGCTGTTGATTTTAAGTCTATGTATGAATACACGATGTTATAACGCGCATGTGTATATCGTATTAGTTTGTTGATTTGAAGATTCCTAAATACAAGATGGTATTCTGATAAGTTATATATCATATTATTAGCGACTGAGAGGTAGGGTGATTAGATCGCGTGCTGCTAGAGTAAAAAGAACCGGTGTCGAAACCACATACTCTACTTTAAACAGCTTAAAAATGGGTACCTGATTTTCCTCTTGAGTTAAGGATAGCAACGGCAACGAGTAAGGCCTCTTAAACCTAAAACCAAGTATTGATGAAGTCTCTAACATTACACTCCCCTATGACAGTATCTGCTATGAAACTACCTTTACCTTCTCAAACAAGTCTATAATTCCATTCAGGCGTCTCTCGTTTTTGGCTGTTGATTGACGTTTCAACACGCAGTCTATTATTCCATTCAAATGTGAACAGAACTAGGTATTTTTTTTATTAGACTTGTCCTATATTCAAGCAGTTATTCCAAGAGCGGTATATCACTTTAGGCTGATATAAAACTTGTCCTATACTTAAGCGGTTATTCCAGTGAATTGTATGTCACTTTAAGCTGATATTAGACTTGTCCTATATTCAAGCGGTTATTCCAGTGAATTGTATGTCACTTTAAGCTGATATTAGACTTGTCCTATATTCAAGCGGTTATTCCAGTGAATTGTATGTCACTTTAAGCTGATATTAGACTTGTCCTATATTCAAGCGGTTATTCCAGTGAGTTGTATGTCACTTAAGGCTGATATTAGACTTGTCCTATATTCAAGCGGTTATTCCAGTGAGCTGTATGTCACTTTAGGCTGATATTTGAAGCTTCTACGAACAACTTCACGCGTTGGCTTGTCACACCGATTACGGAAACAACGGCAGATGGATCTATTTGTTGTTGCCCTAAAGACGCCGCTAGGCGTGATGGGAAACTACAACAGAGAAAATCAATCTGCTGTTGCCCTTAAGACGCCACAAGGCGTGATGGCCTCTGACTGCTTGGTCGGTCTTTGGCTAAGGACGGAAGAAGAAGAAAGACGAACAACTTATTATTCAATTCAAGTGTGTGAAGTACACAGTTGTTGATTCTACACTGTCAGTAAGGACTTAGAATGGCGAATCTTGTCGTAAACACGAAGCTGCTTTTAAGCGTTACTTAATGATCATGTCTCTTGGTTTGCACTTCCTGCTTTTGTATATAAAACCTGTACAGTTGTCTAGGCAACCATGACATGTGACCATACATCTTCGTTATCATCATCATTTTCTACGGGGAATGAAGCCACCACTGCCGCTGGTCACCTGCAGAAAGTCTGTTCCAAGCGTTGACGTCCTCTTGCAGGGGTGGTTTCTATGGCAATGAGTTTTACAGAATTAAGTTGCCAGCCCCATGGACAACCTCATGTTAGTCACCTTGTAGGACATGCATGAGTGTGCCGTAGTTCACCTTGTAGGACATGCATGAGTGTGCCATAGTTCACCTTGTAGGACATGCATGAGTGTGCCGTAGTTCAATTCCAAAGACCCCCGGGAATTATACAGAGCTATGAGTAGACATACTGTCTCTTGAAATTTCGGAAGGAAAGTGGATACTGCGGAGAAAGACAGGTGGACAACGGAAAGGAATGGATGACATAATAAATAACATTCTTTGTGCTGTATTGATATAGAGACGGAGAGAAAAATAGAGAGACAGAGAGAAAAAGAGAGAGGGAGAGAGGGGGGAGAGGGGGGAGAGAGAAGGGACACGTGTAAAACGTCCAATAAGGTATTTAAATAAAAAAGGGACACAGAATCTAAAAGGGAATGCCGTTTGCAGCTCTTGATAAGAAGACAAATTACGAAATGACCGACAGTTGTCAGGAAGGTAGAAACAAACCCCTAGTTCGCTTAGTTCTGTGTACCCCATAGGATCGATACTACACGAAATCCTGCAGAACTCGCTAAAAATCTCATCGACTACTCACGCGCAGATCACTGAACAAAACTCGACTGTGTCCGACGTGGGTCAATCACCACAATAATAACCGATTCCTGTATTATAATGCTCATAAAACCTGCAGTATGTATGTACACACCAATTACACTAATCTATATCGAACAGCTTGGCACAGAATTATTAATACATTTATATCACAATTTCATGACGTGTTAACCCAACGGAAATAACCAGGTACTGATCACACAACGAATGTGCTTACAACATGGCTGTATCATTACTTTAGATTCAAGAAATCAACCAGTATTTTCAAAATACACGGTGACGCCTACATTAACTAGCTGTGACACAATCCACGGACACAAGTAAAACGATAAAACACCTAGTATTTATCCCGAATACAGCATGTTTTAGCAACACAATTTTAGACTAAGATAATTTGCACCAACCGTATTACAACAAGTCAAAACTCACAGATCTCCTGGCTAATTTCATCATGTGTCTTCAAGATTCGATTTTCAGAAACGAGAACTTACCCACAACGAAAAGTGCAACGCTACACGCAAATGAACGCAGGATAGAGGTTGGTTCGATAATGCCACATTCAAAAGTGCGTACAGCCCCTTGGGAATTCGAAAGGTTAAGAGAAGAAAGGCCTTATTCGAAGTCCTGTTTAGAAATCTATATACTATATGAGGCAATATGCCAGCCTAGTGCGAGGGTTGGCGGGAATCACCGTCATTGTAATGCAGGCGCGCTCAAACAGACTTACACGTTCAAGAAGCATTTTATTTTTTCCTTGCCAGCAAACGGGAGCTGTTAAAGAGTTCAGTTATTTAAGAAGCACACAATTAGCAGGTGGATGGATGCGTGTTCGGGAAAATCTAGCGGAGAACTAGAAAATAAAATGTGGCAATTGTAAAATATATCAGAGCTAATCGAAACTGCGGTCCGCGGATCTGTGCCGGTCGGTGAGCAAATCATTGTCGGATCGCACTTCTTTATTTCTTACGAGTGCATGAAAACATTCCTAGCGAGATCTGACGAGGACTGGCGGGAAGAAATGAATACCGGCAAGGACTGACGAGTATTGGTGAGGACTGACGAGGACTAGCGAAGACTGAAGAAAATTGAGAGGACTAAAGACCACTGAGAAGGACTGATGACTGAAGACTACAAAAGAGGACTGATGACTGATGACTACGGCAGACGGCGCGTAACGAAGACTAAAGAGGACGGATGTCAGACTATTATAACGGTAGCTGGTGCACATCTGCTTTGGTAAATGTAAACGACACTCACTGACATCTACACAACGTTCCGAAGATTGACCACAGTTAATGCCGCTACAATAGTTACTAGTTAGCGAAGTCACTTTTGTCCTGGAGGTGTGGCCATCATTTTCTTTTACGCCCCAGTCGGATGACAGAGCTAACACTGCAGTTGGCACCCTTGCAGGAGGCTTGCACCAGGCATTAACATACTTTTGTTACGTACTTTGCAGCAGTGGCTTAGGTAGCGACATGTTTTGTGTGGGGAAATGTCCAGCCACATACACAACCTCACACTAGTCGGCTATTACGACACGCTAAAGGGTACATTGGTCCTTTACATTCTTTTTCTCTTCAGACACCCTTCCCTCCCTCCCGGACTACAACGTATACTGTATGCCAAGATCACTTAACGCTGAGCATTGCGTTCTTCAAACATTTCGCGCACGTTTAGTAAAACAATGGTAGCAATGGCAAACTACTGAATGAAAAAAATTGCCTAGAAAAATCACAAACAGCCAATAAAAGCTGGGGTTGATTGCCACGTCCTGTAAAGGATAAGCTACTAACTTTAGTAAAACAGTACCACACAAGAGTCATGTATTAACTGTGAGCGAATACAAAGTGCGCGGAAAACAAGAGTAAATATGTTAAGTAATGCGTAATCCGATAGGACGTAAGCAAAGAGATCAAACCAAGCAGATAGAGATACAGATATATGCCCCAGTAATGAGTTACAGTTCACAGTAGTACACAGGGTTAAGCTAGACAGAATGGCACTTGGAAACGACCTTTTGAGGCAAAAGTAAACAGTGAAGGAAAGACAAACGAACCAACGAATTATTTTCTAAAATGGTTGAGAATTTGGCACGCAGGCATGTCGAAAATTTAGCCTTTTATCTCAAATTTCGTTCTCCAACTTGGCATGACATTCACAAGTGTGGGCAAACAGTACATAATTAATGTGTACATTTGTCTCACCTTTCGTTCTGTGTCCCGGCATTTACTAATGCGAGCAAACCGTAAACAATTATTTTGTACATTTTAAAATTCACCAGAAGACGAGTAAGAAACACACATATCTTGTTTGACTGACAGAGTTTGTGAATCTTATGTGCCAGTAGGAATGAGGATAATTGACATAATGAACTAACAGTTATTGAATTAGAATGTAGTGTGTAGAAACGACTAAACTATTAGATAATTACCCTTATGTTCACTGAGAAGCGTAGGCCATAAAAAACCCAATTCAAGTCTGGCCCATCCTGCGCTATACGATCAAAGTATGTCCGTGCCGTCTTTACTCCTTCATATCCGGTCTCCAGTTCTCTTCTCTCTGTATTTGTCGGTATCTCTCTACCTCTCTTACCCGGGGAATGTGTAAACAAGGACTGCCTTGTAATACTATCGATAGATTTCCTCAGTATGTAGTCTATCTAATAGCGCCAGCGACTTCTTCTCATCTCTTGTTCTACTGGTACATGTCTGGTTCTTGTCGTCAGTTCCACATGGGTGACCTTGTCGTATATAATCCTTCTGTTCTAAGCAAGCACCGATGTATGAAAGTCTGTAATTTCTTGGTTGTGGTTTTGTAGTTCTGTAAGCTTCAGATCCTTAATATAGTCAAAGAGTGTGAATAGTATAATTAAAAATGGATTCTATTTTTCCTCAGAGTTGGTAGGTTGTTGTTGTTTAACTAGGGCTACTGAGCATTTCGCTCTTTTGCAGCCTATACCAAGTTGAAGACTCCTTGGTATTTTCTACACTGTATATCTAGGCTTTTCCTGTAGCTTTAATCCCCTGCCTATCATGGGATCCATAGTGAGATCCCCCTGCATGTAGGCAACCACATAAAATCCAGAGACGTCTGGGGTTCAAGCTTAGTGTGCAATGTTGAGTTCTCAACATGTTTCACCACAGGGCGAATCCCTGTCAGTGTGTGGGTGATTTCAAAAGTCAATGAGAGTGTAATTAGCCTCACAGACAGAAGTTCACATCCAAATCTACACACTTTAGCATTGTGCATAGCTGGTGGTCACTTAATGATGACTCCAGATATGCCTCCATGCGTAGAGTTGGTAGGTAGATTTCCATCTGATGGGGTTACTATTTTTTAAGGAATAAACAGTCAGTTTCCTTGTAATATGCCTGTTATAGTTTCTTTCGCGAGGCGTTTTGAGGAGATAGGACAGCTTGGATGGAATGGAAGAATAAAGATAATAATGTCGTATTGATAGCTTCCGAGTTTGAAGAAAACTGCCTCTCCTCGGGAAATAATGTACCAGAAATTTACTTAAAAGAGAATTCTAGCAACTAAACCGGATATTTTCTGGACGATAAATTCTTCCTCAGGGATCCTACAAAAGGACTGTGTAAAGCACACAAGGTTGAGAAAGAGATTTGGTGTCCAGCCACAATTAAAATATCCCGACCCAATAGAAGTTAATTGTATTATGGCTGAGCCCCCAGGGTGTAGATTTATATTTAAAACAAAATACAACCCAAATAAAGTTAACAAGAAAAATAACAACAGACTCTGTTATGTAAAGTTGGATAAAAGGGTATGGAATCTTACATTTTTTTATATACATATAAATATGAAAAAAAAGAGTTTAGCTCTACTGTTAAAAAAAACAACTAGTTTGGTCATCACTTGGACCAGAGATCTTTTCTATGGTAGTGTTGCTGGTAGGTGTTAATACTCATCTCCTCAAGGACTGTAGTAGCTGCGGAGATGATTTTGGTTCGGACTCTCTTGGTTTGGTCTGCCCCAGCAGGTTGGTCTCATAACAGTTAATGGGTTCAGAGGGTGTCAGAGTTTGCTTCCCTGGACTCAGTGCACATCACAGATAAGGATGGGGTAAGTCACCTCTGCTGAATACCTCTTCTGCTTATGGGATGTGTGGTATGGTTACTGGGTGATAGGATATGGTTGGGTATGATAACCTATTTGATAGGGTATGGTGGGTAAGGGTAATCTTTGGTACCATGGACTTGTACCCTGGATTGTACCCTGGACCTGGTTTAGGTATCTGGTAACCGCAACCTGGTTTAGTACTGTGTAACCGCAACCTGGGTTAGTACCTCGTAACCGCAACCTGGGTGGACTGGAAACAATTGAAATCCCATTAGTGGTTTCAAGAGCAGTCATCTCCTAAGTCTGATGGCCGGTAAGCGTCCATCAGAAATTACATTAACACAAGGTTAACTATCATTCCGTAACAATGTATGAACTACCACGTCTTAACTGACATTATAGCGTATCTTGAGTTCTCAGTCTCTATCTGGCTGTCTGCTTATTTACAGCAGTGGTTTTCCCCATGTGGGCAATGAGTTTCACAAACTGTGAGGTAGGGGCTGGGGTCATCAAATGGTTGAGAACCACTGGTTCACCTAGTGCCCATAGAGCAGTATTTTAATTCTGGGGTCACTGTCAACAATGGTTTTAGAACCACCGGGTAATAGTTTCCTATGCTGCTTTAACCTGTTGGGGTGTCATTGCTGCCAAGGTCTGAGAACCAATGATTTACATTCTTGCTTACTCGAGCAGTAAATCATTTGAAGGGTCGTCATGGTCTCAAGGCTTGAGAACTGCTGACTTACATTTTGTCAGTCAAGTGGTAAATTCATTAAATAGCTAAATAATTGTAAATATTCTTAAAGTCCTGGTTCCTGTAGAAAATAACATTCATATAACTGATAATAAAATAGTTCTTCAATCATCAAACATGGTATGTGCATAAGATTGCATTAAATACATATAAAGAACATTCCATGATGCAAAAATTAATGTCCCATATTTCAGATAGGGGAAAGAAGTGATTGAGAACACTTGTATCAAGTTTGTAGTCTTGACAGAGAACACTGAAGCCTTATAAGAAATAAAAAATAGAAGCACCACTAAGACACTTCTGTTTTGTTTGGATCAATATGCAAATCTCAAAGTAACAACAATAATGTACATCAATTGTTTTAACCCTGTCTTATTTCTGCCAGGCTGTGAGATAAAGATCAGGAGTTAATTAGGTTTAGGAACTTTGCAAACTCATACATTAGTTTGAGTGCTCTGCAAATATGCAAATAACAATTATGGTCACTGAATTTAGAAATGCATTTAAAACTTTGTTTAAAAAGTTACTGCAATAGCAAGCTGTTGATAAACATATGATTATTCATGTTATAAAATCAGCAGTATTAATTAGATCTACTTACTTCGCTCAACCAATTCACTACAACTATTTCGCAACATGAAATGCCCACTTGGGCCCAGAGTCTGTCTGCTCCGAATGATGGTTACAAAAAGAATGCTTAAAATTCCCTCCAATATTCCAGGATCTGTTCCGGGCAGGGATGGGGGTGGCCTTGTTGCAAATTCTAGTTTGGTCCCAGAGGTATTAAGTTACCTTCGTTTCAACTCGCACTAGCGTCCATCGTTTCCGGCTGTTTTACATGCGTCCAGTTCGTGAACAACAAAGAAGGTCGACTTCCTGTTCGAATCGTTGTACCGTGTTCCACCTTCGACTTTCGCTGGTGGGGGAATAATTTATTACTTTGGACAGTGAGAATCCTGAGCTAGTAAAATACTGTTAAATCTAAGACTAGCGAGAGAGAGAGAGAGACTTTTTGGTTTCTTGTCAAATGATAGGAGAAATTTGTAGAGGAAAAAAATAATAGACAGAAGAAAGAAGTCGGGGAGAGTCGTTTCACGACAGTTTCCACACCAATCATTTTAAAAAAAAAGCTACGTAACTACCAGTCTTGTTCCACTAATGAAATCCATGTTTTAGACTTAACCGATAGAGTTTTCATAACATGCAGAAACTCACATATTACTGGCAACTATATTTTGACATATTAACAACAGAATGTACAACTTTCGATGTGTTTAACTGGTTTTTGGAAATATTAAGAAATATGCTTCTGTTATTATACCACACAGAAATTCATATCCTTGAATATTTTCTCCTCTCAACGCTATTTTATCTAAGCATATACTTGTTTCTGTTGGTTTCTAAACATTTACTTTGTTGATCTGTTGACTGACCGGCTATTTGTGTTACCGCCGGATTTTATCTGCGTCTAGAGATATCTTTTTTTGGCCGATTCATACTCATCTGCTTTCATTTTTCCCGTCTGCCATTTTCAATTTAATTAGATAAACTTCTTGGCGTTATTGACTCAATAAGCACTTCCGGAAAAAACAACACATCCAATTCGAAATACGGAGAATAACAACAATAATAAGCAGAAGGTACAGACTTTCATAAATGGATGCTTGCGAAGAATATGTGGTATAACAAGATCACTAATGTGCAACTGATGACAAGAACTAGAAAATCGCCAGTGGGACAAGAGATGAGAAAAGGGACGTTGGAGATGGATAGGACACACTTTGAGAAAACGTGTTCTTAGCATTACCAGGTAGTTCTTGTTCTGAACCCCCAGGGCAAGAAAAGCAGAGGAAGGTCAAAGGTCACACGGAATAGAGAACTGCAGACACACATGACAGGGATAAAGAAGCCATAGAAAGACCTTGAGCTGATGGCACGTGACAGGATTATGTTTGGTCAAGGCCGATGCTCCTTGAGGAGTTGAAAGGTCAAAGAGGAAGAAGATGGATACCAGCATAAAATAATCCTATGCGACATATTTGTTCAGATCTGGTGTTTAGCGATGTCCTATGCGACGTATTTGTTCAGATCTGGTGTTTAACGATGTGGGCATTGTCACTGAGCAGGAACAATTTTGCACTGCAAAGCGCGCTGCTATTTATATTTTCGTTGCGGTTCAAGTGTAAACTGTCATCTGGCGTGCTTCAGAAACTGCGTATTATTTTTATTATCAAAATCCACAATTCTCGCCGTTTGCACGTCGGTCACATCTAAGGGATGCAACTGTGGTTGAAAGTTAGACATTAATTGCATTGTTTCCCTTATATGTACTATCCCGAAAATAGTAACACTCAACGAAGAAAAGTCGGTGTAGAACCCAGTTTCATTCCGGAAATGGATTTAACGCATCATTTTGTTAAAAATAACCTTAAAATGTAAGTTTTTGATTGTTTCTTCGAGACAAAATTTTAATTTAAAGTATTGCAGATTTATTATTATGGATCAAAATGATAAGATGGCTGCAAAACCAGCTGCAGATGCTAAGAGGAAGAGACGATCGCGTCAATCACAACGAGCATGCGAGACTCTAGAGCGAGCGCAGTTTGCCATTTAGGATGCGACGTCCTCAATTCTCAGTGATTTTAGCATTTGCAACGACGATCAATAAGGCGCAAGGACAATCTTTTGATCACGTAGGAGTTTTCCTTCCTGAACCTGTTTTCGGACACGGCCAGTTCTATGTCGCCCTCAAACGAGGAACAAATCATGAAAACTTGAAAGTTTTTGTTAAAAACACTTTTTATCAGGGAACATTCTTTGAAACAAATCCACGCACTTTCACAAAAAATTTTGTCATCAAAGAACTTTTATATTGAATTAAAAAATATTTTAAAAATATATTACAGTTTTTTATTTACTTCCGTGATTAATGACGGATTATTGCTAGTTATAGATAATTACTGCAAACTTATTAATACATATCTAGGATCGTAATATACAAGGCCGTTTTTAGCTTCGTCTAGAATGGTGTCTTCCCCCTTCCTCCAAGGGTATTGACAGTATGTGAAACTAGCGCAGCAAAATAAGCACGTCGCAACTGTAAAATCAGCTGACATAAGTTGCTACTGCTTTGTGAAGAATTGGAAGCGTTAACGACACGTCATCTCTCCGACGGTCAAAAACCCGCTAAAAATGCTTCAGTCTCTTGCATATAACTATCACCAGCATTCCCACAAATATGAATGACAATTCGAATCTTCCTGATTGTTCAGTGAACTAGCCTTAGGAGAGAAGCTTATCTCGAAACTAAATCATGTTAAAACATCCAATATCACCCGCATTGCCCGCAGCCATCCCTGGATGCATGTGCTTTAAAAAAAATTTATTATTAGTTAATACCAACCATTTCACAACTACCGTGTCAGTCCGCACAGCCGACGCCCTTCTCCTGATGTAATATTTTTTTGTAATAGAAAGAACTAAAGATTCAACTTTCATTAATGCACAAGGTTAAACCGCACCGGGTCGATACACCTGGATCCCTCGCAGACCAATCAATTTATCTTGCTATAAAATGCGCACATTCCTCTGCGTGGACGTTCACCGTTGGTCCTGCATTGTTATATCAATTAATCACGAAGACCTCAGTAATTACTTCAGCATTGTTTTACCCTACCGGAAACAATTAGCTTTTACCTGTGGCAGTAATTATTGTAGCAGTATCGTTTTTACCGTGATTAATGCAACGAACGTTTCGGTATTTCTAATTATCTGACTGCATCGGATTACCATACTGAATGCAACGCGTTTTCGTTTGTTTCTAATTATGTGTTCTAAATTTCACTTGACACCGGGGAATGGAAATCGCACAGCGAAAATCCGTAAGCTATTGAAGTCTACGCGGGCTCGTATATCAGTACAACTCGGTGTACATCAGTAACAATATAACGTGATAACACGTTCATGATAATCTAAAACGACAACTGTATTTATGTTTATTAATTTTTTTGGCTGGGGCAGGTACTTTCGTATGATAGCGTTTTATTTTACCAACCATGTTTACAATGCCAGTCTTAACGATCTCTACGAGAAATACTTGCGCTGTGAGTACTTACACTTCGCTGTAAGAAAGATGCAAACATTTGACATTTCTTGACCGCATTGAGAGAAAAGTTTAGTAACATTAACATGTCTGTGTTTAGGAACACAATTGTGGATTATTTTAAGTATATAAACACAAGTGCGCGAGGAAAGGTTACTCCGCGTGCACGCTAAATCCTGACTACAGGTGCTGCTTTTCTACATATGTCAAACGCTGCCTGAAACGTAGTCATTAGGCAATTCGCTGAACGTGTCAAGGTAACTTCTCACACTCAATTATTCACACTATTGTTTGTGTACTTTTGTCAATTGACACAAAGGCACTTTTATAAATCCAATGCAAAAGGTAAATAAATGAATGAATAAATAAATAAATATAGGTAAATAACAGGTGCTCATAAGCTAGAAAGAAAGAGGACAATATACAATAGAAGAGAAATATAAGTGACAGGATTACTGCGGATCGAACCAAGGACCATCCAAATGGTGCCATCGCCTTGCTGCTAAAGTAAATCGTGAAAGGACACTGTGACGAATCATATATTCGAAAGTTACATTTTCCTGTGTCCCACTTCTACCCTCTCCTGTGACCTTCCTTTTACTTTTTCTCAACCGCACCTTATCACACTTTTCCGCTCTCATCGACCAAGGTTATTGTGGCGTTCCATTTTATCTTGATATTAGATAATATTGGTCAAGCGAATCTAGGGTAATAATGGTTCAACTGTTAAATGGTAACGAACACAGAAACTTGTGAAATAATTGTAGATCACTCCTGTTGACGATTCGTGATAAGTCATTTACGGTACATGTAACACAACATACGGTTCTACATGATAATCATAATCATTAGATACTCTTGTTCATCCAGGCAAACCACAACAAGCCATCAAAGTTCATGCCTCAAACTATGGCAGTAATGGTGCTTTCGTCACCTATCGTACCGTCTGTCTGGTTCAAGTCCGCGATATAATTACATGGTACTCAAGCGTACATTATTGACACGATACTTCACTGGTCAGTAAATGAATCTATGTCATACATATGCGTAAACACCTCCCTTGTATGCAGACAGACTTGCGGACATAAGAACATCATCAGGGACACACGTGAAACGCAGACATTCCGGCTTTATACACTTCCAAAAGTCAACTGTCGTTACTCTGCACGCGCGTCTACATAAATAATTTTATTTGACGTCATTTCAATCTAGCGACGTTCTTGTTGAGCACCGCGATGGTTCAAAATGATGAACACATTGCGATGCGCAAAAAGAGGCGTAACAGTTATCATATTATATCTTGTCACTCCTTACGGGTACCTGAACCGTTAATCCGTTTTGCAGCCACGTCGACGTGGGCGTTTGTTTAATCGCTAACGAGACAGATTAAGAGTCTATATTTAGCAACAATCGTATACCCAGATATGTGTCGGGGAAAGTACTTAACGAACGTTTGATTCGTAAATATGGCCGGCAAAAAAACTGCCATGTTGTCCCCATTGTCCAATCTGGATCTCGGACGGAAATTTTAGATAAGGTATTAAATTTGCAGACCCGACCAGCCGGAAAGGCTGTCGGGAGACAACAATTGTGAATTTGAAGCACGAAAAATGAGGTAATCTCTTCCGCCCAGACTTTGTTGTAAAAAAAACCTATGAGAAAATAACATCTTGAAAAAGATTATCAGTGATCTTCTTCTTCTTGCGATCGCATCTTTGATGATTACACCGTCAGACGAGTTCTCATGATGAATTCGACTGTTGTTTGAAGTTCCTCTTTAACTCCATATAGCTTTGAGTTTAGTGTTGAGTCATTGGGCCAGTATATCTTTCTTAACTGGTCATACAGAGGACAGTCCTGTAGAACATGCTCAGCAGTTTGTTCGTTTAATCCACATGTGCACAGTGGTGAAGCAGACAATCGTAGCTTGTGCATGTGTTTATTCAGTTTGTTATGCCCTGTCCTGAGTCGAAAAATAGTTATCTGTCCCTGCCGGTCAAGAGTGTGATAGTCGTCTTTGGGTTGGTTCTGTTCTCTTCTGATAGTCTGGATAGCTCTCTTTTTCTCAAAGTATGTGACTTCATTATCTTCTTGTTCACATTCTCCTCCCTTTTTTGCAAGTTTATCTGCCTTTTCATTTCCGGGTACACCACAATGAGATGGTACCCACTGAAGTATGGTTCTCTTTTTGGCAGCTACCTTGTTTAGTTCATTTCTCAGATGCAGGAGTTTACCACCCTTGAGAGCTTGCAGGACAGACAGTGCATCTGTGAGGATGACTACCTGGTGGCAGTCAGAGTTGGAGTTATAAATCATATTTGCAGCTTGCTCTAGAGCTTGAACCTCAGCTGTATAGTTGGAACAGAATTTACCAGTGGGAATGTGCCTAGTCTCATAGTGGTTGTCAGGATATGAGATAAAGATACCGGCACCTCCATTCCTAACAGCATTAGTTGCTGATCCATCTGTATAGGCATGTATCCATGATTGATCGGGATAGCTTTCTTGGATCATACTTAATGTAGCAGTTCGTTTTTGCAGATCATTATACTCACATCCACTTGTGAGACCACTGACTGATGTATTAATTTGGAGGGCACTGCTGGCCTGCTCCCATGGTACAGGGTATAGGGTGGGCTTCAGTGGTGTTGTCTTCATGGATAGGTCTTCTTGATGCTGTCTTATATGTCTTTTCCCCCGATGCACAAAGCTGCTACGCTTTAGACGTCCTAATGCCAGATCATCTAGTCTTGCCTTCATTGGGTGCATTGGCATACTGTTGTACTTTTCCATCTGGATCATAGTTTTTGTGTCTCTTCTATGGGACAATGTCTGTAATCCAGCAACCTTCTGCATCTCTGTTATTGGTGTAGTTTTCATGGCTCCTGTAATGAGCCTGAGAGCTTGATTTTGCACCTTGTCCAAAGACTGCAGATGTGAGTTAGCAGCTGATGACCATGCTGCTGAGCGAAACTCTAAGTGTGGTCTTATTACTCCATTATAAATCTTCTTTAGATTTCGTTCATTTGCTCCCCAGTTGGTACCTGCTAATTTTCTGAGTATGCCTAGTCGTCTTCGGGCCTTTCCTTCTGCATTTTCAATATGCTTATTCCATGTAAGCCTTTGGTCAAATGTCACCCCAAGATAGGTGGGGTAGCTTTCTTCCTTGATCACGGTTGTCCCTAGGTGTATGTTAGCTGATTTGTCCTTGGGGGCGAGGGAGAACAGTGTTGTGGAGGTTTTGTCTGTGTTTATTGTGATAAGCCATTTCTCTGCCCATGACACTAGCATGTCTGCTGCCCGCTGCATTCTATAATTTGCTGTGGTGACATTTTCATCAGCGCACCAGAGTACTAGGTCATCTGCATATAAGGCAGCTTTAACTCCTGCAGGGAGATCTTTCACCAGGTCATTGATGTAAACAAGGAAGAGTGTTGGGGAAATTACTCCTCCTTGAGGTACCCCCTGATGGAGCAACACTTTTCTGCTCTGCAGACCGTCAAGAGTGACTCTAGTTCTCCTGTTATGCAAGTATGACTGGATCCATTTCATCATGTTGCCTTGGATTCCACTTCTCCTAAGTTTTGCAATGAGGCCATCTTTCCACACCTTGTCAAAGGCCTGCTTGAAGTCGACCCAGATCGTTAGGACCTTTTTCTTCTCCTGGAAGGCATCTTCTATTGCTTGAGACAAGTAAGTAACTTGGTCTTCTATACTGTAGCATTCTCTAAATCCAGCTTGTTCCGGCACCAGGATCTGCTCAGATTCTAAATACCATTTCAATCTGTGGTTGACTATTCGCTCCATAGTCTTCCCAACACAGCTTGTGAGACTGATTGGCCGGTAACTTGCAGCCTCAGTCTTACATTTCCCTTTCTTTAGTATGGGTATTGTGATGGCTTCTCTCCATACTTGGGGTACCGTTCCTTTCAACCAGCTGTGGTTGAATATCTCAAGCAGTTTTGTCTTTGCTGCTGAGCCCAGATTTACTAGCATTTCGTTGCTGATTTTGTCTGGGCCGGGTGACTTTTGAAACTTAAGCTTGGAAATAGCCTTCTGTAGTTCTCCTAGTGTGATGGGTTCCCTCATTGGGGCAGGAGTATCTGTCTGTCCCATGGTTGCCAGTATTTCTTTTCTTATCTCTCTCTGATGATCTATGTTAATGGGTAAGTTGCTTTCTGAACTGTATCTTCTAGCAAACAAGTCTGCAGCTTGTTTTCCTCTGAAAAGTTTGCCACCTTCATCCAATGTGATAGTCTGCCCAGGTGAGGAACGCTCTTCATTTAGAGACTTGACTAATCTCCAAAGTTTCCTGCCGTCTTTCTCAAGGTTCAGCGATGCCGTTTTAGTTCTCCAGCTTTTCCGTTTTTCTTCTAGCTTTGTTCTCTGAAACTCTGCTACAGCCTTTTTCCATTTGTTGTGAGTTTCAAGTGAAGGCTGAGACTCTGCGTCCTTTCTAGCCCTGTCCATAGCTTCCTGACGTTCTTGGAGTGTGCTGGACCAGTATGGTATGTAGTTACGCCGGCATCCTTTGGGAATGGTTTCTTTTGCAGCTTGTAGTATGCATCTGTTGAAGTCTTTTACCACTTCATTAATGTCTCTGTTCTGTACCTTGAGGGTAGACAGATGCGTGTTCACCTGATGCCTGAATAAACCCCAGTTGGCTTTTTTGTAGTTCCATCTTGTAATGGCTGGGCCTGTACTGAGAGTTGCACTCTGGACAGTAAGAAAGATTGGGCGATGGTCGCTTCCCCCTAGCTGGTCTCCTACTTCTCTACTAATAGATCCAGCTATATCTGGTGTGGAGAAGGCAAGATCTGGTGTTGAAGTTGTGTGCCATCCTCTGGAGTAGAAGGTAGGAGTATCTGTGGCATTATTGACTAGGATTAGGGAGTGATCATCTTGCCAAGTTTCAACCTCTTCACCTCTGTGATCCAGATGGTTATAGCCCCAGCTCTGGGAGTGGCTATTAAAGTCTCCAACTGCTATAAAGTTGGTGGCTGGTACCTGTATAGAGCTGAGACTCAGGGGTTTGTTGTTCGGACAGTAATAGTTCAGGAGTTCTATTTCCATCTTGTCTACCTTTATCTGCAACAGCTGATATTCTGCTCCATCCATGAAGGTTTTCCTTTCGTGTGCAGGAATGTTATTCCTTACAAGAGTAAGTACTCCTCCTTTTCGTCTATCTTTTCTGTCGGATCTGAAGCATTGATATCCCCTTATTTTAAAGGTTTGATCTGCTTTCAAGTGAGTCTCTTGGATACAGCAAACACTGACTTGCTTCTCATACAAGATGTTTTCCAGCTCTGTCTTTTTGCTGTATCCAGCCTGCTTGCTGTTCACTCCCTCTGCATTCCAGTGCATCATGACAAGTGGCACTCTGGGTTTCTCTTTTTCTGTTTTGTTTTGGTCAGTAGTTCTCCTCCGCCGTCTGCTGACTCCACAAGACGGTCTAGAGGGTCCTCCAGTAGCTGAGGGTGGGCTCTGTCGAGGCTCAGAGCCCGGCACTGCACCTGCCTGGTGGAGCTCCACAGGGCGAGCACCAGTACGAGATTTATTTGACGGTGTACTCTCCATAGAAAAAAAAAAAAAAGCGAGTTGCGTGATACTGTGGTTTCCGGTGCGCCTTCTGGCCCAGTATCTACGACTTTAGCACCTGTTCAACGGGAGAGTGGGCTCATCCCTAATCTGTTTATGTTCCCAGTAGTAGACTATTCGCAAGCAGCCTGGGGGTGTCACTGCTCTGCGCGGACCTTGTTTACCGAGGCGGCGTCCGAGCTCGTAGGTGAAATATGGTTGCGTTATCTTCAAAATAGCCCTGTCTTTCCCATGGCTTTTCTGCCATCCTGCAACTTTGAGTTAGGGAGTTCTGAGCTCCAGTCTCTTTCCAGGCATTTTATCCTGGCCTGGCACGCATACAGAGGACCCCACTTCTGGTTCTAAGTTAGCAGTTGGGGATAGGTGGGGTAGCACACTGTGCATTCCCCGTCATCCAGGGGGCTCTCCAACTATGCAGAGCTTGCACAATGCTGTGCTCTGGTTCTGGGCTCTCCCAAGGAATCCCCACGTCCTGCACAGAGCCACTTCCAGATACCCACCACCTGCCAACCCTCCATTGTAGAAATCTCCTGCATGCGGCCAGTATTAAGTCTGGTGCCCAAGTGATCCCCCCAAGCTCAGTGTGCAATGCTGGGTTCTCATCATGCTGCAACAGAGGGGGGAATTGTGATGCTCAGCCATCTCTCTCAACTCTGCACCGATAAGTGACATCGGGGACTTAACTGTGCCTCAGTACTGGGAGGCCCCGTTTCCGGGTACACCACACACAGCCAATTGAGGCAACGGTCGCCGTGGGCGTGTCTTCAGTGGGGAAGTTGTGGAGTCTTCCTGTCCATGTTCTTGCACATCCTAACACTGCCCGCAAGACATCGGAGGTTTGGAGAGTGGCCTTCTCTATTATCAGTGATAAATCTGTGACATGGTAAATTTGGTAGACATGACAGGCGACATGGAAGTGGCAAGACCTTATATGGTCATGAAGGATGGTCAAATGAGTTTGAAAAATGACTGAAAAGGGAATATCTTATGTGTCATGCAGTAATGTTCGACATATGATGGGGGGAGGGGGAGAGAGAGAAAGCCCCTATCAAAATTAGACGCTTATTTGCAGTTGGTTGACTTTTAAATGCTAAAATAAACTACTACTTCTGATTAGAGCTTCCCTCAATGGAGAAATTAAGAAATATAAGCGAAATTTTGCTTAAAACCTACAACATTGTAAGACTACTTCACTGCCTTTCCATCTCGTCAAGGAGAAATCTCAGACAGCCAGGATAACGAATAGAACCAGGGTTCCAGTATAGGACCGGACATTGTACTAGAGGATCTTCTAACATTAGAAAGGAAAAAACCTCAACTAAAGTACTGGAAGTCACGAGTCCTCGGAACATGCCTATAGCGTAAATAGTTGGGAGTATACTTAGTAACCCTAACCACCTGAAAATCGACATCTTAAAACAGTTGCCTGTGACAAAACGTTTGTACATGTTCTTTTGAGCCCCTCTCTCACTAATTCATCCGCTTTTTATTTGGCATATTTCATGCACTTTCATTCATTTTTTTTTTGCTGTGACCACTCCAAGAATTGTTTACGTTTCGCCAGGTGAACCGTAATAATACCAGATTAATTAGACCGGGCAGCGGATACTACTGTTATCACTTAAGTCGCCTAGCCACCTCTGATAGAGGCGATCTGCGTTTGTACAATATTGTCTCGTACGATCGATGAAAAGAAAGCCGTTTGATGGATGGGCAAAAACACTGGTGATAAGTAGATAATCGCTTCCGCGGTACCATCCCTGTGTAATTATTACAGATAACCTGGCTGAGGAGACAATGTGGGCGGAAGTATTACAGCATAAAGAGGTCACGCGATGGAATTTTTTAATGTAATATTTTAAAACACGCAGGGGAAAGTATGATTTAATACTCCTACCCATATAGTGCAAAAGAGATTGGATTGGTGTAAAGTGAGAGGCGGAATACACAATGGTTCGCATTGGCAAAATCGTCGGAAATACAATCTGGGATTTGAACTGAGAAATGAGAGATATAACCTAGCGAAATCGGAGTTACAGATCAGACTGCATCGCCCCGTCAAGCTAGCAATTCCCCAGAGCCAGAAAGAGAAGGATCGGACAAAGAATTCCAAAATTATAAGTAACAGATCGAAGTAGTCTCCTGTTCACAAAGTTCCGGGACTTATTTTTTTTTTATTCGAATAAGTAGACTTACATACTATTTGTTTCTATCTCCTTCAAAGTAGTTCCCTTGTGAGTGTACACACTTATTCCAACGTTCCTGCCACTGAAGGAAGCACCTCTGGTAGTCACTTTGCGGAATAGCCCTCATTTGTCTCGTCACGTTGGCTTGAATCTGCTCAACGTCATCGAATCTACGACCTTTCATTGTTTTCTTAAGTTGCGGGAACAAGAAAAAGTAACACGGAGCAAGATCGGGTAAGTATGGAGGATGCGGGAGCAATGGAATGTAGTGTTTCGTCAAAAATGCGTTTGTGATGACAGACCTGTGTGCAGGTGCATTGTCAAGATGAACACGCCAATTGCCTGTGCGCCACTTCTCAGGGCGATGTCTGCGCACAGCGTCGCGGAGGCGTTGCAGGACTGTTTTGTAGAATTCAGCATTGACACTCTGTCCTATAGGGACGTGTTCATGATGAACCAGGCCATCAATGTCGAAAAACGCTACTAACATGGTCTTGACATTGGACTTAACCTGTCGTGCCTTCTTCGGCCGAGGAGATGATTGCGTTTGCCACTGGGAGGACATTTGTTTGTTTCCGGGTCATATCCGTACACCCAGCTTTCATCACCAGTTATTATCGAGGACATGAAATTTGCGTCGTTTTTTACTATCTCAAGGAGGTCAGTGCAAATGGATAACCGATCGTCCTTCTGGTCCTCAGTCAGGTGGCGTGGCACGAGTTTCGCTGACACCCGTCTCATGTGCAAATCTTCAGTTACGATTTTATGACACGTACCAATTGAAATTCCAAGATCATCAGCAACCTCACTGATAGTCAGACGTCGGTCAGCGCGTATCATTTCTTGCACACGTGCAACGAACTCGTCGGTGTGGGAGATGGAGGGTGTCCCTTGACGGGGGCCATCTTCAAAGGATCGGAGTCCACTTTTGAAACGGGAATACCACTCAAATGTTTTAGATCTACTTAAACAGGACTCTCCGAAAGCTGTTTGCAACATTTCGAGAGTTTCGGAACCAGTTTTTTCTAGACGAAAACAGAAATCAATACACACACGTTGTTGAATTTTGCTGTCCATTTTTGAAACGCGACGAGCACTATTACGTCACATCCGATTATACTCTACCACACAGCGCATGCGCGAAATTACAAACTTCAGGTTTGGTACATATAGTGGCACGTGGTTGACACGTGCACTGTGTTAATATCACCTAGCTCCTTATAACGGTTTTCCGGATAAAAAATGAGTCCCGGAACTTTGTGAACAGGGGTGTATTTGGGCAACTTTAAAACTTAAAAGTAAACCCGCATATTTAAATCCAAAGACTGGAAACTTAAAGGACCAAAATGGAAGTATTTGGGCAACTTTAAAACTTAAAAAGTAAACCCGCATTTTAAATACAAAGACTGGAGACCTAATGAATAAGATCACCCGTCATAAGATGTATACAAAATTTCCAGCCCAATTTATTCGAAAGCATCTAACCTAAGTTGCTAGTGTCCATTCTAAACTGTGCCAGGAGATTGTTTTCCCAAAAGTTACTTTGGAGTAAGTGTAAACATTTATTTTACAAATGTGAATTTGACGTTTTTCTTGCTAAGTGATTATTTATAAGGCTGGCAACCTAAACATATGAAAATAGTATATTCATAAACCACTACTGCAAGCGCTGGTGATTTAGTCCTGCAAGTCGTACAGACAACCGACAACAGAGGTGACCCCCAGCATTCCGACTGGAGCAGTAATGAGTATTGATTACATCACATGTGCATCAAGTGTATTATATCATTTTGTGAGATATATATACCTTGGTAATTGTAATTCAGGCAAATCATTTCTCGCGCTGTCCAAGCACATATTTTCCCAGTTTAATACCCAGAAGAATATTGGTGATTTATAATCATATCCCCTAAGTTATACTGTGTATACTCAAGAATGTAATTATTCAGAGAGGCTAACATTGGTGGGTGGACAGCGAGACAATGCGCCTAATAATTTGCAGCCCACAAATGTTCTTAGCAGAGGCATTTGTTCTTTTTATTTTTGTCTAAAGTTCGTTGAACGAAGCTATCAGACTGTTCGTAGAACAAAGCTATCAGACTGTGAAGGTCATCATCACAGAAGAACTGACGAAACCACGGCTGCAGGACTAACCTAGATCAGTTAAGTTCTGATTACCAGAAAACAGCAAAAGGACAACATTTTTTTCTTTAAAATCCTCACCTAAGTCTCTATGAAGATAAAACTTTCATCTAAAATTCACCATCATTTCATCTCTATTTTAACCTGTTAAAACTAATTGATTATTCAATTTGTTACATGTTATTTTAAAACATAATCATAATTGATTCAGTTATTATAAGTATGAAAGCAGACGTATGAGCAACACTCTTTAATATATATATATATATATATATATATATATATATATATATATATATATATATATATATATATATATATATATATATATATATATATATATATCTAGACATATATTTACATATATAGAGCTGACGCGTGGTGAGTATTTTGACAACTAAGACCGCAGTTTTCGCCAGGAATAGCTCATGAGATATTAGGTATCCTGAAATTGGCTCGTTAAGAAAGAATAAAGACCTATTCGAGATAGGGACAAGAAGAAGGGAATGCGAATGCTTTCCACTGGACAGTATTTTCTAGTGAATTATGAAAAGAGTTCTGTTTCCCCACGACACTAGCTTCTCCCCTTAGGTCCCGTAACAGAAAAAGCCCCCAACCATCTGAGTGTAGAAATTTACCTATATTTAACACCGACAGCACGAGTGATACATTAACAAACTAGATAATGATCAAACGATTATTGGGTTTATTAATTAAATATCTACACATATAAGGTTAGTAGTGGTTAAAAAGTTATATAAGGTGACGAAAAATGATGCGTCCACCGTCTTAATCGTGGGCGAGAAATACTCCTTTTTAGTGGAGGAATGAAGAATGTCCTTTGGCGAATTCTGTTATCCAAATGTCCGTTTTGATAACATTTTTCTGGTTAGACGTCAGACACGTAGCATGTAGACTCAGACTTCTGATGGACTGAAGGCACACACAAGTCTTCGTAAGTTTTCACACTTAATATCACTGGTTGACTTTCATTTATACTACTCCTCACTATTGATCTCTATGAGTTCAATTCTAATGATGTTATATATATTGTACATGAGAGAGTGTGCGCATGGAAGACTGTGATGATGATTTAACAAGCTAGATGAAGGTGAAGAATGAACTATTAATTACTTCCTATCAGCCTATCATCTTAGAGTAAAATCTGATTTCATTTAGTTATGTACTAGAAGAATTAATGAAAAACTAGATTTCGCACATTTAGCTAGACGGCTAGGATAAATAACTAAAGAATAAGAAAAAGTATTAATAATCTGTATAAGATCTACTAACCTTCTTTTCCCTTTGCAAAATCCTTTAAGAACACAATACACCACAGTTATGAATTATTTTATCCACATGATTATATCTACAACTGATGGTACTAATTGCAGGCTATGCTCTGGGATATTCTCTACACCACGATGTTGAAAACTGCACTGATCTCTAACGAGCTGTACAGTACAATATATCGCTGGTTTAGCCAGTGTGTCCGAGATAATCTAACTCCTCCTCTTAACCAATTATCAGGCATGCATCTTGCAACCCAGACCTTGGATCAACCTTGTCTCCTGTCAGTCTAAAAGTGGGTAGGGCAATTCGCTACCAACTTTCGTTCGCGTTGCCTGTCAGTCGTTTTCAGACCGTCCGGTGTTTGCTGATTGGCCAGCTAGAAAAACCCACCTGTCACAAATTTTGCCGGCTAACGAGTCCCTTTGTATTGTGTGCAATGACCGTCGTCTCCCATCTGGAAACAAAGGTTGTTATTCCATGTCAAGGGCCTTTGATATCACACTCCCGAAGTCCTTTATTTGCGTGGCTATTGTATCGTGCGTGATGGTGACTGTGTTTTGTTTAAACAACAGCTTAGCCTAATCTTGTGTGTCAGCCGCGCTATCCTCAAAGTTAACAATAGTCCAATATGGCATGTCTCGTGAGGTGTCCCCGGGGAATTAGATATCAAAGGAATTGTTTATGAACAAGCTGGGGTTTCACAAGATTAAGATGCAACCATTTGTGATTAACAAAGTGGGAAACTGAATCAAAAGAATTTCTTTACCACCGATGAAAGAACAAATGTGGTTCTCTAGATATCAGTCGTGAGTAATAAAGACTACAATTTAAAGTCCAGTCGTGATTAAACGATTACCTCAACAGCGATGAAAGAGCACAATGTGGGAGAAAATAAAATAAGAAAGATGTAGGTAAAGATAGGGCGATAAGGTTTGGCGCTCGTTAATCACAAGAGCTAATTCTTAGGAAAGAATTTCGCTGGATTTACACCAGCTGGGGGCTTGAACGGGCTAAAACCATTGCTTAACTCTTCACCAAAGGCGACGGATCAGATAGTAGATAAAAATTGCCCTGCCAATGCAGCATTGTTCTTGACTTCTGAAAATATCTTGTGAAAACTCCCTTGAGATAGAAGCGTCATTACCCTTCTATCTACAAATCTGCCAAGAGTAATCTTGTGCGAAGGTAGACACCTTTGACGACCCATTTTAGATACTCTTGCGTTTTGGCCACTGGTGGACTAGTACTGCAAATCAGAGGAGGCAATCCGTGACATTGCCCGACAATATTCGGACGTGCTTGTCAAAAGGCAAAAGAGACGAAGAAGACGAAGATGGCTGTATACCGCTCCACCTATGTCCCAGTCTTGACGTATGGATGCGAGTCATGAGCAATGACTACTACCCACAAAAGCCAGATCCAAACCTCAGAAATGAGGTATCTGAGGAAGGTGTTTGAATTAACAAGAAGAGACATGGTCCGCAACCAGACGATACGTCAAGGCCTAAAATCCCAACCCCTGCAGACCCAAGTAGAACAGTCCCAACTGGATGGTCTGGCCATGTCTGCAGAATGGGAGAAGATCGGCTACCACGAAAGCATGGGAATCTAAGAGCCAGGGATCCAGACCTCCAGGACGACCCAAAGTCCGCTGGGAGGACATTAGACAATCTTTGAAGGACCGAGGGCTAGAATGGAACCAAGCCAGGAGGAAGACAGCCGATAGAATAGTATGGCGCTCTCTCTTAGGAACCTCTAGACCTCACGGTAGAAGAGGAACGAATAAGTAAGTAATTAAGCTTGTACAAAGAGCCTATAATTAGCCCAATATCGGGGTAAGTTGTAATATGTACATTTTAACATTTTATATGCAAGAGCTGGTGACTGCTTTGTGCGGGTTTCCTCGCAAGGAACCAACAGCAGAGGTGGCCCCAGGCTCCACAGCGAGAGAGAGAGCTGGAAGTGGATGATGATACCATGGTGTATATTTTTATTATATTAACAATATATATATATATATATATATATATATATATATATATATATATATATATATATATATATATATATATATATATATATATATATATATATATATATATATATATATATATATATATATATATATATATATATATATACACACACAGTATATATATATATAGTATATATATAGTATATATATATATATTGTATATATATATATATATATAGTATATATATATATAGTATATATAGTATATATAGTATATATATATATAGTATATATATATATATATATATATATATATATATATATATATATATATATATATATATATATATATATATATATATATATATATATATATATATATATATATATATATATATATATATATATATATATATATATATATATATATATATATAACAATTGTCGTCTTCCGGTGTCTAAAAGCAATTTCGTCTGACTCACTGGGTCTCACAATGTTTAGAGAGGGTAAAAATTATGAGGAGGATGAAGTGGTGGGTGGAAGTGGAGGTCGCCTGATGTTCCTATCAGGAAGCTCAATGCTTATAAAGAGGTATTTGTATCCTCTTAGTTTGTGGCACAAGTTGCCAGCAGTCGACGATAGACGCCTACATCAGACGCGTCTTGAAGACGCTTGACTGGACAACCTAAGTAGTTACCCTGGCCTTGGTGCAAGGGGCGTGCTACTGTCACCAGATTTGACTATTGAAGAAAAGGACCAGTCTAAAGCATCTATAGAAAATACGAGTCAATATTCATCACAGAAGGGCCGGGAGAATAATAAGTTCATGACAGTTTAGATGATCTCAGTTGTTTTGCTTGCTTTTCAGTAAAATCCTTTGCGGTTCCCTGAAGTACAACGATCATTCTTCTATTGATATCTCTGCAAAGAGTAATCTTGAGCGAAGATTGACACCTGTGAAGAACCTCATTTTAATAGTCAAAGTTTTGTCATTGTAGGACCACTACTGCTGAGCAAGGGAGACAATCCCGTTAAAGACATATCACCAGTTTACCACCCCTTTCCCCCCACACAAAAAAAATGCTTATTTGACCATGGTCATTTTTTTACGTTACCATAACAAATACGGAATATTGGACCTTTTGAACGACCTTGGTATTTATTTATTTCTGTGTTTATCCATCCGTGACTTACAAACTAACCACGTGCTAATGTAACAGGCAAAGATAGTCCCACATCAGACACTGCCGTGGGGGAGTGAAGTGTTAGAGATGTCACCATACACGAGTCAGCTTTTTATGAGTTGGAGTGATCAGTACCATTTCCTCGCTGCCTTTGTTTCCCTAACTTGTGGCAACAGTCAGGTACTCATTTACTGCTAGGTACAGCAGTGTAACGTTTACAGGTGTCGATCTCTCAAACCCGGTAACTCTGAGCTCTACCTGCTTAACCAGTCGGACACTCAATCTCGAAGCATGGAGAATATATTTTACCTTGATGGTCATATCCGGTGGGCATGTTGTGAGGGTGAAACAGATATCTCCAGTGTAACAATTCTACCCTTCATGAACAAAATTTGCAAATATTTTCCAGAGATTAGAAATATATTTGATAATTTACATTTTCAACTTTTGAAATATGGTGTGTAGTTGCCGGGAGTATGGTGTGTAGTTGCCGGGAGTATGGTGTGTAGTTGCCGGGAGTATGGTGTGTAGTTGCCGCGAGTCTATGAAGAGACAACGAAAAAATAAGACAACTGCACCCTCAGGCGTGTCATACAAGATGACTATTATGAGGTTGCACATTAGGCTGGCAACACCATCATGTAGGCTGGCAACACCATCATGTAGGCTGGCAACACCATCATGTAGGCTGGCAACACCATCATGTAGGCTGGCAACACCATCATGTAATACAAAGTGCTACATAAACCACTGCTGCATCAGAATGTAAATGCTTCGTACATGTGTTCTGCTAGGGACGAGCTGTAATGGTGGCTCCTTGCTCCGTAGGGAGAGCAAAATAAACAATAATGACGATGTTATGTAGCCACACATCAAAGTTTAGATATTTCTTGGTTATTGTCATAACACGGGCAAGACACTCTGGAATTGCCACATTAACTAATGAGTAATTATGAAGTGCGCACCAATAATTCTGCTATAACTTTATGATTAATGTTCCGAACGAGATAATCCTTTTTGGAAATTGAACAGCAACTACAAATACATGTAATTATGACAGTGGAAAATCATTATTTCTGGTCGTTGACGAGGAAATCAGGAGTTTGTCTGAAAATTGGCACAATAGCCTCGAAATCCCACAAAAAGCTACCAGCGGAAAAGTGAACTCAAGCGCGGACCTCGGAGAAGGAAAAGGTTAGATTTAGGCTGGAAATATAAGCCACTCAAATTCATTTCTGGACTCAGACCTAAAGGTCTTTTGTATTCGGACATGGCCCTAATATAACCGACTAGGTTGAACGGGACACATAACCATAGGCCATAGCTGAGAAAAGCAAAGACCTTCTTGTGAGCAAGACAAGTGATACGCTCAGACCCATAATACTGTTTCTGAAGAGCATGCTAAACATATTAATCATTGAGTTACATGTATTTTGGTGTTATATAAATTGTTGTAAAATTTACATATTAATATCATCATTGACTTTAAATTACCTGTTGATGCCTTAATCTGGGTACTCTAAACCTTGTGCTGATAACTGAAAATTGGTACTAATTAAATACAACCTGCACAATCTTAAACAGCATGATGTAGTTAGAAGTCCTTGTCAGGACTGCGTAAAACTATCGAAAAGAGCTTACAGTCCCTTTCAAGGCTTGGCTTTTAAATGCTGGATACCAAAAAGCTCGTCCTTCTCGTCTTCCTATTCTTCTTCGCTTCATTCGATTCTTCGTTCAATTTAATATTTCGTTGATGTAATATTTTTAAAGGGAAATCAATTTTGTCGTAACTTAGGACCAAAGGGAAGTAATCAAGACATAATTCAGAAAAATTTATCGATGATGTCTATAGTCTACTACTGTATTTTATTGATTGTATGACGTACTTCTTTGATTGACGTGACTACAGCCTCATGGACTACTGTTGCGTGCATATTTTGACGCACATATTACAAAAATCGATATGGCTATTTAAGATGGAAAAGATATAGACGTTCATTCATTTGTGTATGAAAATGCTGTCTATGGTAAAGCTAGATAATTCATGATTGATTCACACTTTTGATTATAGGAGTAATCGTTCTTGATATTGATTCGGCGCATGGATATGACACCCATGTCCGTACTTATTTGTTAGGGCCAGAAAATATATTAATTTGCTTATTATGTTTATGGCCTGAATTCATATGTATTACATATTATTAGTACAAGTAGAATCAGTCCTATATTGTATATTTTGGATGGGTAGGCAGGACTATATTCTTGTTATGCCGCTCTAGCGGAAGTATGAGTTGTCTTGACAAGTCGTGATGAGTTCCGAGGTACCGTTTACAATGGCGGTTACGCATTTTCCAGGGCTGGTATATTCTTCAGTAAAAATGATTTACGAAGTGGTTTTTCTTCTGTAGGAGATTGTGTCTCTACTAGAGCTTGTGTTAGAGACTCTCCTAATGTACGGTACCATGTATGATTCGGACTCCAGGTAATTCCAGACCCTATTTTTGATGATCTCATGTCGGTTAGACCTAGCTGGAATATTATGCTTCGCAACGCTAGGGTCGTGTTTGTATCGACAAAGATGATGGGCTTCCATACAACAATTATGTCTACGTGAAGTAACTGGATTACTGTAGAACTGTATGGAGAAACTTTAGGAAATCATTCATATGTATTTCGAATTAACTTTGGCTTATATATATACCCTCCTGTGAGCGAGTGAGCGACAACTCAGGAAGGCGGCCATGTTACATTCCTGTCATCGTATTTTTGAATCACTGTCCAAAGAACGGGGCATGTATCTTACTATTCGGACTGTGGCAAGGAGATCTCAATTTTGATAGAAACCCCTTCCATGGTTTCATAATATGATATAAACTGTGAACATAAAGCAACTTTAGTTACTTATCGATCCGCCTTCACTGACGCGCTTAGTCAGATAGGGGATGCGGCCATTATGTATCATGACATTAGAAGCTATTGATGTACTACCCATTATTTATGAAATTGTCATGACTTGGGATCTACTATGTATGCCTGCAAATTGATGTGTCAACCTGTACCCATGATTTACTCGTTATGTCCCAGTGTGTGCGTCTAAATAAACGGTGTAAACAAAGATTCCAGCAGTCTGCATTGGTGCCTTGTAGACACAAGTGAATGAGTGTTTAGATTGGTCAGAACACGAACAGTACACCATTCGCGTTAATCACACTCTACACTTCTACTCCATATATACACCATCCTGCGTCGGTTGAATTGACCAAGTTTAGGGCCTGCTTCCCCTGGAGCCTTAGAGGGAAATTACTGCTTACAGTGCCTTTGCCTTCCCTAACTCAGGACTAGGGTGAGTTACCCATTTACAGCTGGGTAGACTGGAGCATGCCTGATCTCAGTAACACCATACACCACAATTTACACAGATGGTTTACAGATGACTTTTTACACAGCACTTTACAGTGGTGAGCCAGATTCCCGGGTCCAGCCTACACAGTCTTGTTGTGTTGAGAATCACATTTTACAGTTGCAAGAACATTTGTTTGACCACATCAACACCAGTAGGACAGCTATACAATCAATGTCAGCTTGACCTGTTCTGACAAGTGTAGCAATATCTGGGTCAGCACTTGTTGACATTTGGCACAGTACAGTCAGGATTCTAAACTAGTGATTGTTTATCCTGCTGAAATAGAAGAGCAATGTTGAACTTAAAGTGCAAATTTCATCGGTGGATCTTCTAATGTGCTCAAAAAAAATTGGACAGTGTAATAGTTAGAAAGCAAAGCTATTACTCAATAAAGTGGTAGTCTAATTTGTTAAAACTGAGCATACAGTACAATACATTGCAACTACAACACATTCCATTATATGATACACACATTGATGATTTATATATATTTATGTTTATATATTATTTGTTTATATGTGTGATTGTTATGTGTTTGCGGGCCTGGATGGGAGGTGACTAGAACAGGAAATACCAAGTGATATTGGTCTTGTTCTGGCGTTCTATAGGGAGCAATTTCTTAATTGAAATTTGCATGCAACATAGTTTGCAAATATTTGGTTAGTTGTGACGACTGTTTCATATTTGTATTTGTAACATTTTTCTGTTCTTTATTTTTGTTTGATTTGTTTGTATAATTGTAGGTCTCATCTTTCCTTTCATTTCAGTTCTTTACACCCTTATGTTTATACTTCTTCTTCTTCTTCTTCCGTCCTTAGCCAAAGACCGACCAAGCAGTCAGAGGCCATCACGCCTTGTGGCGTCTTAAGGGCAACAGCAGATTGATTTTCTCTGTTGTAGTTTCCCATCACGCCTAGCGGCGTCTTTAGGGCAACAACAAATAGATCCTTCTGCCGTTGTTTCCGTAATCGGTGTAACAAGCCAACGGGTGATCAGCCCATTGGGCTATGTTTATACACTGTGGCGTTATTTGTCTTGTTATCTTATTGCAGTTATCATCACGGTTTCTGTGATCATTTTTTTTCATTTCTCCTATTTAATTTAATTTGATCTCTGCAAATGTTTTCAGATTGTCTTTTCTTGTTTGTCCTTTGTAATGTCTTTAGTTGACATATGACATAGGAGGTATAGTTGAATACACTTATATTATAGTACAGATCAGTACTTTATGATTATTATTGTTATAAAACAAAGTGTACAAGACCTTTATAAGGCTTGTCCCCCAAAGTGATTGGTTTAGGAAATATTATTTTCCACAGGTACTCAAGTGATCATTGATTACATTAAGGTATACAAGACCTTTATAAGGCTTGTCTCCCACAGTATTTGAGATATACAGTTATTGTTTTCCACAGGTACTCAAGTTATCATTGTGTCGCAAAATTGGTTTCAAGTCATTGCAAATGGGTTCAGTTAGATTTATAAACCCATCTACGATCGAGTGACCGCTTTCAAAATGGCGGCGTATCAGCGAAATGTATATCGGACAGAGGAAATCGCCAACGATAAATAAAAACAGAAGGGAATCCGTATGAAAAGAATTTTACATTTCAGTACAGGGAAGGATGGTGTATAACTGCATATAAGATGGAACGGTAGGAAGTTCTCATTTACGGAGATATATGCGTATTTCGGCTGCCCACAGTTACGCTAAAAGCATGTAAACCCACTTCTGTTCTAAATATTAAAATCAACAAATAACAGTTTGGGAAATTACATGGATAGGAAGATAGAGTTTTATCAGCTGTATAAAACTAGATAAGATGGAACTATATGGATATTATATATGCCGAGAATGATAAAGGCAAAATTTCAGTCGACGCACAGTTCGGCCGAAATCACTGTTCGGGAAGGATTTTTCAGGCTTAGGTTTAAGCTGTGACGTCGGTACTCTCCGATACGTCCGCGCTATACGTATTTAAAGCGTATCGGTAAACTGAGCTACAGACAACGAAAGAGGGTTCAGACAGACTGGAGGCAGAGTTTCGCCACGACCCATGAATTGTGAGCGGATCGCCAGAAACATTTTTAAGTCCAGTATCTGAAGTCTGAGGGTAAGCGAAATTATGATAACTACCGTGTATAATATTTGTTATTTCAGGTTCATACAGAATTCACCAAATATGCCTGTATAATATTCATTGATATAACGTATTATTATTTTAATATGATTTATTCATGTGCATTATGGATGAGTGTTGCTTGTACAAAAAGTAATCACAAATAGCCCCACGGCCTAATGAAGTTATATTTATCATAATGCTTTATCGCTTACGAAGATAAAGGCAGTCCCATGGCAGAGATTGTCATAGGGAAATGAAGTGTTAGAAACTTCATCATGGAAGATCCCAGTTTACGAGGTTAAGGTGACTAGTCCCCTTCCTCGCTGCCTTTGCCTTCCCTAGTTCGAGCGCACAACTTCGTACCCATTTACAGCTAATAAACTGGAGTGTTCTACAGCCAGTTTCAGTAGAAAGCAACCTGATCACGTGGTCACTCACTTTCTTTATTTATGTATTACTTTTGTGTAGATGCTAAGGATAGCATCAGTATTTGAATTCGTACTTGATATGATTTGGAAGGATCAAGTTATAGAATATGAAGGGATGTATAGGAGCGGAATAAACCAGATGATGTTTATTACTGATATGTTAATATTAATTCTATATCATTGAACTGATGTTACTTGCTATGACTGTATAACTTTGACACCTGATGACTGACTTGTCTGACTTATGTGCTAGTCAGTTACACTTAATTGAAATGTTAATATTAATGCTATATCACTGAAATGATGTCCTTACTTACTATGATTGTATAACGGTGACATCTGATGACTAACTGGTCTGACATCTGTGCTAGTCAACTACAAGTCTAGCCAGATACTAGCCAAGGCTGATATGTTGCAGGTTCCATGAAATAACTCAAACCAGACTGTCCAGTATCAGAAGCCGGTGTAGTTCATCCGAGGCAATCCCACCAAAGTGCAGGACCCCAAAGAGTGAACTTCAACTGGTCATTGGCATCCCTACTGTTGGGCCTACCAAGTCTGATATCAGCAAAGGACAGTTTCAGCAGTATCAAGTTGGAAAGATAAGTGTCCTGTTTGACACTGACCACCTATACATGTGAAACAGCCAATAGTTGAAAACAATAAGTAACCATACAGAAACTCAGTCAACTGATGACAGTTATCCTTAAATTCAAAGGACTAATAACAGTGATTTCAGTAACTTTATTATTTTAGATCTTGAAGTCTAAACAGACAATAATAGTAATTGTGTGAATACTTATATATATGTATATATATATATATATATGTATATATGTATATATATATATATATATATATATATATATATATATATATATACATATATACATATATACATATATACATATATACATATATACATATATACATATACATATATACATATATACATATATACATATATACATATATACATATATTATAAACATATATACATATTTATATACATATATACATAGTACACATATATATAACATATATACATATAATAATAGAATATATATATATATATATATATATATATATATATATATATATATATATATATATATATATATATATATATATATATATATATATATATGTGTGTGTATGCTCTTTTCCAACTAGCAGAAATAGAATATTAGTGTAATTATTAAACTGTTTTAACTGTACCTGAGGATTTATTCGCTTCTTCCATTTTGTGGGTTCAGTGAATGTACATTTTACTTATCCCCTAGAATAAAGTAATCATAAGATAGTCACAGGGAGGAGACACCTTAAATCCTGGTACTACTTCTTACCAACTGGGCCAGGGTTTTCACAGTCTGACTATTGTTATGATAACAATATACCAGTGCTTATTTCGAAGACTGGGGTATTACTTGTAAGGTCAGAACTCTTTACTGGCTTACTCTTACATAATAAATAATTTTAAATAACCTCCCGCTACACATTGGTTATATGATAAACAAAATAACCATACAGGTTTTTTCACTAAGACTAAGTCTATGATATAGACTTGTCTCCCATTAAAGTGAAATAAGGTAGTTTATTTACTTTTTCAGGTTTCTGATTTAAGAAGACAAGATGTCTACATTAGATTACTTTATTGCACAAGGAAAATCTCTTGATAAGACTGGAAAAGAGTTAGAAGAATGGGCAACTGCTCAATTTGCTATTGTATTAAAATCAGAAGAGAAAAAACAAAAAGATGAGAATAAATGGAAAGCAGAAGTTGAACAAAAGAAGATAGATGCTGAAAATTTCAGATTGCAGATGCAAGCTGAGGAAAGAAAAGCTGCGGCTGAGGAGAGAAAACTTCAAATAGAAGAAAAAAAATTAGAAGCTGCTGCTGCTGCTGAAGAGAGAGAAGCTGCTGCTGCTGCTGAAGAGAGAAAAGCTGCTGCTGAAGAGAGAAAAGCTCTGGCTGAAGAAAAAAGATTAGAAAAAGAAGCTGATGCTGCTGCTGATCTAAAGAAATTGCAGATGCAAGTGGAGGAAAGGAGATTTGATGCAGAACAGAAAAAATTAGAAGTTGCAGCAGAACAGAAAAAATTAGAAGTTGCAGCTGAACAGAAAAAATTAGAAGTTGCAGCTGAACAGAAAAAATTAGAAGCTGCTGCTGCAGCTGAACAGAAAAGATTAGATAGAGAAGCTGAAGAGAGAAAAGCAATAAGAGAACATGAGTTTGAATTAGAGAAATTGAAATTGACAAGTATGAGTAATATTAATCAGGCATCTGGTGGTAATGGTAAACCTTTTAATTATAAGGTCAAGGTGCCAGCGTTCAACTCTGCCAGTGATGATATAACATTCTGGCTTGATAGATTTGAACGTGCTTGTCGAGCTCATAATGTTGACAAATCACAGTATGTGCATCAGTTGTCTGAAAATTTAAAAGGGGAGTCTCTGACTAAGTTATCTTTGGTTGAAGAGGCCGACAAGGATAATTACGATGCTATTAGGGCAGCTTTGATAAAGAGATATCAGCTGTCAGAAGAAGGTTATCGTCTTTTGTTTAAAACAATGAGACCTGAGGTAGGTTTAGAATTCTCAGATTTCATTTCAAAAGCACGACTTACACTCTTACGATGGATTGAATTATCCAAAATAGAGAAAACATTTGATGGTCTTACGGATTTATTGCTAAGAGACAAGGTCATGTCTTCGGTAAATAAACCATTCCTAGAGTTCTTACATGAGCGTAAACCTAGTACATCAAAGCAAATGGAAGAATATTGTGACCAGTATGCCACGGCACACCCTGACATGATTCTTAGTAACTCGAACATCAAAGAGAGTATGCCAGTTGCTTCGGCAACAGAATATAATCAGAATTACTCACACAAATTCCAAGGAGCTAAAAATAAATTTGATAAAAAGGTTAATTGGAATAAGTATCAAAACCAAGATAATCACTCAAATCAGGGTTCTTCTTCGAAGAACTGGAATCGGGCTGATAGTCCTCGACACGCGAGGGGTACCCATAATTTTAGACATTCTCGAAAGGGGAGTAGCTATAGGAACTACCCAAGTGCTTCATGGAGAGAAAAGAACCAATACTACAGGGATACTCAGTATAATGAGCGTGATGATTATGATCATGAATATTATGATTCAAATCCAAATAGGGGTTATAAAAGAGGAAATAATAATTATAGAGACAATTATAACCGAGGTAGATCACAACACAAAAGACATGGTAAATCTTATTACCAGGCTAACTCTGCACAACAGGAGTTCCACGACGCCGGTAATCAGAATAATGATAAAAAAGACTCCAATAGTGTAGCAAATTCCGCTTTCGATTTTGCTAGAGCATCTGAGTGTTCGCAATGCAAAACATTATTCGATCCAACCACAGTTTCTACTTTAAGCTGCGGTCACCCGCTTCCCGCTCTCCCTGCGTCAATCGCGCATAATGGAAGGGGTGCTCTTGTTTTCAATAGAAGCCTAATAGATGGTACTCCGGTATCAATTCTTTTCGATTCGGGGTGCACTACCATCGGAGTGAGGCAATCACTCGTAAATCATTCTCGAGCTACAGGCAATGTAGTCAAATGTGTAACATTTGGTGGCACATTGGAGAAGTACTCCACTGCCATTATCAATATTGCTACGCCTTTCTTTACAGGAGAGGTGCAAGCATGTCTCGTGCCGAATCCGATCGCTGATCTTATCATCGGTCGCATTCATGGAGTGAAAGAATGCACTCCACAGCAAATTTCTAATTGGGAAACTGTTAATATGCAATCTGCTAATGCAGTAATCACTAGGGCTCAAGCTCTTAATATGCCGCAATCTTCAAATTCTGAAGATAATGATGCGCAGATCCAAGATGATCCCTTGGAGATTTCCCACGATTCCTTTATAAAACAGCAGGAAGATGATCCTACCCTAAAGAAATTCTTTACTCTGGCAACAAAAGGTGATCCGAATAAGGATACAAATCGTAAATCTTGGATTACGATGAAGAATGGCGTACTTGTACGTATGGTACAAGACTCCGCTAAGTCCATTCATTCTCAAATCCTTGTGCCTAAAAATATGAGAGTTAAAATCTTACAGCACGCTCATGATTCGCAGTGTGCTGGACATATGGGTTTTTCACGCACTAAAGCTAGAGTTCTTGAATCTTTCTTTTGGCCTGCTGTGAATAAGGACATACGAATCTATTGTCGATCTTGTAAGGTATGTCAAGAGATTAAATCCAGAGGTCCACGCCATGATGCACCTATTCAGGCTGCAGACATTCCCATTCGACCATTTCAAAAAATGGCGATAGACATCATTGGTCCATTTAAGATAAAGTCTGCTAGAGGACACCAATTTATTTTGACGTGTGTTGATATGTGCACACGTTGGCCGGAGGCTGTTCCTCTAAAGAGCATAACTACTGCTGATGTCAAAGATGCTCTTTGGTTAATATTTTCTCGTCTGGGATTTCCAGCAGAAATATTATCCGACCATGGTACCCAACTCATATCGGATACCATGTCTCAAGTAATGTCGACTCTTAAGATAGAGAGATCGCTGAGTAGTATTTATCATCCTATGTCCAATGGGATGGTGGAACGTCTGAATAGAACTCTGAAAAACCTACTAGGTAAGATAACAGAAGATCATCCTCAGGATTGGGATAGGGTTTTACCCGCGGCTCTCTTTGCATATAGAGAGGTCGCCAACGAACATACAGGATTTTCTCCCTTTGAACTTGTCTTTGGCGCGAAACCGCGAGGTCCTATGTCCTTACTTCATGATCTTATAACTGCTGATAATATTGTCGATGACACAAAATCCTCTTATGAATATGTCATCGCACTTAGACACAAGATTATTGAAGCATGCAAATTGGCAACTGCTTCTTCTGAATTTGCGAAACAGAAGGCAAGGGAATTTGCCAATAAAAAGAGATGCTTGCGACAACTTTGTCCAGGTGACAAAGCATTTGTCTTGCTACCTTGTAGGGAAAATAGACTTCTTATTTCTTGGAAAGGTCCGTACGATATAATATCAAAAGTTTCCGATGTTGACTATATCGTCGATATTGACGGGAAGCGTAAAACCTTCCACATCAACATGCTCACGGAATTCCATGAACGTCCGGATTATTTACAACCTGTGTTGCAGGCAACGGACGATTTTCCAGTCCAACATGGACAGTACTCATCTCTGTCAGTAATACAGGATGAGGAAACGAGTTTCTCGGATGTAAATCTACCTTTTCCAATGATTCCTCTTCACTCTAATGAATCATGGAAAGATGTTGCAATTTCTCCCGAATTATCTCCAGGAGAGCAGAAACAAGTTTCTACTATGTTAGAACAATTTCAGGATGTCCTTACTGACATTCCTGGTCAAACTGATGTCATTCAACATGACATTATTCTTACTGACCATAGTCCTATAAGAGTCAGACCGTATCCTATCCCGATACATTTTCAAGCACAGGTAGAGAAAGAGTTGGATGAGATGATAGAGTTAAAAATTATTGAACCATCCACATCAGCATATTCTTCGCCGATGGTTATTGTACGGAAAAAAGACAATAACATACGAAATTTGATGCTGAACCTATGCCTTTACTAGAAGAGCTACTTACGAGACTATCGAATTCTCATTTCTTTACTAAACTCGATTTGTCTAAGGGATATTGGCAAGTTGCATTATCCGAACACGCCAAACCGTTGACTGCTTTTTCGACGCCTAGGGGTCCATTCCAATGGAATTTCATGCCTTTCGAACTTATGAACGCCCCTGCAACATTCGTACGCATGATGCGTCGAATCCTATCTCATCGCTCAGATGTCATTGCGTATCTTGATGACATCTGTCTTTTCAGTGATACTTGGAACGATCACTATAATGGGATAAATGAACTTATGTCTATCTTACGCGAGCATAACCTGACAGCGAAACCATCGAAAGCATGTATTGGTTTTAGCGAAATATCTTTCTTAGGACACCGTGTTGGTCATGGGTTCCTAAAAACAGAAGACCATAATACAAGTAAGATACTTAACATTTCTATTCCTAAGACTAAAAAGCAAGTGCGAAGTCTCTTAGGTCTAATACAATTTTATGGACGATTCATTCCGAATCTGTCCTCCATTATGTCACCTCTTTCTTCCTTGCTAAAGAAAGGGTCTCCTAATGTAGTCCATTGGACTCAAGAATGTCAATCCTCTTTGGATAAGGTTAAAACTATGTTTTCTACTCCACCTATCCTAGTATTGCCTTCTAAGGATAAGACATTTATTCTTCGTAGTGACGCTTCATCCACCGGGATTGGAGCAGCACTAATGCAAGAGTACTCTGGAACTCTGCATCCTGTGATGTATATTTCTCGTAAATTAAATGCCGCAGAGAAGAATTACTCGGTCCTAGACCGTGAATTATTGGCTATGGTTTGGTCAATCCTTAAACTGCAAAGATTTCTTCTTGGCGCGCATTTCATCGTGGAAACTGACCAGAAAGCTCTTACGGCTATTCAGAGTAAAAATCTGAAGAGCGCGAGATCAACGCGTTACGCAATTGCTCTGCAGCCATTTCATTTTTCGGTGCGAGCTATCCGTGGGTCAGAAAATGTGATGGCAGATATTTTGTCTAGATGCCCACATGATTCATAACTGTTAAATTATATACCTAACTTTGATACAGTTGTTCCTATGTTGAAATGTGTACACATAGGTAATATCATATATTGATTGTAACACTACTTAGCGGTTCATTGATATTTATTCACCGCTGATCTTTCAATGTTTTTTTTTCGTCTTTGATGATCATGATGTTAAGATATCTTAGATGAAATTTATGTATAAACTAATGTACAAATTGTGTCATTGCTAATATTGTAGTATGCGTTGGTGACACCTCTCTGGAAATATTTATACTTAGAGAAGTATTTTCTCTAGGCTCGTAAAACTTATGCTTATCATCTGCGCATTGTTATTGGTGCGTTGTGAGCCTATTGTATGTTGCTCCTAGATGTATGTCAAAAAAAAAATGTATCATTTTTTTCCCCGAGGGGTGTGGTAATCTGTTGCGTGCATATTTTGACGCACATATTACAAAAATCGATATGGCTATTTAAGATGGAAAAGATATAGACGTTCATTCATTTGTGTATGAAAATGCTGTCTATGGTAAAGCTAGATAATTCATGATTGATTCACACTTTTGATTATAGGAGTAATCGTTCTTGATATTGATTCGGCGCATGGATATGACACCCATGTCCGTACTTATTTGTTAGGGCCAGAAAATATATTAATTTGCTTATTATGTTTATGGCCTGAATTCATATGTATTACATATTATTAGTACAAGTAGAATCAGTCCTATATTGTATATTTTGGATGGGTAGGCAGGACTATATTCTTGTTATGCCGCTCTAGCGGAAGTATGAGTTGTCTTGACAAGTCGTGATGAGTTCCGAGGTACCGTTTACAATGGCGGTTACGCATTTTCCAGGGCTGGTATATTCTTCAGTAAAAATGATTTACGAAGTGGTTTTTCTTCTGTAGGAGATTTTGTCTCTACTAGAGCTTGTGTTAGAGACTCTCCTAATGTACGGTACCATGTATGATTCGGACTCCAGGTAATTCCAGACCCTATTTTTGATGATCTCATGTCGGTTAGACCTAGCTGGAATATTATGCTTCGCAACGCTAGGGTCGTGTTTGTATCGACAAAGATGATGGGCTTCCATACAACAATTATGTCTACGTGAAGTAACTGGATTACTGTAGAACTGTATGGAGAAACTTTAGGAAATCATTCATATGTATTTCGAATTAACTTTGGCTTATATATATACCCTCCTGTGAGCGAGTGAGCGACAACTCAGGAAGGCGGCCATGTTACATTCCTGTCATCGTATTTTTGAATCACTGTCCAAAGAACGGGGCATGTATCTTACTATTCGGACTGTGGCAAGGAGATCTCAATTTTGATAGAAACCCCTTCCATGGTTTCATAATATGATATAAACTGTGAACATAAAGGAACTTTAGTTACTTACCGATCCGCCTTCACTGACGCGCTTAGTCAGATAGGGGATGCGGCCATTATGTATCATGACATTAGAAGCTATTGATGTACTACCCATTATTTATGAAATTGTCATGACTTGGGATCTACTATGTATGCCTGCAAATTGATGTGTCAACCTGTACCCATGATTTACTCGTTATGTCCCAGTGTGTGCGTCTAAATAAACGGTGTAAACAAAGATTCCAGCAGTCTGCATTGGTGCCTTGTAGACACAAGTGAATGAGTGTTTAGATTGGTCAGAACACGAACAGTACACCATTCGCGTTAATCACACACTACACTTCTACTCCATATATACACCATCCTGCGTCGGTTGAATTGACCAAGTTTAGGGCCTGCTTCCCCTGAAGCCTTAGAGGGAAATTACTGCTTACAGTGCCTTTGCCTTCCCTAACTCAGGACTAGGGTGAGTTACCCATTTACAGCTGGGTAGACTGGAGCATGCCTGATCTCAGTAACACCATACACCACAATTTACACAGATGGTTTACAGATGACTTTTTACACAGCACTTTACAACTACGTTATGCAAATTAGGATTCGTATCTAAAATGGCCCGTGATCATCGGAGAATCGTCTTTGGTGGTAGAAAAAAAAACTATAATCCGTGCATATGTTCCAGGTTTCTTATGCGGGAGAGAGTCACAACAAATGCTTCTCACTAGCAGTGACACTTATGTGTCATTAGATCGTTTGTGTGAAAACACAGAGGATCATTACAGTGACACTTGTTTGTCATTGGGTCTTTTTGTGTTGGGACATGCGTTTATGTTGGGCGTGTTCCAATGCGACTCATGCGAGTTAAATGCGACCTCATGCGAGGAAAAAATATGCGACCTCATGCAAGGAAAAAAAAACCCCTAATATAACCGACTAGGTTGAACGGGACGCGCCTCGCCAAAACGAGGCAAAACTTTATAACAAAAACAAAAAACAAATGCTTCTGGGCTCAAGCATAACAAACTGCAGTGTAGGTGATTAAAGGACAACTTTTGCAATTCGCTGAATAGTAACATTGGGCTACCTAGCCAAGGAAATAGAGATCTTGGAAATCAACACCGAATTATTGACGGGAAGTGCCTGTAGTGGAAGGACTTGAACGAGATAAGTAGTAGTTATCTTGAAGAAACAAGATCCAGAAGTCACTAATGGCCATAATGATGACCAAGACAATAACAATCTATCATTTTCTGCCTGTAATCGTGTAAATACATATCTGCAATCCTTACCAAACTTGTAAATGTACAGATATATTTTATAAATCGCAGTTGATTTAGTTAAATTCTAGTTTCTGTTCGAAATTTTGTTCATTTGTGGAAATTAAGAGAATTATTTAATATTTAATTTGGTAGGGATAAATAACGAGCTACATTTCACATCAACTATTAATCGAGACACCCTTGGAGCATAGGATAGGTCTAGTGAAAAGGTGACTTACTACACAGCTCTCTACTACAGTTACTATCTAGAACTGTGCAGTTAACTCCCTAACTTGTCACGTGTCATCCCTAAATCTTGTTCACCAGTTTTCTTCTCCTGTTCTGGGAACTATAGCTATTATTTTCTATCTAACTTCCATCTCGCCACAGTAATTATACAGCATAAGGCATGGATAATACTTTAATATATTCTAGACTATTTGTTACTAGTGAGAGTTGTTTGGTTTTATTGCAAAATTCAGAAAATTCACATAGTTTTTATTGACTGAATTACTTGACAGGTAATATTTCCTGGAGTTTATTATTAATTAGCAGCTGTGTAGATTTTTTAGGCCGGTACTAAGAAAACTGACAATAACTAACGACGTCTGGTTAGTGTTTTGGCAGACCAATATGGCGTCTCCTGAGGATCGGAAATTAACCGTAATTACCAGTCTGGGAAATATAATGTATGTTTGCACGAAACACGTAACACCAGGTAATATATTCCTTGTGCACGAAAGTCGATTAAATTGATGCATGGAAGTTGCATAGCTACCTGGACGATGCCAAATTCGATCGAAGTACCTTGACGATGCCAAATTCGATGGAAGTACCTAGACGATGCCAAATTCGAACGAAGTACCTGGACGATGTCAAATTCGATCGAAGTACCTGGACGATGTCAAATTCGATCGAAGTAACTGGACGACGTCAAATTCGATCGAAGTATCTGGACGTTACCAAATTCGATCGAAGTAACTGGACGATGCCAAATTCGATCGAAGTATCTGGACGATGTCAAATTCGATCGAAGTACCTGGACGATGTCAAATTCGATCGAAATAACTGGACGATGCCAAATTCGATCGAAGTACCTGGACGATGTCAAATTCTATCGGAGTAACTGGACGATATCAAATTCGGTCGAAGTATCTGGACGATACAAAATTCGATCGAAGTAACTGGACGATGTCAAATTCGATCGAAGTACCTGGACGATGTCAAATTCGATCGAAGTAACTGGACGATGTCAAATTCGATCGAAGTATCTGGACGATGCCAAATTCGATCGTGTGGTGAGAACAGTTTACTTTTTAATTTGGCGATTGTAACCAACCAACAACGAGAGCGATCATGTTCCGCTAACTCGGTCTGGAATATTAAAAATTTTTAAATTTACGAAGTTATATGACGGAAAAACAACAACAACAACAACCAAAAACAAAATAGTTTTTTTTACAACTGAAGGTTTTCATCACGGTGTACACCAGGGTCTACACCAGGGTGTACACCAGGGTGTACACCAGAGTCTACACCAGGGTCTACACCAGGGTTTATCAACCGAGGTTTTTAGGAATCCTAAGGTTCCGCGAGAGGTCGCTAGGAATTCCGCGAGAGATCGTGATTAAAAAATAGAAAGAAACATGTTATTTCAAAGTCTTGTATAAAACTGTGTTTTAGGCTACATTTGTTATTCATATCGCTTTAGCTTATGGTTTTCAGTAGCTATTAATATACAACGTTGTCAATAAAATTTCATGTTGTAAATCACATTAAATAAAATCAATTTACAACATTTATTTAAATTAAATCTACCGAGCCCACCGTAAAAAAAAAATAATCTAATTTTGGCTTAAGCCAGTTATTTAACAGAAATTTATTATGTTTGACCTATGAACTTTTAAAATTTATGACAGGGACAGACAGAGATTCATTTCAAGAAAGATAATGTAAACTCAACTACTTGTTTTTTTTCCTTGTCATTTTTTTCAAGAAAGGTTGGCTAAAAAGTTAGTTTGAGCTTAAAATAGGGAAACAAAACTACTCTAGCACATACCGCATGTCTCTATCATCTTGTAGAGTTGAAATTTGTGATAAGACTTTAGGGCTGTTTGGATAAGGTAAAAGAAATCAAAATGATCCCGATACACGCCAATTGAGGCATATTGGGAATATGGTGTTAGGCCCATATTTTCTCGACCATCGGCACACTAGGGGTGATGTGGTCAGCATCACGCCGGATGCCTTAACCTTCCCAGAAGTTGCTCTGGTACCCAATTGGGTCAACCCAGGAGCCATTTGCGGCCTAAAAAAAATCCGACCTCATCTGGGGATCGAACCATAGACCACTGACTAGGAAGCCAGTGCACTAAACACTATGCTACCGCGGCTCCCGATAGAAATCAAGTAGGAAATTAAAAAATAAGGAAAAAAATAAAATAAAAATTAAAGTTGTTTCTACCTACACACTCTACAGACTTACATTAAAGCTGATATCCGTTGTATGTGGCACCACACAACAAGTCTAGGCTAATAAGTTGGCACACAAAACAATCCACAGAACAAATCATTCTCTACTTAAAAACGCATTGACAGTTGTCTTTGAATTATTATTTTTACAACTTATTGATCACGCTGGCGTACCATCAGTTGTAGATATAATAATGTTTGTGCAGGACGTGGCGTACCATCAGTTGTAGATATAATCATGTTTGTGCAGGACGTGGCGTACCATCAGTTGTAGATATAATAATGTTTGTGCAGGACGTGGCGTACCATCAGTTGTAGATATAATCATGTTCGTGCAGGACGTGAAAACTATTTCAATGGTTCCTCCAGCATAATAAGTTGAGAAAAGCTGGTCTAGACGAAAACAATGCCGAAATGACAGTGGCCTAATATTCTACGTAGGCATTCATTTATGCAAATCAGTTCGGTAGTAATAATAGCCCCTTCAGTCATAACTGACTGTGGGAATGCGCCCCTGAGGTGACAGTCCTTACCTGCTTATTTTCTTGGTGTTTCTTTCGACGTTTTCTCCTCTCTTCTGCTTGTTGTGAGAGCTTCTTTTCGCCCAGCCTGAGGACAGCATCGCCACGTGGTACGATCGGTAGCTTCATCCTCCTAGGTAGCTGGATTTATGTCCAGTGCCCTCATATCTCTCTTGTAAACATCTTTGAACCTCAGCTGCGGTCGCCCAACTGTTCTTTTGCCATCTGCTAGTTGTCCGTAGAAGATATCTTTCGGGGTGCGACCATCTTCCATGCGGCGGACATGGACAAGCCAACGAAATATACCAACGAAATCTACGATGTCTAGGTAGTGTATATATGCTTTGAAGGCCAGCACGTGACAACACCTCGATATGTCACTTTGTCTTTCCACGAAATATCGAGGTTATGGCGTAGACACCGTAGATGGAAGGTATTGAGCCTTCTTTCTTGCTTAGCATAGGTTGTCCATGTTTCGCCGCCACATAGAAGTGTGCTGGTGACGCAGACGTTATATACCGCAGCTTTGGTTTTCGTTGTGAGTTTGAAGTGTCCCCATACACGCGTTGCGAGGCCGGCAAAGGTGGCTGCAGCTTTGCCAATATGGCTGCTAATTTCTGTGTCCAAAGATAGTTTGTCGTTGACGGTAGACCCCAGGTATGTGAAGCGGTAGACCACTGATAATTGCTTGGTGCACAATGTTCTGTCCACAGTTCGGGTTTGACCCTAATCCCCATGCACCCAACGGGGAAAGCAGACAGTGGCGTGACAACACCTAATTGAACGGGAGCTGCCCAGCTTGAGGTGGGAGGTAACTGTCCAGTGAGATCAGTCCGGTATGAGGAAAAAAATAACGGGAGATATCAAACGTTGCCAAATTAGACATTGCAACTTAAATATTTGGATACGCGAAACAACTACCAAGGAATGTAGGCAACAGCTTTGGTACAGGAAAAAAGCTTAAAGCAAAATGCACCTCCAAAAACATTGTCTACGGTGTAAAGAAAGAAAGGGCGCCAGGACAAAATGACGTAATCTAAAGCCTGCTTGTAGTGAAAGCAGGATCAAAGCTAGAGATATGAGATTTTGAACGATCAGTATTTGTGGATAGACGTGCCATTACATTACATATATTTCAGCAGTCTGGCTAGCTCTTCTTCTTCAAGTACCGGCTGGGGTAGGCGATCATGTTCTCTGCACAACTTCCTGTCCCCAGTGATGTATATCAATTCTTTTGTAGTTTTATTTTCATCCCACGATATCACACTTTCCAGTATCTTCTCTCTTTATCGTTCTCTACTTCTTTTTCTTCCTCCAATCTTTCCTCTTGTCACAATATATTCCAGCTTTCTTTGACTGACAACATGTCTATAAAATGTGGTTTTCTTCCTTCTAACATGGGCTATTAGCTTCCTTCTAACATGGGCTATTAGCTTCCTTCTAACATGGGCTATTAGCTTCCTTCTAACATGGGCTATTAGCTTCCTTCTAACATGGGCTATTAGCTTCCTTCTAACACGGACTATTAGCTTCCCTCTAACATGGGTAGATAGCTTCCTTCTAACATAGGCCATTAGCTTCCTTCTAACATGGACTATTAGCTTCCTTCTAACATAGGCAATTAGCTTCCTTCTAACATGGGATATTAGCTTCCTTCTAACATGGGTAGATAGCTTCCTTCTAGCATGGGCTATTAGCTTCATTCTAACATGGGATATTAGCTTCCTTCTAACATGGGATATTAGCTTCTTTCTAACATAGGCCATTAGCTTCCTTCTAACATGGGATATTAGCTTCCTATGCACACTGGCAATTTGTCAGGACATGAGTAAATTGAGCTGTCCATGGAATTTGTAACAAGTTTCTATAAATTCATCTCTCTGTGGCCTCCAGTTAACTGCTCCTTTACTAATTGCCTATGATATGATTAGCTTCCATATGTGAAGACGCAAAGAATAAGATCATCATTATGACCCTTCAGCTGCCCAAGTAGTCAAGGCCATCATCTCAAGGTCTTTCCATGTCTTCTACACATCCTTCATGTCTGTCTCCAATTCTCTTCTCCGTGTGACCTTTGATCTTTCTTTGCCTCTCTTACCCTGGGGATTCCACAACAAGGACTGCCTTGTAAGGCTGCCATCATATTTCCTCAATGTGTGCCCTATCCTTCTCTCGCGTCTTATTATCTCTTGTTTCTGTCACGGATTCCTCCCCTGCTTTGCAGTAGTGGTCCAACAGTGACCAAAACTCAAGAATATCTAATATTGGCTTCCAAGGTATCTACCTGCGAGCAAGATTACTCTTGGCAGAACGAACGAACGAAGGACATCTTTATTTCATCAGGGTAGAGAAATAGGCATAATTGCCTTTTTACATTTCTGCCCTGCAATACAATTTTCAGCGTTTTACAAATTAAAATTAAAATATTAACAACTTCAGACAGGATTAATTAATATTATCATCACAATCAGAAACTGAGCATACACAAGTACATTTACTCATAGTCATTCACGCACATAGAGGGATAGAGAACGAACGAACGAACGAACGAACGAACTTTATTTTCAAAGGGTTAAGAATTGGGCACGCAGGCCCGTCTGACATTCTGCCCGTCCTCTCTCTCTCATCATATATACTATATCCTTTCATCCTCACATTTACTTTAAGCATAATTAAGGCATTTATCATTATAAAAGTAATATTACATTTGCAATAATCATCATAATTAAAGTACGTTTTTAACATTAAAAAAGAATAATAATAATAATAATAATGAATGTAATAAAAAAAATAAATATAAAAAAAAATAAACATTAATACATAGATTAGATAGATAGATAGATAGATAGATAGATAGATAGATAGATAGATAGATAGATAGATAGATAGATAGATAGATAGATAGATAGATAGATAGATAGATAGATAGATAGATAGATAGATAGATAGATAGATAGTTTATGGTGGTATATAATAAAAACTCGTGACATTTTGGGAATCCGCTGCTGAATGACCTGGGACTTAGTGTGTTGTCAGCACATGCGGAAAATGTTCCCACAGGTGAGCAGCTTTGAGTCCCAAACAGATACTGCCACAGGGAGTGAATTGTTTACGCCTCCACTATACGAGATCCAGCGTTATGACCTATGCTCCTTAGGGAGGTAAAGGGTATTGACTGATAGATAAGAATCGTGCATATAGGCCCGTCTTACATTTTGCCCTTCCTCTTATTCATCTTTTATTGCTAGTTATTCAGACATTCTCCATACTTAAGGTGTTAGTTTAATGGCGATGCAACATTATAAGTAGTATAAAAGCATACATTTACAGTATTTGATAACAATTAAGAAGTAAGATATATTAAAATGAAAAACTAGATCATTAGACCCTCCATACAGTATATTAGATAATAATTCGAAATATAATAATTTGGGCGGCATATAATTGGCACTCATAATGTATTTGAACAGTCTACGATTATTTGAGTAGGGACTGTGCATGTTTTTAAGATCATGTGGAAGATTGTTCCAAAGATGAGCAGCTGAGTAAGCCAAGCTCTTCTTGAACAAATCTAGCCTGGGCTTGGGTACCTGTAACTGGTTTAAGCGGTTACTACGTTTTTCATTGAATTTTAAAATTAGCCACAGATACGTTGGAGCATTCTGTGACAAGATTTTGTGAGCGAATTTAGCTTTGTTAAATAGGAAGCGCTTTCTAAGGGGTAATATTTTAAGATAGTTATATAAATCTGTACAATGTGTTTGGTATTTATCAGCAACTAGGCGCACTGCACGTTTTTGAAATGAATGAAGCCTTTTTGTGTTGGATATGGAACAACCATCCCAGATTGTGGAACAATAGTCTAGGTATGTTTGTATGTGAGATGTGTAGAACATTTTCCTTGCCCCCTCATCCAGGAAGTGTTTGATTTTGGCTAATTGGTAAACTTTTTGTGCCGTTAGCTTTGTGAGTGCACTTACATGTGAGTTCCAACTTAGGTGCTGGTCAACAGTTAGACCTAGAGTTTTATGTTCATTTACGTTTTCAATTAGTGATGTTCCAATGTAGAGCTGAAGTGTTGTTTTCTGCGAGTTTTGTAGTTTTTGTCTGGTTGATATTAACATACATTTCGTTTTACTAATATTTATTTGCATTCGATTCTCGTTGCTCCACTTAATAATATTATGTGTATCAGTTTGTAAAGATAGTTCTAGTGTGGCGCAACTTTTGTCACTAGTGTAAACAGTACAGTCATCGGCAAACAGGTCACAGGATGAATGTTTGATGTACAGAGGAAGATCATTAATGTATACGGCAAAGAGAAGAGGGCCGAGGATGGAACCCTGAGGAACACCGATATCGACAACAGTTGGGTTGGACAAAGAATTATTGTAAGACACCACTTGTTGTCTGTCTGTCAGGAATGATTTAATTAACTTCACCAGCTTAAGATTTACTTTCATTGTTTCTAATTTTCTGATTAAAATAGAGTGATCTATCATATCGAATGCTTTTTTAAAGTCTACAAAGATTGCTCCACATAAGTTATCGTTATTGATGTTTAGATGCCAGTTCTCTATCATTTTTGTTAAGGCTGTGTCGCATGAATGCTTTGGTCTAAACCCCGACTGACTATCAACAAGCAGGTCATTATTAGCTAGGTGTTCCATTGCTGTTTTGTGTATGTGTTTTTCCAGTGGTTTGGACAGCGATGATATAAGCGAAATGGGCCTATAGTTACCAAGGTTGCTATTATCTGATGAACCAGGTTTAACAAGAGGGTATACTTTAGCGATTTTAAAGGCAGATGGAAAGTAACTCCTTGCGAGACATTGATTATATATGTATGTTAGTGTATCAGTAATAGCTGGTGCAGCATAACGCAGTATTCGATTACTGATTCCATCAAGTCCCGATGAGTTATTATCTTTAAGATCAATAAGATAGTTATAAACTTCGTTAACTGTTATAAAAGGAATGTCGCATGGAATGGTGTTAGTACACTTGTTCTCGCAGAGCGTAGATAATTCGCTGAAGTCACAAGGGGAAGAAGGTATGGCGGATTTTATATTGTGGATGTCTGCCTGAAAATGATTGCTGAAATCTGTACAAGTAAATGAAGTATTGGGTTTTTGTGAGTCTGGCGAATTTCTTTTGTTCACTAAGGTATTGATTGCCTTCCATATATTTCTACTGTTGCTTTTGCTTTGAACTAAATGACTAAAGTAGTTTTTCTTTTCTCTGCGAATTAAATATTGTACTTTGTTCCTTGCCGCCCGATATGTAATGATGTCCTTATTTTTGTGCGCTCGATCCCTCTGCCTCATAGTGGCAAGTACTTCTTGTGTGATAAATGGAGATTTTATTTGTCTTTTTACGCGAATTTCTTTAGTAGGCGCATGCTTATTAAAAATACTATAAAATGTCCGTGTCCAATATGCAATGGCGTCATCAGGATCAGGAAGTTGGTAAACATCGGCGAAAGGCGCATTTCGCAAATCATTTAAAAATAATTCTTGGTTGAAATTTTTTAGACTTCTATATTCGATACTGATGTGTTTATTTTTTGGAGATTTGTACCCATTTTTTGCCCAAGTGCAACATATGGGATAGTGGTCACTCATAGCAATAGTAGGGATGGAACATTCTATAACGTTTTCTGGACAGGTTACATATATGTGATCGATCAGTGTGGATGATGTTTTTGTTACTCTGGTAGGTTTGTTGACTATTTGTTTCATGTTGTACGATGCTATGATGTTGGTCCATGTTTGATTCGGCTTATGCATATCAATATTGAAATCACCAAGAAGAATAATTTCGTTAACTGTAGTAATAACTTTATCCATCATGTTGGTAAAATCTTCAAACCATGTTGTTCCTACACTGGGGTTACGATAAAGATATCCTATTAAAATGGGTCTTTGCTTATGTGGCTTTACCTCTAACCATATGCATTCTATATCTATGGTCTCTAGATCGTTTCTGCGGCGATAACTGAGAGAAGTGGAAATATAGACTGCTAAACCTGTCTCTAATTGTCTACTAGAATCTCGCCGAATAGTGTTAAAACCAGTACGTGCAATGTCACCATCTGTTATTTTCTCATTCAGACGACTTTCTGAAAGCCCAAAAACATGGAAATTTTGATTCAGAACTTGTGTGAGTTCTGGAAGTTTACCTAGAAGATGGTTTACGTTCAGATGGCCAAGTCGTAAACCATTCATGGTTAGTAACTGTTCATAAGTACCTGGCATTTATGTTATGTAAAAAAAAGCTCGCGCTCAAATACTAAATTTAACAAATTTTACCAATGAAGGGGAATTAATGGTGGTATTAGTAAGTGGGGCACATTGAAAACTAATTACAAACAATTCAGCCAAATGAATTACGTCAAAAATAGGTGAAAAATGTAACAGATCAAGCGCTCATATCAGACAGTCAAACAGTGTGGAGAAGAAAAAAAATAATAATAATAATAAAATATATATATATATATATATATATATATATATATATATATATATATATATATATATATATATATAGATATATATATATATATATATATATATATATATATATATATATATATATATATATATATATATATATAAAACAACAATCGACAGTTGCTGGTGTTACAGAGACAACTAGTGAGGCCAACAGTCGTTGTTAATATGGAGTAGAGGGTTGTTGAAAATAGAAGTGCGGTGGATTTGGCCGTGATAGATGATGCATTTGGTAGAAAGCGGGATATTGAGGTACAGTTGTTGAATGAGTGGGGTATTCCGGCAAGTACGACCTCCAAGTGTAAGGTGCATAGTCCAAGAGTCTTTGTTGATGTAGGAAATGATGAAATGCTGGGTATGTGGGTTGATGTGGGTGAACCTGTGACGACAGCGATGAGCGGGGAACTCTCATTGGTGTCTGGGACGACAGCGGACATGGTGACACTTCTGTTGATGAAGGCTGAGCAGATTGAATTGGATCGCTTACAGACCTCTGGGAATGAAGTGGGTCAAGTTGGTGTTGTCGAGGAGGGTCGTCTGTGGCAGAAGGTTGTTGAAGGCAGACATTGTTGGTTTCCTGCACATCCGTGGTGCTAACAAGAGGTATAACGTGATGATCCTGATTGTCTGATGATTTTGCGCGGCTGGTGTTTAAAGTTGGGGGTAGTGATGGAAAATGAAGGTCATAATTGGCATTAGATGAGTAGCTATTTATATTCACATGGCGTTTGGATGGATATATGGATGCCGATGTGTGAGTAGTGCCTCTGAGTGTGCTTTCTGGATACTTTATATTTGTCGCCAACATACTGGTCCCTTGTCTGGACAATGTAATTTCGCCACTGTAAAGATGCTTTCTAGGGGCTCCTGAAGTGGCAAGGAAGACCGAGCTGTGATCTATGAAAATATGTTCATTCTCGAGGCAGTGTTTTTTAAGTATAGCATTGTTAGTTTCAACACATTTGCGGTAATAGGCACGGACTGGCGGGATAATAGAGGAAAAATAAATTTTGGCATTATGGAATAGCGACCGAAATATGAATGTGATCTCGTTTAGGTCTGTCTGTGAGAGTTCAATATCTTTTATTGAGTCTGACAGACCTATGTGCACAGTTACTCTAATTACAGAGAGATCAGGCGAATACCGTTTAAGGAGGGTCAGTAAGTCGTAAGTTGATGCCCAGTTCTTGAAGCGAACAGACACCGAATCAGTATCACCAGTTACTAGTTTTGATTGTTGAAGCTCCTTCATGGTTTGGTCCCCAAAGATGAGATGTTTTCTTCTGTTCGTGTGGGTGCCAGTGTTTACAGCTGTATCTTCCCTTGTTCCAGTTGTGCTGTGGCTGCTAGAAGTTCTGTGGTGTGTGCTGGCAGCTGCCGGTCGAAGTGGCGGATGGCGATTTGAAATTTTGACCGGAATTCTGCAGACACTGGCTGCAGGATTTTCCGGAGTGTCCAGGGAATTACGTTCATTAAGGCGTAGTTCTGAATGAGGTATGTGTTGTTGAGGTCGGAGGCTCTCCGCACGTGTTTGTTTGTGACCCAATTCTTTTGTGTGCTGTTGTTTAGTCTGCTGCTGAATGTGTGTTTTGCTGTGTTCGTAGCGACTTTTTAGAGACAGATGATCAGCCTGAAGCTGTTCATAAGATTTTTTAAGACTGCTCAATTCAGCTTTCAGTAGTTCCATCTCAGATGTTATTTTTGTATACACATCATCATGTGGTGATTGTATAGTTTGCTCGCGTGGTGTCCTTTCTAGACTACTATCAAGCAATCCTATTAATGAATTATGCTCTGGCTCTGTAATGGTAGATCTTGATGTAACGGAAGGCGTCTCTGTAATGATAGATCTTGATGTAACGGAAGGCGTCTCTGTAATGATAGATCTTGATGTAACGGAAGGCGTCTCTGTAATGATAGATCTTGATGTAACGGAAGGCATCTCTGTAATGATAGATCTTGATGTAACGGAAGGCGTCTCTGTAATGATAGATCTTGATGTAGAGGAAGGCGTGTCTGGTACTACCTGTATCTGTTTGTCATGCTCCTGAACGAATGTATCAGAGACAACGGGAAAGGAACAGTGTGTGAGGGCTAATTTCTGGGTATCGGAAGTGGTTGGTGCATTGTTGAGAACAGCTGTTGACGTTATAGCCATTCGACTGACTCCAGCAGTCGTTGCTGTTTTCCATAAATGATTCAAATCATTCTGGATCCACTCTTTAACTGCAGTCTCTGAGCCTTGTACCATGACCTTGTTGGATGTATTATAGAAATGGAGAAAAACGTGTCCAGTAGAAATAACATCTTCGACATGAGCACCATTAGCGTCAGTGCGAGATTCAATTGAAGCGATAGATTTATAGTAGGCCTTGGACAAGCCACGCAATGCTTCGTACTCGAACAATGTTTGGAATGTTAATATGACACACTGGTTCTGGTTTTTGTATTGTAGCGTTACTAACGGTGCTGAGGGCGTGTCTGCACTGAGAACCCTGGTCTTCTTTTTCACCGCCTTAGGCGCATTTAAGATGTAGTCCTTTTGTTTCTTTCTGCTCGGTCGAGTGGTGGTGACCGAGTTTACGTTGGGCATTGTGAATGTTATTGCTGGTATCGCAAAGAAGGAAGGCAATTAGCTTTGTTCATGGCTGATAATCATCGCTCTGGCGTGACGATTTGGGTCGCAGGGTTTCATTTTATAGTGGATTTTCCAAAAAGGCCCCGCGCTGAGGACCTATAATTAAACACCTGGGTGGCTTGGTCATTGTTGGGCGCTCAATTCGTGGGTTGTCGGCTACCCATTTAACAATACTACAAGTTTATATGCAAAACAGCACAGTGTATTACAATAGTAGATCCTTTTAGAACAAAATCTAACATTTCTGTTCACATTGACACCACAAACATGATTTCACGACAAAGCCACAATAATACCGAACACAATGATATTAAAATCCATCATGAATTATAGCAGAAACACCCCTTTACAAATTCGAAAGTAGAGCTCTATGAAAACACGTCCGCACTCTGTAGCCTATAGAGCGAAAGAGAGAAAGAGAGCAAGTATGAAGGCATACTGCCGTGTAAAATTTGATGCACAAACAGGAGATCTTGGAAGAAAAAGAATTTTTTAAGAGGAAAAACATTCAGCTGTGAAAATAGCTGAGCACTGGGAATGTTATCATTCAGGCAAACAAGTCGTAGCGCCCTTTTATGTAGGGATTCTAGGCGTTTCAAAAACGACAAGCCACAGCGACTCCAGATATTTGAGCAATAAGAAAGGTGGCTTTGAATATGTGCATAATAGAATATAAGTCTAGAGTGCGGACATAAGAAATGTTTGATTTTTGAGAGTTAAAACAATTTTTGTGAGATCTTGTTCGCGATGAAATAGACATGTCACTTCCAGCTTAGAGACTGGTCGATGACCACACCCCCATGAGAAGATGGTATGGCAAACTGGATGAGCTCATATGGTGATTTGCTTGTTGACATATGAGGTGTCGCCCTATAATGGATGTAGATGTAGATAGAAGATTAATGACACTTCTACCTTAAGGGAGAATTCACGAGATATACTACTCGTCAAAAGTCAAGGGCCACCCTATTATTTTCAATACACTTTTATATAAGCGCATAGAATGATTAAATGAAGGAAGTTTTTAGTAAAAATTGGTGCAATATCTTCCTCTGACAGTCCTCTATGCACGTTAAGCATAAAAACAACTCACCGACAACCATGGTGATCACGTGCAATTTGGCTTGCTGACCATAAATTCACATTTTTAATCTGTTTTTTCAAACTTCCGTACAACCAAACAGGGGAAGTAATCATGCTGATTGACATTCCACGTGCAATGGCGACTTTTCGTGAACAGAGTTCACTCTTAATTTGTTTTACAATCAGCAGACTTAGGGTAGTTTCATCACTTGCAAAAACCATGCCACCGAGAAGAAGTCTTGACACCTTACAAAGAATGAGGGCTATAGCGTGGGTTGAAAGTGGTTTATCTGTCCGTGAGGTTGCTAGACGGCTTGCAGTGTCACACTCTACTATCCAAAGAATTTTGGAGAGATTTCAGGCCACAGGAAGTGTGGAGGATCGCCCCGGCCAGGTCGCCCTAGATGCACCAATAGACATGACCGGTACCTCTTGTTGTCAGCCCTGCGCCATCGAACAGTGAATTAATATTAGACAAACATAAAGGTATGTTTTCAGGCACTCGTAAGAAATAAAGAAGTAGAACACTTGGACAACAGAAAAACAACAGACGTGAGTGGCTTACCCAGGGTTCGAACCCCGTACCTTCCGTACGACAACTCCGCCTAGCTATACAAGCGAATCACACTGACCCCACGGCCAGCTAGGCATCCCCAAAAAAGGATGCTTTACTGACTAGTCATCAGTGTGAAATACAAGACAACACCGGAAGTATAGTGGGCAACTCAGCCCATTAATGACGCAATCACTTCTATATGTGACGTACGTCTAGTTCGACAAGTGAATTTTCTCTGATATGATGGATGATTTAAAGGGACTTTTAGCTTTTCAAAACATTAGAACCCCTAAACATTTGTTGTAACTTTTCGTTTCGCCAGAGCGAATCGATTCCACCGGGACTCATTTAGTATGCGGCACGAGATCAAAGACACTGGTGGAGATCTCCGGATGGACGGGCGGCATGCTATCAAAGACAGTAGTGGTCCTTGAAACGATTTCGCATCTCGGTGTTAGGCACGGAACCGATCGCAGCCAGAGCGAACGGGGAAAGCTGACGCAAGCAGCGAGCGAAGATACGAGAGGCCAGGGGCGGCTTCTCTCTTTGGTCTGGCGGTCAGATCCCCAAAATCCTTCCGAGATCAAAAAGGCTGTCAAGTTTCTCACGTCCCACTCATCTTGCATTCCAGTTGTAGATATACAGATCACGTAGAAATACACTTCATCACTCGCTGGACAGAACTTGATAGAAGCACTAGCGATATTTGAAATCTTGCTAGATTATCCCATGGATTTTCATTTATATTTGCAGTGAATTCTATTTCTGTGCAAAACGGTAATATAAATATTGTGTAAAGTGATCAGTGGTCTAGTTCATTCATTCTATTTCATTGGATTTTGTGTTAATTTAAACCTATTAAATTAAACCGTCTCAATAGTTCCAGTTGTAAATGTAATGATATACCTGCTATACTATTTCCAAAAAGATAATAGATGTTTAATGCTTAAATTAACTTTTAAAGTCGCGAAGGAATTTATAATTAATAAATTTAGTTAAGTCCTATATTTATAGATGTGTGATTTAACCACTAGAACTCGCGCAGTGTTTATTAAATACATAATTAAATACGCGAGCGTATATATAATAGTCTTATCGGGAAATTTATCGCGCGCTTAGAAGATTATTTGATTTTTAAAGTATGATTATGTTGTTATGGGTTTTCTATCTTTTTCTCTAGATTGATCACCTTTTGCAATCCCAGCAATAACGAAATCTTTCAGAGTTTCCATACTCGGTTCTTAAACTTCCAGACAGTTTGATGAGACATTTTTTTTAAAGTAAATCTTGTGGTGGTCCGGTGCGGCCTAGCTAACATAATTACATGAAAGAAAGCCTACCCAAGATCATTTGATTATTATCATCAATTTAAATTACAATCTGTAAGATAAACTGGAAGATGAACAGTGCCAGTAGCGATAGTTTATATACTGCTCTATTGTGAGAGATTACCGATTTACCTGACTGTGACTGAGCCTAGTTTTTCCTCACTGGATTAAAAAAACTTTACCGGTCAGTTGCTGTCATCACGCAGTGAAGGAATATTGCCATCATCTCATTTTCACCCCTGTGTTGAATTGTGTCAGTGCCATCCCATAGACTCCTTTTATATAATAAGCCACAAGAACTCTTTAAACTTCAAGTCCGGCGATAAGCGGGAATATTTGCTCTCAGTAAAAACTCGCAATATCTGGGGCGGGACATAGAAGTGCTAGACAGTTTCACATGTCAAGAGTTTAATCAGTGTGTTTATCATTCTAGGGATTGTCTGATGCTGCAACTCGGTAAGTGTGTGAGTATATATGAGTGTGGATCCGCACAGTGTGCATGAATGACAGGAGATTTAATTTTTTGCAACAAACCATTTGTTAACTTGCCTACCGGGTAAAACGTTTTCTGTATACCCGGCATTGTTCCTTTAGTGGGATAATTTGTTAACTCTGTTTCACCCCCCCTTCCTTTTTTTTTCTTTGCTTAGTAAAGGGAAGACACCATTGGGATAACAGTATTTTTTGTCTACCACCATAACTAATAATGTAACACCTCTTTCAGAGTAATTAAATTCACTGTTGGGTTAACTTTCCTATGCTCCTGATAACTATCTATCTTGAGACTGGGTTTATCTTTGTCTAATACAAGCGGGAAGGGCTTAGTCGATACCAATCTTCTTCACCCCTTCCCTACCTTGTTATTTGCATTTTCCTGTACTTATGATAATTTTATGTAACACTTGATATTTGTTTTTTTGTGATTTGATTTTTTAAGGTAAATAAACATCATAAACTTATATCGGACTGTGTTGGAATACCCAAAAGCCCAAAAATTCCCTATTTGTTTAATATAGCTGTATCCACGTCGTCTGAGTGTTTGAAGCAACAAATCGGTGTGAGCGCAGACGTGTGTCTGGAAAACTGGCAAATAATTGTTTGACCAGGAGAGTGGAAGAGAAGATTGAGAGAAACGATTTGTCGTAAATAAGTCTGTCTTTACTCTCCTCCAGCACTCTGTGGGGCATCATATTGAAATCTATACATTTCTATCACTGAGTTTTCATCATCATTCTACACTCTAAACCGGACTACTATTTCTAGACTCTTTCTCTCAAAAATAAATTTACGACAATATTTGGCTGGCTCGTCCGGGATAATTTTGAGATACATTTGATGCACACATATTTGTGGGCTGGTTCTGCATCTTGAGCTACATTTGAGGCATTCGCATAGCCGGGATAAAGATATTTTGAGTCTGATCTAAGTCTGGGTCTAACTAGATAGAGTGTGAGTGATCTGTCTTTGTGACTTAGGGAAATAAATAAATAAGTAATTACACCCCTAGACAACGTTTTTTAGTTTTTGGGTCGTCCACACAGCATATTTACAGGTTGTTTTCTTTCCACAGCAGTAGAAAGTACGGATAAACAAAAATAGTTGTTATTTAAATTATTCTCTGGCAGAGAAACATTACATTTTTCTTTATAAGATTTGCTGGGATTGCGTGATTGTTTTACAGTCCCTAAATGGTTTTTGTAGTTAAAAGAGTTGAGCTTAGCTAAAGACGCCTTGTTCTGACTTTTTAAGTCTAGTTAACATCGTCTCTTCTCATATAATTGACTTCAGGGGGAGTTTTATGTAGTGGAGAATTAAAATTTCAGGGAAAATTTTTTTTTTCCTTTAAATTGTTTTAATATAAATTTTTCTCTACTGTTAGTAAGAGTAGATTCTTTTCTAGTGTAACTTACCATTTTAGTGGCATAGTCGCTTGCGTTAAGAGTCTTAAGTGACAATAATAGCAGCGATAAGTTAACACATTTAAGGTAGGAGGTAACTTAAGTAAATTTTTACTTTGGTTTTTTCTCGTAGCGGTTCCGAGTTTCTTCCCCTTCTTGTTCCATCTTACTATTCTCTAGTCTTAGAAACATCCAGTTCTTTGGTATGGCAGAGAGAATTAGGATAAGATCCATTTTGAGACAGGAGGCGAAGGACTCAGGATTTGAAGGAGAAGCCGCGAACCTGTTTGTCAACAAAGAACTTGAAAGATATGACGCGGACCAACAGAGAGAAGAAAAAGAGAAAAAGGAAGCGGAAGAGAGGGCAGAAGCTAGGAAGAAAGAAGCGGACGATCGTCAATTGGAGCAGAAGAAAATTGAGGCAGAGATGGACGCCCGCAGGGAAAGAGAGAAGGAGAGACAACGCGAAGAGAAAGACAAGGAAAGACAGCATGAATTGGCGCTTAAGGCTTTAGAGAGTAAATTAATATTAGACAAACATAAAGGTATGTTTTCAGGCACTCGTAAGAAATAAAGAAGTAGAACACTTGGACAACAGAAAAACAACAGACGTGAGTGGCTTACCCAGGGTTCGAACCCCGTACCTTTTACTGTTTACAGGCCTCGGGTTTCCCTTCCTTTTGTGTTATTTATGTTTATACAATACCAGAAACCTACCCTCTGTTCTATACTAATGTCCTTAAGTCTTCTACTATTTACTGGACCCAGTATCAAGGTCTTTGTCTTGTTTGGACTGACACATACTGTTAATAGGAGAACAACAGAAGTGATTGCGTCATTTAAGGGCTGAGTTGCCCACTGTATACTTCCGGTGTTATCTTGTGTGTTTCGTACTGATAAATAGCCAGCAAAGCATCTTTTTTTGGGGATGCCTAGCTGGCCGTGGGGTCAGTGTGATTCGCTTGATAGCTAGGCGGAGTTGTCGTACGGAAGGTACGGGGTTCGAACCCTGGGTAAGCCACTCACGTCTGTTGTTTTTCTGTTGTCCAAGTGTTCTACTTCTTTATTTCTTACGAGTGCCTGAAAACATACCTTTATGTTTGTCTAATATTAATTTACTGTTTACAGGCCTCGGGTTTCCCTTCCTTATGTGTTATTTATGTTTATACAATACCAGAAACCTACCCTCTGTTCTATACTAATGTCCTTAAGTCTTCTACTATTTACTGGACCCAGTATCAAGGTCTTTGTCTTGTTTGGACTGACACATACTGTTAATAGGAGAACAACAGAAGTGATTGCGTCATTTAAGGGCTGAGTTGCCCACTGTATACTTCCGGTGTTATCTTGTGTGTTTCGTACTGATAAATAGCCAGCAAAGCATCTTTTTTTGGGGATGCCTAGCTGGCCGTGGGGTCAGTGTGATTCGCTTGATAGCTAGGCGGAGTTGTCGTACGGAAGGTACGGGGTTCGAACCCTGGGTAAGCCACTCACGTCTGTTGTTTTTCTGTTGTCCAAGTGTTCTACTTCTTTATTTCTTACGAGTGCCTGAAAACATACCTTTATGTTTGTCTAATATTAATTTACTGTTTACAGGCCTCGGGTTTCCCTTCCTTATGTGTTATTTATGTTTATACAATACCAGAAACCTACCCTCTGTTCTATACTAATGTCCTTAAGTCTTCTACTATTTACTGGACCCAGTATCAAGGTCTTTGTCTTGTTTGGACTGACACATACTGTTAATAGGAGAACAACAGAAGTGATTGCGTCATTTAAGGGCTGAGTTGCCCACTGTATACTTCCGGTGTTATCTTGTGTGTTTCGTACTGATAAATAGCCAGCAAAGCATCTTTTTTTGGGGATGCCTAGCTGGCCGTGGGGTCAGTGTGATTCGCTTGATAGCTAGGCGGAGTTGTCGTACGGAAGGTACGGGGTTCGAACCCTGGGTAAGCCACTCACGTCTGTTGTTTTTCTGTTGTCCAAGTGTTCTACTTCTTTATTTCTTACGAGTGCCTGAAAACATACCTTTATGTTTGTCTAATATTAATTTACTGTTTACAGGCCTCGGGTTTCCCTTCCTTATGTGTTATTTAGGCTTTAGAGAGTCGGGGCGCCTCTACTTCGAATAACGGAGAGCCGTCTTCGCCCCAGTCGCAGTCAATGGATCTCTCCAGCACTCAGTCTGCCCAATTAACTGCGATGTCTTTTGCTTTAGAGTCTTTTCCCAGTCCCAATGAGAAAATTGACAGCTATCTAGAAAAATTCGAGAGGCTCGCAAATCTGTATGGGTTGGAGAGTTTCCGCTGGGCACTTAAACTCTCAACGTCACTGAAAAGTACTGCTTATGACGTATATACAAAGCTGGGAACCAACCAACATGATTACGACATGCTGAAAAAGGCCTTGCTAGAGCGGTTTGAGATGACCGCCCGAAAATTTCTGCAAATGTTCAGAAACAGCCGGAAAGAGAGCACGGAAACATTCCCGCAGTTCTCTTCACGTCTCACGGGCTATTTGACAAAGTGCATTGAATTATCTGACCTACCTCTTACATATGAGGGACTACTTGAACTTGTTCTTGTGGAACAGATAAAGTCAACTTTGTCAAACGAAACCCGTAGATTTTTGGCTGAACAGGGCGCAGTCAGGCTTGAGGACATACTCAATAAGGCAGAACGCTATACCAATGCAATGGCCAAACTTCCCAGCACAAAACGTAAACCCACAGATGAGCCATCTCGTAAACAAAATCTAGAGCAGTCATCCTATTCCTCTAATTCCTTTCAGAATTATAACCAACGAGAAAATAATACCCAGAGACCTCCTCAGGAAAGATCGAAATTCTACAAAACCCGATACCCCCCTAACAACAATTCTGATCAACCCACCAAGCCTACGTGGCAGCGCGGCCACCAAGGTCAAGGAAAAAGGATGACCCCTACACCAGGAACGTCTGATCAGGGCAAACAAACCGGTCCAAACCGCGTCGGATGTTTGCATACATCCTCGAAAGGTAGAGTCAATGTCAGTGATTCTCAACCTGAGGGGGACCGACCCTCAACTCGAGGAACTGTAATTTTGAATGGTACCTCAACTACTTGTCTCTTTGACACTGGATTAAGCTTTAGTTGTATTGTTGCTAGACACCTAGTCAAACCAGGTCAGGAGACAGAGGAAACCGTCAAACTCAGTGGAGTTTTTAAGAGTGACGCACCCAGGACGCTTCCTATCGCACTGGTAGAAATACACTCTGATTTTGTCAGAGGTGTTATTAAAGCGGCCATTATGGATGATCCTATCTACCCAGTTATCCTGGGATGTAGATATGTGTTTATTGGGAGACCAAAGGAGCCGATTGTGGCAGCGGTAACCACAAGAAGGCAAGCCAAGAAGGAGAGGGAGCCTGCGCCAAATTTGTTGCCGAACGAACTGAAGGAGGCGCAACAAAAGGACCCTACTCTGGAGCTCTGCTTTAAAAAACTGTTCATGGCTAAGGACCCCAGACACAACGGAGACATCTTTTCTAAGGATGGCGTATTGTATCGTAGAACGGGCAACCCGGACACGGGGAATAAGCAGCTCCTAGTACCGACGCAGTACAGAAGCCAGATCTTAGAAATGGGGCACTCTCTTCCCTTTAGCGGACATATGGGACAAAACGCCACTATTCAGCGAATAAAAAACCACTATTGGTGGCCAGGAATGAACTCTGACATTATCAGGTACGTGAAATCCTGCGCCCAGTGCCAACGGGTAGCACCAAAGCACTTGACACCCCCAGTACCTATGGGGCAAATGCCAATAGTGGGTACTCCATTTGAACGGGTTGCTGTCGACATCATTGGACCCCTGGAAAGGACCAAAAGAAAGCACAGGTTCATCCTGACTTTAGCCGACACTTGCACAATGTGGGCCGAAGCTATACCGCTAACATGCACAGATTCCAAGCATGTCGCAGAAGCCCTCGTGCAAATCTTTACACGGTTGGGATTCCCTCAACAAGTTTTGACGGACAATGGATCCCAATTCCGTAGCCTGTTAATGGAGGAGATCTTTAAGATCTTGAGGGCCAAACATATCCACACAAGTCCCTACCATCCGGCCGGAAATGGGCTCGTGGAACGTTTTAATGGTACCCTCACCACTATGTTACGTAAGCTGGGTCAGGAGAAACCGGAAGACTGGGACCTATATATATCGGCTGCCTTATTCGCCTACCGTGAGGTACCCCAAGCGTCTACGGGATTCGCGCCAGCTACACTTTTATTTGGCAGACCTATTAAGGGGCCACTAGAAGCCTTACTTCGGTCCCTGACAGACCAAAAGGCTGACGAGACAGTCGTCTCTGCAAGCAAGTATGTATCTGAGCTCAAGGAAAGGCTAAAGCTAGGATGTGATCTAGCTACTACCAACCTTACAAAAGCCTGCACTAAACATGCTAAAAGATACAACAAAGCTGCAAAAGAGAGAGAACTACAACCAGGGGAGAAAGTTTTGTTGCTACTTCCAACCGGAAGCAATAAACTTCGCATCGGATGGCAAGGGCCGTTTACCGTCCTTAAAAAGATCTCACGTACCAATTACAAGATCTCCATCAAAGGAAAGGAGAAGGTCTTCCACGTAAATCTGCTTAAGAAATATTTGGAAAGACCGGTGCCATCCTCCGAGCATCTCCTGGCCGTCGCCATAGCAACGGAAGACGAGGAAGATGATGATGGTTGCATGGAGTATCCATTGCAACCCACAGAATCCTTTAAAGATGTCAAGTTCGGCGACAATCTCTCACCAGAACAACAAACAGAAACCAGGGCTCTACTAAAACAGTACAGTGCAGTCTTAACGGATGTACCTGGTCGAACAAATCTCATCGAATTTGATATGAAATTAACAAACGAGACCCCTGTTCGAACCAGAGTTTACCCCATACCGTACGCTAAAGCTGATGCACTTCGCGGAGAAATAGACAAGCTGCGTCAAGCAGGAATTATCAGTGAGTCTACATCTCCTTACAGTTCCAGTGTAGTGCTGTTGCAGAAGCCCAATAAGGAAGTTCGGCTGTGTATAGATTACCGGCTGCTAAACGCTGTAACGGAATTCCAGCCCGAACCTCTCCAAACTGTTTCTGAGTTGTTCACCAAGCTTAGCAAGGCAAAGATTTTCTCCAAGATTGACCTCAGTAAAGGGTATTATCAGATACCAGTCAAGGAGGAAATTAAACCTTTGTTAGCTTTCAGCACTAGTGAAGGACATTACACATTTAATGTGATGCCGTTCGGATTGCATAACGCACCAGGAGTGTTCACCAGGATGATGAGGAAACTTCTAGAACCTTTGCAAAGTCCCCATATCCATAATTTTATGGATGACATATTAATTGCATCGGAAACCTATGAAGAACATATTGCTACGGTTGCTATGCTCCTCAGGAGACTACAGGAAACGGGTCTCACAGCCAGACCTAGCAAATGTCTCATCGGGTTTGAACAGTTAGACTTCCTGGGGCATACTATTTCTCACGGATGCAGTTGGCCAATTAAGAAGAACGTGGAGAAAATAGCTGCAGCCAAAAGACCCCGAACGAAGAAAGACGTACGTTCCTTCCTATCATTATGTGCATATTATCAGAAATACATCCAGAACTTCAACGGACTGACAGCACCTCTGACTGACCTCACAAAGAAAGGTTGTCCTGATAAGGTCATATGGGATCAAAAGTGCGAACACGCGTACAGCACTTTGAAAGGACAGTTGTCTGCATATCCCATTTTGAGGTTGCCTGACCTCAACAAACCTTTTGTATTACGGGTCGACGCGTCAGGTCAGGGCATCGGGTCAACACTGCTTCAAACCGATGACAGTGACCCAAACATGCTATTTCCAGTTGCCTATGGCAGTCGGAAATTAAATAAAGCTGAACGGAACTACAGCGTAGTCGAAAGAGAATGTCTCGCTCTGATTGACGGTATCAGACGCCATCATGAGTTTCTCTATGGTACATCTTTCACGGTGCAAACAGACCACGCTCCGTTAGCATTTCTTGGTGCCAATAAAGAATTTAACGCAAGGATCATGCGTTGGGCGCTTCTTTTAAGCGTTTATTCTTTCAAAGTGGAATATATTCCGGGAAGACAGAATGTCGGGGCTGATTTCCTGAGTAGAAACTGGTCTACAGAGGAAGAAGAGCAAACTGAAGATACCACTCATCCTAAAATCACCAATCAGGTCACCTCCATTGTCAAAAAAATGAAACATGAAAAATGGTTTCATGTCTAAAAGTGGGGACGATTGTGACGTACGTCTAGTTCGACAAGTGAATTTTCTCTGATATGATGGATGATTTAAAGGGACTTTTAGCTTTTCAAAACATTAGAACCCCTGAACATTTGTTGTAACTTTTCGTTTCGCCAGAGCGAATCGATTCCACCGGGACTCATTTAGTATGCGGCACGAGATCAAAGACACTGGTGGAGATCTCCGGATGGACGGGCGGCATGCTATCAAAGACAGTAGTGGTCCCTGAAACGATTTCGCATCTCGGTGTTAAGCACGGAACCGATCGCAGCCAGAGCGAACGGGGAAAGCTGACGCAAGCAGCGAGCGAAGATACGAGAGGCCAGGGGCGGCTTCTCTCTTTGGTCTGGCGGTCAGATCCCCAAAATCCTTCCGAGATCAAAAAGGCTGTCAAGTTTCTCATGTCCCACTCATCTTGCATTCCAGTTGTAGATATACAGATCACGTAGAAATACACTTCATCACTCGCTGGACAGAACTTGATAGAAGCACTAGCGATATTTGAAATCTTGCTAGATTATCCCATGGATTTTCATTTATATTTGCAGTGAATTCTATTTCTGTGCAAAACGGTAATATATATATTGTGTAAAGTGATCAGTGGTCTAGTTCATTCATTCTATTTCATTGGATTTTGTGTTAATTTAAACCTATTAAATTAAACCGTCTCAATAGTTCCAGTTGTAAATGTAATGATATACCTGCTATACTATTTCCAAAAAGATAATAGATGTTTAATGCTTAAATTAACTTTTAAAGTCGCGAAGGAATTTATAATTAATAAATTTAGTTAAGTCCTATATTTATAGATGTGTGATTTAACCACTAGAACTCGCGCAGTGTTTATTAAATACATAATTAAATACGCGAGCGTATATATAATAGTCTTATCGGGAAATTTATCGCGCGCTTAGAAGATTATTTGATTTTTAAAGTATGATTATGTTGTTATGGGTTTTCTATCTTTTTCTCTAGATTGATCACCTTTTGCAATCCCAGCAATAACGAAATCTTTCAGAGTTTCCATACTCGGTTCTTAAACTTCCAGACAGTTTGATGAGACATTTTTTTTAAAGTAAATCTTGTGGTGGTCCGGTGCGGCCTAGCTAACATAATTACATGAAAGAAAGCCTACCCAAGATCATTTGATTATTATCATCAATTTAAATTACAATCTGTAAGATAAACTGGAAGATGAACAGTGCCAGTAGCGATAGTTTATATACTGCTCTATTGTGAGAGATTACCGATTTACCTGACTGTGACTGAGCCTAGTTTTTCCTCACTGGATTAAAAAAACTTTACCGGTCAGTTGCTGTCATCACGCAGTGAAGGAATATTGCCATCACCTCATTTTCACCCCTGTGTTGAATTGTGTCAGTGCCATCCCATAGACTCCTTTTATATAATAAACCACAAGAACTCTTTAAACTTCAAGTCCGGCGATAAGCGGGAATATTTGCTCTCAGTAAAAACTCGCAATATCTGGGGCGGGACATAGAAGTGCTAGACAGTTTCACATGTCAAGAGTTTAATCAGTGTGTTTATCATTCTAGGGATTGTCTGATGCTGCAACTCGGTAAGTGTGAGAGTATATATGAGTGTGGATCCGCACAGTGTGCATGAATGACAGGAGATTTAATTTTTTGCAACAAACCATTTGTTAACTTGCCTACCGGGTAAAACGTTTTCTGTATACCCGGCATTGTTCCTTTAGTGGGATAATTTGTTAACTCTGTTTCATTCCCCCCACCCCCTTTTTTTTCTTTGCTTAGTAAAGGGAAGACACCATTGGGATAACAGTATTTTTTTGTCTACCACCATAACTAATATTGTAACACCTCTTTCAGAGTAATTAAATTCACTGTTAGGTTAACTTTCCTATGCTCCTGATAACTATCTATCTTGAGACTGGGTTTATCTTTGTCTAATACAAGCGGGAAGGGCTTAGTCGATACCAATCTTCTTCACCCCCTCCCTACCTTGTTATTTGCATTTTCCTGTACTTATGATAATTTTATGTAACACTTGATATTTGTTTTTTTGTGATTTGATTTTTTAAGGTAAATAAACATCATAAACTTATATCGGACTGTGTTGGAATACCTAAAAGCCCAAAAATTCCCTATTTGTTTAATATAGCTGTATCCACGTCGTCTGAGTGTTTGAAGCAACAAATCGGTGTGAGCGCAGACGTGTGTCTGGAAAACTGGCAAATAATTGTTTGACCAGGAGAGTGGAAGAGAAGATTGAGAGAAACGATTTGTCGTAAATAAGTCTGTCTTTACTCTCCTCCAGCACTCTGTGGGGCATCATATTGAAATCTATACATTTCTATCACTGAGTTTTCATCATCATTCTACACTCTAAACCGGACTACTATTTCTAGACTCTTTCTCTCAAAAATAAATTTACGACAATATATATATATATATATATATATATATATATATATATATATATATCTATATATATATATATATATATATATATATATATATATATATATATATATATATAATATTCTGGCTCATACGTTTGCTTTCATACATGTAAAACTGAAGCGACTACGATTGTTTAGTTTTAAAACAACATGTAACAATTTTAATAATGAATTAGTCTTTAACAGTTAAAATAAATATGGAAAGATTGGTGAAATTTAGATACAAGTTTTCGTCACGGAGACGTAGGTGAGGATTTATCAAAAGCCTGTTGCTTTCGCCTATTTTACAAGAAACTTAACTCTAGCTGAGTCCTGCAGCTGTGGTTCATCAACTCTGTGATTACGAAAGCTTTCTCTACACTCTCTTCCACTCTAGGCGGTTAGGGTGGATGCTTTTCTCTCACACTAGCTGCGTTAGTATCAAAATCGTCTGATGGCTTATAACCACTAACTTTAGAAAAATAGAAAAACAAATGCCCTCTGCTAAGTACATTTGTTTGGAGCACTCTAACAGGCCCACGTTCCCGTTTTCCGTCCACCAATGTTAAACTCTCAGAAAAATTTAATTCTCGAGCATGCACAACGTAACTCCGAGAAGATGGTTAAAATTCTCTGAGGATTAACGGGTAAAATTTGTCTGGACAGTGTAAATATGATCTGTGCCTGAACTAACATTAGCAAGTTACATATACATCTCAAAAATGATATGCTACACTTGAGGCACACATGATGTAATCGTCACTCATTACTGCTCCAATCAGAGTCCTGAGGTCATCTCTGCTGTCGGGTTTCCGCACGACTAGTCAGAAACAATCACTAGCTCTTGCAGTAGTGGTTCATGCATACTGTTTTCATATGTTGATGTTGCCAGCCTCACATATATAACCACTTAGCAAGAAACCTGTAAAATGTACATTAGTAAACACATTGTTTACACTTACCTCAAAATTTTGGGAATGCACAGATTTAGACTGGACACAGCTCTGTATTAGATGCTTTGAAATCACTTAGGTCTGGAAATTAGAGTTAATTCCTCTGACGGCGGGTGTTCTTCGAAATCACTGGCCTGGGAAAACTTTTGCTTAATTCCTCTATGACTTGGTCTGGGAAATTAGAGTTAATTCCTCTGATGGCGGATGTTCTGCGAAATCACTGGCCCGGGAAAACTTTTATTTAATTCCTGTATGACATGTGACCAAATTCCTAAGTTTCCAGTCTTGTATTAAAAATGCGGATTTACTTGTAAATTCCTAAGTTGCCCAATACTCGATCTGTTACTTATAGTTGTGGAATTTTTAAGTCCAATGTCTCCTTTTCTTTCTGGCTTTCTCGGAGTCGCTGGTCTGACGTTTGCGCTGCAGTGTGTGTACTGACTGTGTTTCACTACATTATATCTCACAATCCTCAGTTGAAATTCCATCTGTGTTTCCGCCTAATTTTCCAATGAGATACATTGTATATTCCCGCCTCTCAAATCAACCAATCCAATTGAATCTTGTTCAGCACTTCGTGGGTAGGTGTGTTTCAAATTAAAAAAATACCCTCACGTGTTTCAAAATATTAAATTTAATATCCACGCGTGACCTCTTCATATCGTTGCGTCAGACTTCCGCCGGCATCTAGTGCTATCTTCACACAAAAATTTTGAGCACTGATACTACCCCGATGCTATCGTCTGCAAAACTTCAGTTTCCAGACACATTTATCTGTAATCTCGATACAGAACGTACATCGGAAGCGATTACCTCATTATTTACCGTCTTGTGCAAATATAGGGATAGTCGCTAGCTACCTGGAACGTCACGTTCAAAGGGATCAATAGAGATGACCGTTTCTATCAAATGTGGCCAGACGAATGAAGCGAAAACATCTTAGTCGCTGATCGATCAAATTACATGGCGTTATTAAAGTTCTGTCTTGGATCGGCTCAAAGCATACATGTGAAAATTAAAGATAGTCCCGTGGCCGATACTTCCGTAGGGGTGTGGAGTGTTAGAGACTTCACCCTACTGATCCAGCATAGAGAGTAAATAATGGTGCATAAAATATGTCACATAATAATGACAGGGGAGAGAAAAATAAGAAAATATCACTCGCCCTGGAATGTAATGCAATCCTGCCGGAGTGGACTTGAGATCGCTCCACCGTGTCGTCACAGTTTCGCTAACACTTGTCTGGTGCTGGTCATCAGTTCCACATTAGTGATAATTAAGATAACAATGACAAATTCATTACGACTCAAGGAAGCTAACATACAGGCAATCAAAATAGAGCAGCAACAATGAGAGAATAAAATACAGTAGAAGATTTTGAACGTAGGAAATTAGTTGAAAGGAATCGGAAGGAAAAGTGGGAAAGGTATTAATAAGGTTTAGATGAGATTAGCTACTTCGGTGTAGCAAGCTGGCTGTAAATGGAAGTCCAACGATTTTTGTTTCTTGCCCTTGAAGCACACTCCAACACAGTGGCGTATTTAGAAATATTGTGGGGCAGGGTTACTTAAGTGTGTGAGACGTCTTTTCGGGGGAAACATTCTGAAACTACCTACCCTCTGGCCCGCAAAAAAAACTGTCAGTTTATTGTTGTCATAATATGTTCTAAATGATACAGATTTTAGGTTTTAAAAGATGATAATAAAATCCCTAAAAGCAACTTTTTATCTTACTGGAATTTAATGTAACATTTACAAGCGTAATAGACAGATTTTTGAGCCACAAGACATATAACAGGACAAATTGTGGAGGGGCGCTGAAGCTCCAAAGCACCTCAATCATCTCATTTTATAAATATGCAACTGCTCTGAGAGAAAATTTTATGTGCACCTTCTGATGTTTCTCTCTCTGAATGTGCTGACGTTGTGCCGTCTTCAGTCCATCTAACGTAACTTCAATTGCGGTTGTCATTAAAGTATTATCTATAACACAATGTTATTGTCATCGAGACAGATTCATCAACAGATATCATTTATCAAAGAGATGATGAAACTTAGAACAATGACATGACATTTTGTCTGACATAAATCATCAGACATAGAATCATATTTTTAAAACTAAAGGAACCAAAAATAGAAATTACCGAAAGCAAAGAACATGTACTCCCACTTTCTTTTGTCTATTTTGTTTTCTCTTTAATTTGTACCCGAAGAAGACCTTGCGTTCGTAACATATGCCATTTCTTTGTTCTTTGTCTTTACAAGACGTACACTATATATATTCCTTCACCCCCCTCCCCCCAACCAGTTTAACTAAGTGGCTAGACGTACCATCAAAGGTGATACAAGCATCCGATTGCCAGAGTAGTTAGACAGCTTGCCTCTCGCAGCAAAGTTACCAGGTCCCCGGTTCGAAATCTGGTAGCCTCAAGCTTCAGTCTACCTAACTCTAAATGGATACCTGACTCTGCTTTTTAGTTAGGGAAGGCAAAGGTAGCGATGTGACCGCTTGGCCTTTCACGATAGCATTATCCCTCCTACTTCCACGCTAAGCATTTACATGTGCTATAATATGCTACATGTAAGAATGACAGACCTTAAAAGCAAATAAGACGTTTTTACACAAAACGCAGTATTCATTCAAAGTTCAGTTGGCAGTTACTGCTCTGACAGGGCAAACGTAGGTCAGTCCCAGATAATAATGAATGGGTTTTATAAGCGCGAAAGTGGGAAATGAATGTTTGTGTGATCTGGTTTTTTTTTTATCCAATTGTTAAGTTGGAAAAGATCACACATGTGAAAAAAGTCGAAATAATAGAATGTCGTGTGCAAAAAGGTTGAAAAGCTGAGGAAAGGAGTGCAAATGTAGATTATTGTACCGTGGGAAAAAAGGACGGGTCGTGTGAAAAAAGGCGGGAAAAAAGAAGACATAGTTTAAATAGAAGAGTTGTGGGCGAAAGGCAGAGATTTCAGGATTTATGATTCTAATGAAACCATAACTTTAGACTAGAGGATTTTTACAGATAGCGTTAGGTGAACTTCGTCTTTGAGGATACCAAGACAAGTTTTTGAGTAGACAAATCAGTATATTATTCTATTTGGATATACATATATTATTCTATTTGGATATACATATATTATTCAGTTGGATTACATATTTTTTCATCTTGGATAACCAATCATCATTGTGAAATTTACAATGTTTGTCTAATGACATCAATAAACTCTAATTGAATTTTTCTACATTGCTGTTTGTGGAACTTTACAGTAATTTCTTTTGGATATACGTTGTTATGCTGAAACTGTTTCGCGTATCACCAATCTTAAAGGGAAGAACATTTCTGGGTTGAAAAAAAATAACAAAAGGTCAAGTATTACCATCTCTGGCGGAAGGCCAGTTAGCACTTGAACCACCACAACATATGAAGGATTAACTCTGACTAAATAAAATCAATATAACTACTAGTGCCGTATAAACATACACGGCCACAGCGAGGAACGAAACTGGTCACCCACCTCATAATGCTAGACCTAGTATAATTAAGTCTCTAACACTTCACTCCTCTATGCCATTATCTGATATGGGACTACCTTTGTCAAGAAAGACAGAGAAAAATTGAAGAAAAACAGCAAAGGTGTGTTACACAATATTTCTCTTCGCTTCATTCTTTCTTTATTAAAGAAGCTATGTAGCTGAACAAGTAGGATAGAGGTTACATGACATCAGCACATGTTACACTAAATATATCTTGGTGCGTGTAACAATGCAGTAACATAACAATACGTTAAGTTAACAAACGCTCACAGGTAAAATCCTCAGTTAATGAATGGGACGTACAAGAAGATCAGTCCTACTTTAGTTTCTAGTTCGCTGGAAAATACTGCAGAATGCTAAGTCTCAGATTTCTAATTCTCTCTCTCTCTCTCTCTCTCTCTCTCTCTCTCTCTCTCTCTCTCTCTCTCTCTCTCTCTCTCTCTCTCTCTCTCTCTCTCTCTCTCTCTAAAGAGAGTGTTACAAATGAAAAATAAAGTTCGTTCGTTGGTTTGTTCGTTTTCTTTCTCTCTCCCCCCTTCCTCCTTTTTTTTTCTCCTTTTTTTACACAAACAAATCAGCACATTTTTTCTCTTTACCTAGTGCAGTGACTCCCAAACTCTGACGTCTAGAGTACCGTGTGAAATATTTTACTAACCTCCCCATATGCTGTTTTATATATATATATGAGAAAAAATGTCTTGTACTTTATAATATTCCACGTATCATACGGGATTTTCTGTGTTTGGGGGTTAAAAGAATGTCCAATGTTCTCACATTACAGGAAAGTTTGGATTTTCAGCTTGTTTGTCTTCTTCTTCTCTGCACACTCTCAGACGTCTACTTCTTCTCCGCACACTCTCAGACGTCTACTTCTTCTCCGCACACTCTCAGACGTCTACTTCTTCTCCGCACACTCTCAGACGTCTACTTCTTCTCTGCACACTCTCAGACGTCTTCCTCTTCGTTCACTCTCAGACGTCTACTTCTTCTCCACACACTCTCAGACGTCTACTTCTTCTCTGCACACTCTCAGACGTCTACTTCTTCTCTGCACACTCTCAGACGTCTACTTCTTCTCTGCACACTCTCAGACGTCTACTTCTTCTCTGCACACTCTCAGACGTCTACTTCTTCTCTGCACACTCTCAGACGTCTACTTCTTCTCCGCACACTCTCAGACGTCTACTTCTTCTCCACACACTCTCAGACGTCTACTTCTTCTCTGCACACTCTCAGACGTCTACTTCTTCTCCACACACTCTCAGACGTCTACTTCTTCTCTGCACACTCTCAGACGTCTACTTCTTCTCTGCACACTCTCAGACGTCTACTTCTTCTCTGCACACTCTCAGACGTCTACTTCTTCTCCGCACACTCTCAGACGTCTACTTCTTCTCCACACACTCTCAGACGTCTACTTCAATATTTTCAAAGAAAGCAGTGGTCAGCTTAAAGCTATTTCTATCTCCATAGTTTTTCCAGGTATGGTACAGGTGATGGCCATATGTGCTTTCTCTGTTCCTCTTGTGTTTGGCACACAAGTTTATAGTACCTTATGTTTGGCACACAAGTTTATAGTACCTTATGTTTGGCACACAAGTTTATAGTACCTTATGTTTGGCACACAAGTTTATAGTACCTTATGTTTGGCACACAAGTTTATAGTACCTTATGTTTGGCACACAAGTTTATAGTACCTTATGTTTGGCACACATGTTTATAGTACCTTATGTTTGGCACACAAGTTTATAGTACCTTATGTTTGGCACACAAGTTTATAGTACCTTATGTTTGGCACACAAGTTTATAGTACCTTATGTTTGGCACACAAGTTTACAGTACCTTATGTTTGGCACACAAGTTTATAGTACCTTATGTTTGGCATACTACTGATGTTTGCATGGCAATTTCGAAAAAAAAAATGTTGCGTGGGTTGCACGTCTGCGATTATAGGTCATTAACGTGGGTTTCTTCTTCTTCGTTCACCCTCAGATGTCAACTTGAATAAGTTCAAAGAAAGCAGTGGTCAGCCTGAGGCTGTTGATATCTTTGTAGATTTTCTCCAGGAATGGTACTGGTGATGGCCATATGCGTTTTCTCTGTTCCTCATATGTTGGGCACCTTTGAAGCAGATGTTCCGCAGTCATTTTATCGGTGCCACAGTCACACTCATCAGTAGTTCCTACCTTTAATTTGTTGAATAGATGGTATCTCAATCTGTGATGACCTGTGCGAAGTCTGAAGATTACCACTTGTTCACTTCTGCTGAGCTGGTAATATGGATGATTTGTTTGATGGCCTGGATGCTCTTCTTCCCACTTGTGCGTGTATCTGCGCTTGATAAAACTCTTGGCCTCCTCATAAGTTATATTTGTGTCAAGTTGAGGAAGTTTTCCCCCTTCCTTTGCCAATCTGTCAGCCTCTTCATTTCCAGGGATGTTGCAGTGAGAAGGGATCCACTGTATCACGACTCTTTTGTATTGCTGACATAGTCTGTGAAGTGTTACTCTTAGGTCGTCCAGTTCAGCATTACTTTGACTTAATGTCGGTTAAATCTCGTTATTTCTAATTTCCAACATTAATAAGTTTGCTGACTGCTACTGCGCTCTGGTTCGAATCCGCCGGTGTCAAGACAGTGCTGCTACATATTAATTGTGTACATCCCAGTTTATAAAGGTGAAAGTTTTGTCTCCTTGGGAAAAAACAAAATAGAATACTGTGTGGGAGGAAAAGCCCACGTAACTTGTGCATTTCAGTGCACATTACCACTTGAAAGGTAAACTTCAATTACTTTTTATGTATCTCTGGTTTAATTAAATTCAACTTTTTTCTTGGTAATTTTCTAGTAACATCATTCAAGTTGTCAAAAATGTTTTAAAAAACCGTTAATATTTCAAACTGCCTCAGTTTTATTTATTTTTATATATTTTTCTTTTCTTAAACACAGTGTTTGAATCGGTTTAACGCCCCGGAAGTGAGTCATGGACAATTAGTAAACAAGTCAGAAAAACACTAGAGACCACAGAAATGTGGTTTTACAGAAGAACAGCTAAAGAGATTAATGAGGCTGTCCTGAGAGGGGCCAATGCACAATGAAAGCTTATCCTTTATGTTTGAAAGAAGCAATAAACTTTCTTTGGGCATGTTATGAGAAGAAGAAAGCTGGAGTGTGTTGTGATAACAGGAAAGATAGAAGGAAACAGAGAGAACAATAACAAGAGAAGATACTCGACAGTTTATCATCATGCAATGGAAATAAATCAGCAATAGAATTGAGAAATAGTACTGGGTACAGGAAGTTGTAGAGAGACATGATCACCTACACCGCCAGATATGGTACTTGAAGAAGAACCCCCGGTTTATCTACACCTCATTTAATAGAAGTCATTATTTCTTTATAAAATAATTACAAATGTGATTATATGTATGTTCCCCAAGTGCTTGAGACTACTGTCTCTTGGAATGCCCCAACATTTAAACATCTTTCTAATACCAAAACTGTTATCTCACAGAGAACGTCTGATCGGCAGAGTGGTTAGAACTATGGCCTCTCGCGGTAAAGGTACCGGTTTCGAAACACTAAGTGAATACTTGACTCTGCTCTTAAGTAAAGTATGGCAACAGCAGCAAGGAAGGTAACTGGTCATCCACATCTCGGAGCTGGACCTAGCATTGTGAAGTCTCTAACACTATCTCCTGTGGGATTACATTTATTATATTTATTTCATAGAATAATTATTAATGTATTATTATACCACCGGTTTTTATGTCTGTTTTAATTCGTTAATAGCAGACTTAAAGAACTAGACAAATGACACTTCTAGCCGTTGCTCCAGATTATAATATATAAATTGTTCGTGTCATTTGAATTCAGCTTTGATGAGCATACAGCATGTACCCAAAATGGCTAAATATAATGATCTAGTCACTTTGAGACATGCGGGGTTTGCAGCAAAAGTCATAGCTGTAGTAGTACGCGCAAGAATTCGAGTATCTACCTCGGCGTATGATCTACTGAAACTATTCGGACTGAAAGCGCAGTCAAGGACAAGGGTATTAAAGAGGCAACATGCTGGCTGTTGAACACCCACAATTGGCTCCGAATTTCAGAACTTTAATTTTTATGCAACATAATCGGCACTTTCACAGCTGCCTCAAGTTGACAGAATGATGGATAAATGTGAATTTAGATATCACAACCAAGGTGGAGTTGGTTCCATTCTCAGACCAGGAGAGCAAAAAGAGACAACAGGGAGGCCGACACTCGGGAGTCATGACCCAAGTGGGCCCGCCCCTTAAATTGTAAAGGTGATTAAAGGACCGAAACATATGTGTGACTGGGGGCGGCGGGGGGTAGGGGTTGGGGGGTGTTTAGGGGTTGGGGGGGGGTTGGAACCACTTTTGATGATAAGATGGCCTCCTGTTGTAGGGCTGTGTATATAGTTTCCTATCAAATACGGCAGTTTTAACATGTATTAATGTTTCATATGTTATTAAGGTAATACTATTTTGTTTGTCATTCAGAAGAGAAATGTAAAGAGGCTACATGTTTATTTTCTTCACCTTTTGTAAACAAAGATTTTCCTTTAGTCCAGTTGGTTCTCAACGTGGACCATATGACCCCAGGGGCCCATATTTCTAGGGGGCCACAGTAAGATGGTAAAGTTTCTTTTTCCAGCTAACAGCCACTATGAGGGGGAGGGGGGGGGGCACAGTAAGATGGTAAAGTTTCTTTTTCCAGCTAACAGCGACTATGAGGAGGGTCACAGTAAGATGGTAAAGTTTCTTTTTCCAGCTAACAGCGACTATGAGGGGGGCCACAGTAAGATGGTAAAGTTTCTTTTTCCAGCTAACAGCGACTATGAGGGGGGCCACAGTAAGATGGTAAAGTTTCTTTTTCCAGCTAACAGCGACTATGAGGGGGGCCACAGTAAGATGGTAAAGTTTCTTTTTCCAGCTAACAGCGACTATGAGGGGGGCCACAGTAAGATGGTAAAGTTTCTTTTTCCAGCTAACAGCGACTATGAGGGGGCCACAGTTAAGATGGTAAAGGCTAAAAGCGACTATGAGGGGGGGGGATGGTAAAGTTTCTTTTTCCAGGGGGGGGGGGGGCCCACAGTAAGATGGTAAAGTTTCTTTTTCCAGCTAACAGCCACTATGAGGTTGGCCACAGTAAGATGGTAAAGTTTCTTTTTCCAGCTAACAGCGACTATGAGGGGGGGGGGGGGGGGCCACACAGTAAGATGGTAACAGCGACTATGAGGGGGGCCGCAGTAAGAAGTTTCTTTTTCCAGCTAACAGCCACTATGAGGGAGGCCACAGTAAGATGGTAAAGTTTCTTTTTCCAGCTAACAGCGACTATGAAGGGGGGGGGGGGGGCCACCCGAAAAATGGTAAAGTTTCCTTTTCCAGCTACCAGCCACTATGAGGGAGGCCACAGTAAGATGGTAAAGTTTCTTTTTCCAGCTAACAGCGACTATGGGGGGGGGGGGGGCACAGTAAGATGGTAAAGTTTCTTTTTCCAGCTAACAGCCACTATGAGGGAGGCCACAGTAAGATGGTAAAGTTTCTTTTTCCAGCTAACAGCCACTATGAGGGAGGCCACAGTAAGATGGTAAAGTTTCTTTTTCCAGCTAACAGCGACTATGAGGGAGGCCACAGTAATGGATGTAAAGCGTTTCAGTAAGATGGTAAAGTTTCCTTTTCCAGCTAACAGCCACTATGAGGGGGGCCACAGTAAGATGGTAAAGTTTCTTTTTCCAGCTAACAGCGACTATGAGGGGGGTGGGGGGGGGGGCCACAGTAAGATGGTAAAGTTTCTTTTTCCAGCTAACAGCGACTATGAGTGGGGGTCACAGAGGCAAACGAGGCTCAGAAGGGAGCCATGAGCAAAAACAAGTTGAGAACTCTTGGTTTAGTAGTTCGTGTATAATTCTTTATCAGTAGCTGCCAACTCCACATCCAGGATCGACTGTAACGGATCTCCAACGTCTTGATGGTGCACTCTGACAGACTCTTGTCTTGATGGTGCACTCTGACAGACTCTTGTCTTGATGGTGCACTCTGACAGACTCTTGTCTTGATGGTGCACTCTGACAGACTCTTGTCTTGATGGTGCACTCTGACAGACTCTTGTCTTGATGGCGCACTCTGACAGACTCTTGTCCTGATGGTGCACTCTGACAGACTCTTGTCTTGATGGTGCACTCTGACAGACTCTTGTCTTGATGGTGCACTCTGACAGACTCTTGTTTTGATGGTGCACTCTGACAGACTCTTGTCTTGATGGTGCACTCTGACAGACTCTTGTCTTGATGGTGCACTCTGACAGACTCTTGTCTTGATGGTGCACTCTGACAGACTCTTGGTTCATCTCCTAATGTTATCTTTACAAATTATAGCACTGTCTCCCTCTTGCAAGTTTGCCTTCAACTGTTCCTTCCATTGTGGTCTTCAGCAATTTTTTATCATTAAGGTCCTATAGCAAATACTGCCTTAGGGGAAGTGAAATGATAGAGACTTCACTATACTAGGTCCAGCATCGAGGAGGGGTTACCAATCCTATTCCCCGCTGCCTTTCCTTCCTCGACTCAAGAGGAAAGTTAGGTACCCATTTACAGATGGGTAGAATGGAGCGTACCAATACCATGAATCGAACCCTCGCACCTTAGCCGCGAGAGACCAGCGCTCTAACCACTATCAATCGGACGCTTATATCATTAACTACCCTTTATTGAGATAACGCACCCTGATCACGTCAGCGCTAAATTTGAGAACCAGTGATCTCGTCAAGTCCTCACATTTCTCCACTGAGCAGTATCACTTATAACTATTTAGCTCTGCCTGATGACGTCAGTAAATTCACGGTTTCATTTTCACTGAAACTGCTCGTACAGATAACCGTGACTTCCGAATGTTGCACCGGCAAGAGCAAAGTGGCCGAAACGTAAAACCATGTGTATACTTACTTTACTATTACAGCACGCATTTGCTCCCTTATAAATAAAACCACAATGTCTCATAGTACCTAATAACGATTATCGCTAGCAACGCAAGACGTACGTGTCCCATTATTATAAGAATAAATATTTGTCAAATTATCCACAAACACACGTACGCACGCGGACACACACATCATCATCATTTTTCTTTGCGCTGCTTACAGAGCACAGAGCCACAACTGCAGCTGGTCAAGAAGTCAGCACCAAGCCAGTCACATGATCTTACAGCTGTGGTTTCTGTGGCAATTTTTGTTACATGGTGAGGTTGCCAGCCTCACGCGCAATCTCATTTTAACTGCCTTGTACGACATGCATGAGGGTGCAGTAGTTATACTTTTTCTTTGTCTCTTAAGAGAGCCCAGAAAATTGTACGGGCCTGCACACACACACCATAAATAACTGTCAAACACTTTCCTTTCACTTAAAAAAAAAAAATTTACAAACAAAAAAAATTTACAAAAACAAAACAAAAACAAAAAAAACTACCAAATCCGTTCCTCCAAATTGAAAAAATTTACAAAAAAATGCCACATCCGTTCCTCTCAATGCAAACTAAAGGTTACTGCCAAATTTCTTCCTTCCAAATCAAAAACAGTAACTGAAAAATTCCTTTCTTGTATAATAATCACGAACAAACATATGTCTGTCTTGGATCATGATCTGTCTGTCAAATAGATTAGCTATGAAGGTCCCTGAATATACCCAATAATATTGTGAACTTTTCAGGGTACCTTTCCACTACCACCTTTTTATCTCATTCAAAATGTATTTATATTAGTATGTTAATTGACTTCGTGTTGTGTCAAGGGTTATGGATGTAGAGTGTAATGTATAATAATCAACAAACATACAAACAAATAGTTTATTATTCCCAACAGCACACAGTACTACCACAATAACATACAAACGACACTCTAAAAGACTATCTTATTTAAGACTGTGGTTGAATTTTGTGTAAATAAGATTTTTACAGTTTTATTATCCTGATTCAAATTTATTTGTTATCAGGACAGACAATTTAAAAGTGAAATCACAATAATCAATTACATCAGTCAAATAGCACAATAGATCTTCTGTCCATATATATATAAAATTATTAATCGAATATATTTATGTAGTGTTCTCCTACTTTAAGGTAATACTGGTGATACTACTAGTTTGTTGTTTTAAATCATGTCCTTCTGGAAATGTTTGTTTCTATTTTGTCACTTGTGGAACTATTAAATATTTGTCCCAGTTTTTCATTGTCATAAGATCGTTCTTTAAAGTTCTGTAGTTGAGCTTTCAGGTGCCGAACGAGAACTTATCTTGGCCGTAGAATATAAGATGAACCTTTCCTCTGCTCGCTTGACAATCTGTTCCCTGTTTGATAGGCAATGGCCACTAGCATGGGTGTAACAAGTTGATCCTTTGAAAGGGCAGTAATTCGGAATATGTTTTTGGGCAAAGTAGATTATGAGTTACAATACTTGTATACCTGATTAAGCTGAGGTTTGTTTAACGTTATAATAGAAACATATCTTTTTATTTTGAGTGACAGAGTACAGGAAAGCGTGCGAACGCTTTTATCTCAAATGCTGAGATGTATTTATTCTGTACTGTTTTTGAGCTGTGTTCAAAAAACAGCGGAGTCTCGTTTTGGGTTTTTTGGCGGGACTAGAGTGTGTGATCCCGGAGAGGAGAAGAGGGATTCGGAGCGTTGGACCGGGAGTGGTCAACGCTGTCTGTGTGTGTTTTTCGAGGATGTATGCCTACGTAGTGCTTTGAATAATGTCGACTTAATGTTTTTGCTGTGTGGATAGGCCATAATTTATGTGAACTGCTGGGTGCAGTATTATAAGTCTAGCGCAGAGATGAGTCGTGAGGACTTTAGGCCATTATTTATGTGAACTGCTGGGTGCAGTATTATAAGTGAGTCGTGAGGACTTTAGGCCATTATTTATGTGAACTGCTGGGTGCAGTATTATAAGTGAGTCATGAGGACTTTAGGCCATAATTTATGTGAACTGCTGGGTGCAGTATTATAGTGCAGTATTATAAGTCTAGCGCAGAGATGAGTCGTGAGGACTTTAGGCCATTATTTATGTGAACTGCTGGGTGCAGTATTATAAGTGAGTCGTGAGGACTTTAGGCCATAATTTATGTGAACTGCTGGGTGCAGTATTATAGTGCAGTATTATAAGTCTAGCGCAGAGATGAGTCGTGAGGACTTTAGGCCATTATTTATGTGAACTGCTGGGTGCAGTATTATAAGTGAGTCGTGAGGACTTTAGGCATTATATTATGAGTCCAGGATTGGGACAGGCCATATTATGTATTTGTGAAGCTTTGAGGAAGCTATTATGAGTCCAGGATTGGGACAGGCCATATTAAGTATTTGTGAAGCTTTGAGGAAGCTATTATGAGTCCAGGATTGGGACAGGCCATATTATGTATTTGTGAAGCTTTGAGGAAGCTATTATGAGTCCAGGATTGGGACAGGCCATATTATGTATTTGTGAAGCTTTGAGGAAGCTATTATGAGTCCAGGATTGGGACAGGCCATATTAAGTATTTGTGAAGCTTTGAGGAAGCTATTATGAGTCGTGAGGACTTTAGGCCATTATTTATGTGAACTGCTGGGTGCAGTATTATAAGTGAGTCGTGAGGACTTTAGGCCATTATTTATGTGAACTGCTGGGTGCAGTATTATAAGTGAGTCATGAGGACTTTAGGCCATAATTTATGTGAACTGCTGGGTGCAGTATTATAGTGCAGTATTATTATAAGTCTAGCGCAGAGATGAGTCGTGAGGACTTTAGGCCATTATTTATGTGAACTGCTGGGTGCAGTATTATAAGTGAGTCGTGAGGACTTTAGGCCATAATTTATGTGAACTGCTGGGTGCAGTATTATAGTGCAGTATTATAAGTCTAGCGCAGAGATGAGTCGTGAGGACTTTAGGCCATTATTTATGTGAACTGCTGGGTGCAGTATTATAAGTGAGTCGTGAGGACTTTAGGCCATAATTTATGTGAACTGCTGGGTGCAGTATTATAGTGCAGTATTATAAGTCTAGCGCAGAGATGAGTCGTGAGGACTTTGGGCCATTATTTATGTGAACTGCTGGGTGCAGTATTATAAGTGAGTCATGAGGACTTTAGGCCATAATTTATGTGAACTGCTGGGTGCAGTATTATAGCGCAGTGTTATAGCGCAGTGTTATAGCGCAGAGATGAGTCGTGAGGACTTTAGGCCTTGATATAGATCTGCTGATGAATGTTGAAGAGTATTGTATTGCAATGACTTGTAATGTGACTGTGTGTATATCAATGTAAACGTGATCGTGCTGTGACTTAATAAATCGTCATTAAATGTCACCAGGCGTTTACCACAGTCCATGATTCTTATGTACGTGCCTTGTGGTGTGAGTGTCTACCCTATCACACACCCACTTGCAATATTCTACACGTCGTAACAAGTGACCAGTATCATCAAACAATTTAATAGTATCATCTTCGGGGAGTATCAGTGGTGGTTTCCAGTACAATTTGGAACGAACTCATTTGACAATTCGCGTGACAAGAGTTTGGGTGAACTTAACTTTATTATAATTAGCCCTTTGTGGGCGTGGCTTGTTCTGTTATTATCGCTTTGGCCGGAATTAACCAGAAACTAACTTGAGAGAGTATTTTAACAGACGGAAGGATAAAATCGTTATCGATACAGTCCACATATCTGTATCATTTGATAGATTTGTTTTCGGGTTCTGACACCCGCAACAGTCGTTTTGAGAGAACTTCATGCGTGACCTGAATCTCATGTGCTTCAAACCGTGACCTGGTTTGTAGTGCACATGTGGAGCGCATTTGGGAAACGCCTTATTCGTGGTAACAATCAGCTTTATAGCACTGTCGGTGACGTCTTGTGTCGTGCCTGTGGAAAACAACAACGTCTGTAGTCTACATTTTTCTATCAGATGTGCAGCGAAATTATCAAGCAGCGAGCCAGCAGTTTATGAGGTGATACAACGTCTGAAGGATAGCGTGTACAAGTCGAGTGTATGTGCAGTTGTACCAGTCATTTTGCAAGTATAGCTCGAGTCAAGAGCGGGTTTGCTGTGTTCCTGTTACGATCATGATGTGCTCCCTATGCAGTATTCGAGCACATACCTTACTAAAGCGAGGACCTGAAGGGAAGAGAATCTAGATCCAATACCTTTCGGCGATAGACTGTTTTTAGCGTCAGAATTATGTGATATTTAAAGTCTTGGCGGAAGGGAATGGAAAAATTGACAGATAAGTGTGATTTTTTTGTTTGTTCTGTAAAGTGTGTCATGTCACTCATGTCCTCAGGCCTTCTGAATTCTATGCATTTCTTTTTAATTCTGTTGTTGATGTTGTTTATGTCTATAGTGACATATGAGTAGAATTTAATGCATAAGTAGTTTATGGCTATTAACATGTGGTATTGACTACCATGATATGGATATGACCATATAAAGGTTCTTTGAACAGAAATTGATCTGACAGTAATTAGGAATAGTTGCAATTTGTTGTATGGTTATTTAGCTGTCAGAAGTAAAAGGTTCATTGATACATATATAGTGATCTCAATAAATAAGTCACTATGGATGATGATGAAATGGATCCTGATAATATGTGGCCTTTATTGGAATATTTATTTCAAGAGGGTAAAAATTTTCATAGATTAAAAGGACCAGAACTGGAAGCACACGTGATGGACGGATTGTTGGTCAGTGCATCGAGAGCACTAAGAGATTTTGCTGAGAATAGATTTCAGTCCATCCCTCATTTAAGAATGGCTAGGAATTTAGCAAAGTTGCTGCTGCTCGACCTTCGTGTATTTGTGTATAATAATATTCATGTTGAACACGACAATATATTGAAGGGTATACACAATATAATTGCTGACAATCAGGAAAAGAAGCTAGAAGATGAGGAAGTAAGAGTCAACAGACAGGAAGGAAAAAATTGCTTAAAGGGTAAAGCTGAAGAGAATGAACTTAAGGAAAAATTAGCTAAACTTACAAGTGATTTAAATAGATCAAACCTGGAACTTGCTAGAGTACAAGCAAGTTTGGATTCTTCACTATTGAAGGTTAAAGAATTGGAGGTCCAGATAAAAGTTAAGCATGTTGAGGTGGAAAACCTTACACAAGAGATCCAACGAAGGAAGACATGTATGAAAAATTAAAAGCGGAAACCAATGAGCGAGAAGGATTATACAATGTAATGATACATGATGTATGTTTTGATAAACTTGAAGAGAAGAATACTGTATTTCCAGGGGAAGTCGATGAGTTAGTGAATAATAATAATGGTGAGAATGAAACACAGTCAATAAAGGTAAATAAAGAGCAAGATGGAAAAGAGACATTGGTAGAGTTGACGGCTGAGAAAGAGAAGGTTGCTAAGATTGAGAAATTGCTAGCAGAAGAAGGTTGCAGAGTTTTGGCTCTTAATGATTTAAATAAGAAACTTAGTCAAGAGATTGCGCATAGAGATATTGAAATTGCAGAGGCCAGAAAACGGGTAAATGGCCTGCTTGACATCGTCTTGGATAAAAAAAAATGTGGTCTTCTGTCTATGTTGACAGTGATAGACAGAAAGTTGCGAAAAGTCAGCCCCATACACTTTTTGCTCATAGAGAGGCCATACATGGTAAACATAGAACTTTTCGTGGGAGATACAACTTCCCTAGTGCTAGTGGTACTAGTGACTCTATTGATAATTCTTGGCGTCAGGCTAATAAAGATTCTTGTGTTTCAGCCAGTTCTATTGATTACGAAAAGAAATGTGAGAAATTGAAAGTTAAGGCTCCTAAAATCAATCACGTGTTTACTGTTGCAGATTCTGATAAACTTGTAACAGGGAATAAACATAGTACTATATTTTCCAGGAATGAAACCCACTATGGGCAGGAAAATAAACATTCTAAGGGTTCAGTTACTTGTCAAACTCAGCACAGCCAGTTTGACGGGATTGGTAAACATATTCCCATAGGTGAAAAGAAGAACATTGATAGTAAGAGATATAATCACAAGATTAGACAGTACCAAGGGAGTTTATCAAGTGGTAATTTTGATTCTCCAAGGAATTGTAAACAATTTAGCGGATTTCAACATTTTGATCCGAAGAATTCTGTAAGTTATAGTAGAAATAACTGTAAGAAAAACTATCAATCTGGTAATGATTTTGCTACTAGAAAGCAAGTCTTGTCTAGTGGACATTTTTGTCAAAGAAGATATGTTAACAACAACAATGCTAACTTGGGTTATAGACATAACATTTGTCATAATAGAGGAATTGACAAGAATATAAAGAGAGATAATAGCTCTTCACATGTTTCTCTACATAACTTGACTCAGCAAAAGTCTAGAGTCATTGTTTGTAAACAAAGCAACTGTAGTAATAAATATTTTCATCAGGTAACAAATAATAAGCGCAAGTATGCTAACTTTGCTCAACATGAGCCCAGAGTCAGTTGTAATAGAGATAAACAAGGTAACAATAACACTGGTGTTTTAAATACTATGTCTGATAATGTTGTTCAGCACGAGAAAGTGTCTCGGTGTTGTGAATGTAACATTTTGTTTCAGCCTACGGCAGTAATGTCTTCTGTGATGTCTAGAGATTATAAAAGAAGAGCTGAGGGCATTGTGAAAGGACCATTGCTTTACAAGGACCAAAGTACAGGGTAATTGTCATTGTGACTTCTACGTTTTTTCTCATTAGATTTCACCATTCATTAAAATGGAAATTTTCATTCATATATTTTGACAGAAGCGACTTTACGATAACAGTCAAGGCTCCTGTGACATATTAACTGTGAGAAAAGGAGGTCAACTTTGGGTCATTGTGTGCGTTCAAGCGTAACTTTTTTCAGCGTCTCATTAAACATCGGATGTTTTGCTTGCTCAGGGTCAGGACATGTTGACAGGAAAGCGAGAGATTTCCATCTGATTTTTTTTTACTTATGTAAACAGTAAATATTTTTTTTGGTATTTGTTAGTATAATAAATGATATGTTCTTGTTTTGCAATAACATGTAATTTCGTTTGAAATATTTAATGCATTATTTGATTGCCATGATTTTGTGTTTCTATTGTTAGTTATATTCCACTGTTGAACTTGCAGTTGTTTGTTTTGGTTTTTTGTTGTTGTAGCAGTTTTGTTAAGACAACTTTTGTACATGTTGAGTTTGCCAGCCCTATGCACAAAACTCATTAGTTGTAATGGTGCAATAATTACTTTTAGATAATTCATGAGCACTTGAATTTTTTCTCATGTGTTTTATGTGATGTATATTTTTTGAAGAGAAAAAAAAAAAAACTTACATTTGTTAATGTGTGTCTGTTTAGAGATAGATTGTTCATACGTCCTTCATTTTCTTGAAGTCGATTTCTTTGTTAGTTTATTCATTATAGCTTTGAATTGGTTGTAAATGTAATACTATTTTTATGCAACTTAGTGATACGAAACTTTTTTGTATTTTTTTTTTTTGAAAATGTATTTTTTCGAACGTTGTAATATTTTTTCTGCGCCAATGCTAGTCTGTATATTATGGTTAGTAATGTGTAGTGTCATTAGTTCCTTGAAATTGTTTTTTTAATGTTTGATGCATTTTTCTGTATTTAGCGCGTGACTTTGAGTCAGTGCAAACCTTTTGATAGCGTTTTATTTTTGTTTCTGTGATATCTTGTATAATTTATTATTAGTTATGCATAAGTTTTATAATTTGGCTAAATTACTTACTATTCTTTTTGTCATAAGTTTTTACTTTGTGTTGTTAGTATAGATATACTTTGGTATTTTGTTTTGTAATTTTTGATTATGATTGTATTAAGTTAGACAATATGATGTTTAATTTAGATAGTTATAACGTATTGTTACTACTTTTTCTACATGTGCATCTTTACTTTTTATCTGTTGTTGTTGACTGTTCGTCATCCCTTTACATCTTTTCTGTTGTCTTTTCAGCATGATCTGATATGTTGTTTATACTTCCGTGTTTCATCTTTGTCTCACTTTATGCTTCGTGTATACTTTTTTTCTGTTACGCTACTTAGACTTTCATTCTTTGTATTGTTCAAGTAATGATGTAACTTTAGATCAGTGATAGGTGTATTTGCTTTACATGATTTGACAGTGTGATATTATTTGTTGTTTTTCATATGATGATTTCATATTTTACTTCTTTTCGAATTATACTTTGTTTGCTTGATATTATCATTTCTATTACTATTGTTTGTTGCTTGTTTGAGTATTATTGTATATGCTTAACTTAGTTCTGTAATAGATTAATTTTGAGATACTTAGCTTGGTTTTCTAATAGATTAATTTTAGTAATCATACGTTGGATGATTGTTATTTACTTTACATTTACTGCTAATATTTTGTAGATATACTATTTCTGACTTATCATAAGATGAATTTTGTAAAACATATGTTAGAACTCCATTATCTTTTAAATTTTTTCGTTTTGGGAGTTAATTTTCAAAAAAAATGATAGAATCATTTTTTTTCTCCTGGGTGTGTGGGAAACTGTAACAAGTTGATCCTTTGAAAGGGCAGTAATTCGGAATATGTTTTTGGGCAAAGTAGATTATGAGTTACAATACTTGTATACCTGATTAAGCTGAGGTTTGTTTAACGTTATAATAGAAACATATCTTTTTATTTTGAGTGACAGAGTACAGGAAAGCGTGCGAACGCTTTTATCTCAAATGCTGAGATGTATTTATTCTGTACTGTTTTTTGAGCTGTGTTCAAAAAACAGCGGAGTCTCGTTTTGGGTTTTTTTGGCGGGACTAGAGTGTGTGATCCCGGAGAGGAGAAGAGGGATTCGGAGCGTTGGACCGGGAGTGGTCAACGCTGTCTGTGTGTGTTTTTCGAGGATGTATGCCTACGTAGTGCTTTGAATAATGTCGACTTAATGTTTTTTGCTGTGTGGATAGGCCATAATTTATGTGAACTGCTGGGTGCAGTATTATAAGTCTAGCGCAGAGATGAGTCGTGAGGACTTTAGGCCATTATTTATGTGAACTGCTGGGTGCAGTATTATAAGTGAGTCGTGAGGACTTTAGGCCATTATTTATGTGAACTGCTGGGTGCAGTATTATAAGTGAGTCATGAGGACTTTAGGCCATAATTTATGTGAACTGCTGGGTGCAGTATTATAGTGCAGTATTATAAGTCTAGCGCAGAGATGAGTCGTGAGGACTTTAGGCCATTATTTATGTGAACTGCTGGGTGCAGTATTATAAGTGAGTCGTGAGGACTTTAGGCCATTATTTATGTGAACTGCTGGGTGCAGTATTATAAGTGAGTCATGAGGACTTTAGGCCATAATTTATGTGAACTGCTGGGTGCAGTATTATAGTGCAGTATTATAAGTCTAGCGCAGAGATGAGTCGTGAGGACTTTAGGCCATTATTTATGTGAACTGCTGGGTGCAGTATTATAAGTGAGTCGTGAGGACTTTAGGCCATAATTTATGTGAACTGCTGGGTGCAGTATTATAGTGCAGTATTATAAGTCTAGCGCAGAGATGAGTCGTGAGGACTTTAGGCCATTATTTATGTGAACTGCTGGGTGCAGTATTATAAGTGAGTCGTGAGGACTTTAGGCCATAATTTATGTGAACTGCTGGGTGCAGTATTATAGTGCAGTATTATAAGTCTAGCGCAGAGATGAGTCGTGAGGACTTTAGGCCATTATTTATGTGAACTGCTGGGTGCAGTATTATAAGTGAGTCATGAGGACTTTAGGCCATAATTTATGTGAACTGCTGGGTGCAGTATTATAGCGCAGTGTTATAGCGCAGAGATGAGTCGTGAGGACTTTAGGCCTTGATATAGATCTGCTGATGAATGTTGAAGAGTATTGTACTGCAATGACTTGTAATGTGACTGTGTGTATATCAATGTAAACGTGATCGTGCTGTGACTTAATAAATCGACATTTAAATTACACCAGATGTTTACGGCCATCCATGACTATTATTTACGTACCTGTGTTGTGAGTGACTGTTCTACCACACACTCACTAATACATACCTAACACAGATACGACGGCACACCTACGCCACCCATACACTATTAATATTCATCATCGGTAACAATGGGCTCTCAGTAAACAGGCAGAGTCTTGAATCAATCAATTTTCAAGCGTTTGGTACCACATTAACGTCAGTACCCAGGACCTCTGAAATGTGAAGGTATGCATCCTTCGTAATATCTAGCATACACTAATAGTCCACAGTTAAGGACATGTACATTACAAACAAACAAAAGGATCATATCCTTATACAAACCTAAACGTCAGTACCCAGGACCTCTGAAATGTGAAGGTATGCATCCTTCGTAATATCTAGCATACACTAATAGTCCACAGTTAAGGACATGTACATTACAAACAAACAAAAGGATCATATCCTTATACAAACCGATGCCACCATTTTCTTTTGATGTGACAATGTACACCAGTATTCCTTTCCCTAATAGTTACAACGCCACTGCAATTCCAGCTGTAATCTCTTCCATATAATAGGATAGGTGTTATGCTCTTTTATGACAATCATACCTATTCTTGTAGTTTAACACCTCTCTGACAGACTATCACATGGTGGATCAATCTTTAGGCTTTGCCTCATGTTCGCTATAGACCCACTCATGTCCATACATATTTTATTATTTCACATTCAATTTTTATATAAAATACAGGTTAATAAATGTCAAGCTTACCACAATGTTCAATGAAATACACACAGAGAAGATGACTGACACAGTTTCGATCTGTTTTATTGCCCAGGCTGTCCAGAAATGTATTTAAAAGTACAGCCTGCTCTCATCAATCACTGTTGAAAATTTTCTAGAAATGGCGTCCCCTTAACGCTTATTCTGACAATATCGATTCAGTTAGCCAATCGCTATTAATTTTACAAGGGTAAACAGTCTTTTCAAAAATATCATTCAAACTTTTCCTACGTTTCTAGGTTATTTATGTTTATTCAAAGGTCAGCCAATAATATTTAGTCTCACTTCAAATGCCACCCAATCGGATTCACTGTACCATCCTAGCCTATCTGTCACCTACTTTTTCCCCCAAAAAATATGCGATCCAATCTAAGCAGATATGACTTGACCTGACAGTATCTCTGGTCTCTATGTATTGTTTTATCAATATTTAATTAGTTAAGGGACTATTTATATAACTAATAACATATTCTTGGTCCGCAAGTCTTCAGGTACACGAATCTACAATTTTTAAGGGGCTATGTGGCTTAGTTCAAAATTCTATACTTTTTTCCATGTTAGTTGTTGATTTTAACTACCTCCTGTTCAATTCTTTTCTCATGTACTTTCAAGCTAATTACGAGAGCTTAGGTCATTCATAATAAGAGCTTAATATATTTACATGACGTAGTGTCCACAATTCTAACTTTTTTCATTGTATTTGGGGAAACCCCTAAGGCAAGGCTTGCCAATGTGCTAGTGTTGGCTTTTAGTTTAAAATCAATGCGAAACGAATTAGCATTTCATCTTTCCTTGCCCCTCCTCGTTCCACAATGCATTTTAGGCAAATATTTTCTTAGAACTAGAAAAAGTGGGTGTTTATGTCAAGGACGAATTTGAAAAATTGAGTACCGTTTTGTTCGGCTATTCGTTAGCAAATAATAAACTGAAGGCGTAGACAATACCAACCTTTCTAGCAGAAAATTCTTTTGTACTTTCTTATCTTTGCCTTTATGCCCTATAATGTTATATATTAATTTAGATATTGTATTTAGAAATCACTACATTGGATCATGATCTGTCTATTTGATTCAGGATCTGTCTGTCTTGGGTCAGGATATTTCCGTCTTGGGTCATGATCTGTCTATTTGACTCAGGATACGTCTGTCTTGGGTCAGGATCTGTCTGTCTTGGGTCACGTTCTGTGTCTTGCGTCAGAATGTGTCTGTCTTGGGTCACAATCTGTCTTTCTTGATTCAGGATATGCCTGTTCTGATCAGGATTTGTCTGTTGTGAGTCAGGAACTGTCTTCCGTTACGGTCTTTTCTCGTCTTGGCTCAGGATTTGTCTGCCTTGAGTCACAATCTTTCTGTCTTGAGTCAGGAAATGCATGCCTTGGGTCAGGATCTGTCAATCGAATCACGATCTAAGTCTGGATCTGTCTTGAGTTACCATATATCTATCCTGAATCACAATATGTCTGTCCTGAGTCATGATTTGTCAGTCTTCAGTTATGATTTGTCTGTCTTTAATCATGATTTGTGTGTCTTGTGCCTGGATGTACATCTCTGTTGAGGGCTTTCCTGATCACTATTGAATACTGTCTACCCACTAGTATGACTTCGTCCACCTCTGTATCGTGCTTCCGGAACTGTCATCACGAACTCATGGGATGATGGACGTGACATTCACCTTTAACTTTCCACGTGTTAATGACTGACACATTTGTCTTGTACACGACCCTACACAGGTTACTGCCGCATGTAACGTCCGGTGAGTCCCTGGTGTAACAAAGAAAGAATTTGCTTTTTGCTCTCCCTGACATTTCGGAAGTGGAGTCTGATACTGGTCATCAGTCTTGCATGTGGCTAGAAACATCATGTATGGCAAATTCCTACATAAACCACTACTGCGAGCACATGAATGCTTTGGTGCAGATTTCCTGCAATGAACCAGCTGTATAAACGGCTCTATACTTGGTATTAAGCGAAATAGGAAATGATTGATGAAAATAAGTGAACATACTCTACTGTCTTATAACCCCACATTTATCTGCGATATTATCTCTGTTCTACGTGAAGGCCGAGAAACTTTGTAAACTATCTCGTATTGTGTCGTTTGTTTGTCGTTCTACATCAAGATGTGGAATTGATGACAAGTACCATACAAATAAATATCAGTGAAGGTATAAACGATGCAGTTGGAAAGGGCACACATTATTCTGGAATCGTCACGGTCAGATATAATTAGAGGTAGAACCCACAAAACACATAGAGAAGGGAGTTAGGCCTAGACAAGAAGGGGATTTTTAAAAAAAAAACAGACATGGACAGACCTTGAACGGTTAGCACAGGATATGGGTCTCTCGCGTGCATTTGTTGAACTATGCTCCACATGGAGAAGTTCAAAATGAATGAAAAAACATGACTTTATGCCTGTATTAACCTGACCTTGATTATGAGTTCAGTTTTATCTTATTAGTCAATGGGCTTGAAATGTGCCAAATGACGAGGATGTAAAAATAAAAACTACCAAACACACAAAATGCTTGACCATTTATCAATATATATATACTGTATATGTTTATGTTTATGTTTATGCACACGAGAAACGTTTGCACATTAATAAAGCAGGACATTTTTGTTTATCCGCTGAAAGATACATGGGACTTTATCACCTCTAGAAAAATTTTTTGTCCAAATAAAAGGTTCTACTTCTTCGTTCACTATCAGACAGACGTCAACTTGAATATATTAAAAAAAAAAGCAGTGTCAGCTTGAAACTGCTGATATCTCCGTAAATTTTTGTCCAGGAATGGTACTGGTGATGGCCATATGCGCTTTCTCCGTTCCTCTTATGTTTGTCACCTTTAAACAAAAGGTTCGAGTTTCAAGAGATGCTGTGGATTGGATATCGAACAAATCTTTCATAATTACTCTTTATCAAATCATCTGTTCCTTAACTATCCTTCTATTTATTTCTCCGCGTATCTATCGATCCATTCACTCGTCCGTTCATCGATCCATTCACTCTTCCGTTCATCGATCCATTCACTCTTCCGTTCATCGCTCCATCCTTCTGCTCCATTTTTTCATTGCTCAGTCTAATCATTTTTCCTTTTTCCCATGGCTCCATCTATACATCTATTTACTCATACACTCACCACTCCACTGTTACATCCATCCATCCAACATTCTTTATCTCTCCAGCTGCCCTGTATTCATCTTTCAGTCCGTATTCATCAGTAGTGCTTTCCAGTTTCCGTTCACCAGTCCACCATGTTTTACCCCTTCTGAAATCAGACATGTCTGAAATTTCTAATACAACATGAAAAAATTATATCCTACACACTTAGAGAAATCAGTGATTGAATTACCCACACTTCAACCTTACGTGAGATCGTGACTTGAGCCACACGGAAATGAAATCGATAAGACGGCACAGTACAAACCTACAGAACTGGGAATAAAGTCAGGCACAGCAGGTATTAGAGAGTTCGGTATCTGCGTCTCACGAAGGAACGATCACTATCTTATTAATGGAACACTCACACACAAAGATTTGATCTTTGTCTTTGGGATCAATCAATTATTTTGTAATGAGATCTCAAATAATTGTTGATAGTCGTGTATGTTAGCTAGGCTAAGAGATGAAGTTGTATGGGAGAGCTGTTAATTGAATTTTACATGTGTGATTTATTAAAAGAATGTTAAATGTGTGAGTTGTTAACTGAATGTTAAATATGCATTTAAAAGTGAATAATTGAGCTGTTAATAGTATTCCTAATGTATTTATAAGATATTCATAGAATGATGTTGTAGATTGGCATGAATGCATGTGAGCTACTTATAGAATGGAAAATGTGTGGGTGGCTTATTCCTAGAATAGCGGGTGTGCATTTGAGCTTGTCAAACAATAGGAGGTATGTAACTGAACTCTTTGCTTGACTGGCATCTCATCATGTCAAACAAATTGCTACAGAGGCCATAGTAAGAAAAGCATAGCTGTTGTGACGTAGGAATCTTCAATGTTTGCAGCTTGAGTAGTGCTCCGTAAGGAAAAAAACACACACACACACACACACACACACACACACACACACACACACACACACACACACACACACACACACACACACACACACACACACACACACACACACACACACACACACACACACACACACACACACACACACACACACACACACACACACACACACACACACACACACACACACACACACACACACACACACACACACACACACACACACACACACACACACACACACACACACACACACACACACACACACACACACACACACACACACACACACACACACACACACACACACACACACACACACACACACACACACACACACACACACACACACACACACACACACACACACACACACACACACACACACACACACACACACACACACACACACACACACACACACACACACACACACACACACACACACACACACACACACACACACACACACACGCACACGCACACACACGCACACACACACACATGCACACAAGAAATGAATTTCAGCTGTTCATAGATTGGGAAATGTGTGCACTAACTGTTCATAGATTGGGAAATCTGTGCACTAACTGTTCATAGATTGGGAAATGTGTGCACTAACTGTTCATAGATTGGGAAATGTGTGCACTAACTGTTCATAGATTGGGAAATGTGTGCACTAACTGTTCATAGATTGGGAAATGTGTGCACTAACTGTTCATAGATTGGGAAATGTGTGCACTAACTGTTCATAGATTGGGAAATGTGTGCACTAACTGTTCATAGACTAATAATAAGAGTGATAGGTATGTCATTTTTGCCTAATGTCAAATGGCTATGTTACTATTTGATCTCTATTCCCTACTTGTCTTTATTCGCTCTTCCATTCCAAAGTGTTATGTACTCGCTCTTCCATTCAAAAGTGTTATGTACGCACTCTTCCATTCCAAAGTGTTATGCACTCGCTCTTGCATTCCAAGTGTTACGTATTTGCTCTTCCATTGCAAAGTCGTATGTACTTGCTCTGCCGTTCCCTACTTCTCTGTATTCGCTCTTCCATTCCAAAGTTTTCTGTATCCAATCTTCCATTCCAAAGTTTTCTGTATCCAATCTTACATTCGAAAGTTTTTTGTACTCGCTCTTCCATTCCAACGTAATTATGTATTCGCACTCTTTATGACTTTCCGCAGGTCGTGTTAAACTGTCCAATCAAACAATAATACTCACCCTCCCGCCACCCCTTACAGGGTTGCCAGATTAAAATTTTTAGAAAAAGTCAAACACCGCTGTGACGGACGGTGGAATTGTCTGCCCTTAGTTTTGCTAGGTCGGTCTGGTTTCTCGTCATTCTGACCTGTCTACCTTCTGTCCATCAAAATTTTTTCTGTAAACGTTGTCTCTAACGGCGATATATCTGTCATTTTGTCTGTCAATCAGCACTTTAGACCTTCTTCATGCATATCTCCTTGCACGCGCATGGCGGTATGTGATCAAACAATCCTTTTCCCCAGGAAACTAAGTACTTCCCGGGTCCCCTTTAATTCGAGAAACTCAGGGTAATTTCTACGTTCCTTTTAACGGGAGAGAGTTTTGAGAGTGGCCAAAAGTCACCACTCACGAACGCCAGCGCCGTGCTCACGTTGCATCATCCCTTCTTTGTCTTAAGAACGCAGGAGGAAACTCTGCGGTTAGCGTACGTGGATTTCTGTTTAATCGGGGGGAGATCAGAAGCTCTTGCGTCCTATTACGTGCTATTACGCTGTTACATCTCGAACGGTCCGCGAAAGCGAGCCAAACATCTGGCATCATCTTGTAGTACTTAAGCGACTGTCTCAATAACTCTCTATCAGTCATGCTCTCGGATTTTTTTAGCTTGCGTGCATCTTATCCTTCCTGTTGATAGCAGTTGTGACTTAAGCCCGTATGGAGATTATTCTTTGAAGCTGGTAAGAGCGAAATAATCGTTTTAGAGTTATCTGGAGTGGTAGCGTATACGATTTTATGCAGATATAATCTACCCAGGGTTACCTATTCTATTGCTTAAAATAATTAATTCATAACAAATAGTAACTCTTTCGTAAAACCGCAAGTGATTTAACGTAGCGCGCCACCAGTTTTTAAGTCAGCTTAAGACTTAACAGACAGATACTAGATAATCTGTTATAACAAGAAGACAGATAGAGAGATAATGAGTACTGACAAGAAAACGGGAGAGATAAAATGTAAGTGACAGAAGGAAGATGTACATATTGCATTTTTGATTATTGTTCTCTTCGATGTTTATCAATTAATCCTGAGTTAAGTGTTAACTATCCTAGTATTATTTAATTTTATTTCCTACGTACATGTCGATTACGCCTGTCAATTCTGCATCACGTACCGTGTTGTGAGGTGAATGTATGACCTCGCTTAACGAGGCTGACCATGTGTGTGTTACGCCGACCGTCCCCCGCCTGCTTGCTAGCGAAGAGCTAGAGAGGAATTTTCCCGAGGCGGGTGTGGACGCGAAGATTGTTTTATTGAAGTGTAATTGTATGCGTTTTCGGGGAAGACAGAAGAGAGGGTGGGTGTTTGTACGTCTGTTAGCGTCGATCGTTCAGGTCGAACAAACCCATGTAAATGTTTTTGAATGTCTTATTTTTCCATACCCTGATCAGAAAGATAGAGAGCGGTCTGTGTTCGCTATCTACGGGCTCAACCAGAGTCTACGGAGATTTATTATGCACAACGTTTCCACACACTGGTGCATGGCCTCTAGCATTTACTAGGCCTCATTTTTCTTTACTGACGGATTAACTGCCAAATTGATACCGCTGACGGCTATTTCGTGGATTTACATTACGCCCGCGCAGCGCATACAGCCTCGACAACAAGCTGTTATAATTTGCCATTCATACATACAGGCAATATTGGTGTAACCCATTTACCACCCGGTTGTTGGAGGTAATACAACTACATAACCCAGAAAGAACACCAGCTAATGCCAGCCTCTGAAAGTTCTCACGTGAACTTACCACTAGATCAGCGCATTCGGATAATATTCGTGTGCTGGAATTAAGCCTTTTTCCAGTTCACCACCTTTTGTTCACTCGGAGTTACTGCAGTAGTCGAACTGTGGGAGTTACATGTTACTATTTCCCCCTGGAGCTTACCTTCTGGCAAATGTGGATTACCAAGTCCAACCGGACAGTGTTGACCCACATATGTTTCTTCTCAGTTTTGGATTTATCACCTAATAAGGCAAACACGGTCGTCTAATTTTATTGGACTGGGGAATCCTGTCCAGGTGACAGCACGACTGTATTAGAACTTTTGGTTTTAAGTGCGGGAGTGGTTCGAGTGAACTTAGGTGTGTCCGTGTGAGCGTAAAAAGGAAGGAAGGAACGAACGAACAAGTAGAGTGAGGTGGCCACAGTGTGTTTTTTTTCTCTAGGGGATAGAGTTTTTTTGGGAGGTTCATTTTCTTTGCTTTGTATCCTTCCGACATTGTTTATTTTCAGTGAAGGTACGCGGGGTTTACCGTGTTTTTTTTTTTTTTGGCTGTTGTTCGCATTTTGCCACGTTGGATGTTGTGCAGTTTTTTTATGGTAACCCAGAAAACTTATTCTTGTGCTGGTCATAACACCTTCCCTTTAAATGTCATGTTGGTGTAGTAACTGTAGTGTCCCTTACTGGGTATTAGATTAAAGTCTTTTACTAACATTGGAGGGCGGGACAAGATCGTCTTATTAAAAGTTAGTCACCAGGTAGGCTGAAGGAATAGCACCACTACCCTCCAGAGGCATATCTTCTCCCAACTTTGCGCCCGTGACTTCATTTTCTATCAATTCACACTTTCCCTTTACTAGTCTGTCTGACCTCAGACATAATCTATCGTCCTACTTATATCTACCTGTGACAACCGCCACAAAAAAGCCAAACAATTTTTAAGTAGATGTTTCCTACTCTTATCACAAATAGCTCCACATCCAGGTCCGCATTGTCATCTCCACCGGAATCTGCGTCATACACTTTGTCAAATGTAAAATCCTTACAAATTGTTGACGGTGCAATAAAGTGTTTACAATATTTATTCTAAAGCAACACAATTTCTAATTCTCACAACAACGTCAAGAAGGAGTAGCTTCATTCTGTTTATTGCTTTTGGTTTCTTCTTCTTCTTCTTCGTACACTCTCAGACGTCCACTTGAATGTTCTCAAAGAAAGCAGTAGTCAGTTTGAGGCTATTTGAATCCCCGTAAAGCTTTTCCTCGAAAGGAGCTGGCGTCGGCCATATGCACTTTCTCTGTACCACATATAAGGGGCAACTTTGAAGCAGATGTTCAGCAGTCATTTTATCAGGGCCACAGTTACACTGCTCGGTAGTTCCTATCTTTAGCTTGTTGAATAGATGGTATCTCAATCTGTTGTGGCCAGTGCGGAGTCTGAAGATTACCATTTGTTCTCTTCTGTGGAGCTGGTAGTAAGCATCATTCTGTGTGTGCCCTGGATGTTCTACATTCCATTTGTTTCTGTAACTGATTCTGATAAAACTCTTTGCCTCCTCAACAGTTATGCTTGCATCAGGCTGAAGTAGATGTGAACCTTCTTTTGCCATTCTGTCAGCCTCTTCATTGCCGGCGATGTTACAATGAGATGGGATCCACTGGATCACAACACTTTTGAATCGTTGACAAAGTTTGTGGAGCACTACTCTGAGATCATCCAGGTCTGTATTATTTTGTCTTTTCAACGTTGCAATTACTGATTGTGCATCAGTAAAGAAAGCAACTTGTCTCTCTGCCGTTTCTTCTGTCAATATAACCTCTGCTGCAGTTTTCAAGGCCTCTGCCTCTGCTCTGAAGTTGCTGGAGAATCGTCCTGTCGCCACTGACAGCCTTTTTTGTGCACCAGTGCTTAAGGTCAGAAAGACACCCCACCTCCATTTTCTGTTGCATTTGTTGCTGATCCATCTGTGTATGCATGGGTCCAGGTGTTGCGTGGATAATGTTTCTCTATGTATTTTGTCGCTATGGATTTTCTATCTGTTGCAGTTTGGCTCTTTTTACTTTCAATTCCAGGAATGTTTTCTATCATTTTAGGGAAACGATTTTGTTTCCAAACTGGAAGCTTGTGTGCAGTGTAGATGGGTTTAACAGTGGATATTTCATCTATGGATACTGCTCTCATTTGTGGTTTGGTTGATTCTACAAAATTACTTCGTTTGAGTCTTTGCCTTCTAAGAGCATTAGTTTAACTGAGGATACATTAAAGAATATCCTCTCAACTACAGCATTACTCAATGGGATAATTAAATAAGAAAAGGCAACGGTGGGCGAGCTCTTTAAATGCCTCATGTTGAAGTACACCAATCCAAAAACAGTTTACTGTCTACGTTTGATTATATGAGGAGGACTGTCGTAAGACGGGGGGTAAAACTGTAGAATGAAAAAAAAGCACACACACAAATAGTGATACGTCTTACTGGGAGAAAAGACAAGAAAAAACCTACGGTGCGGCCACAAGGCCTTCGTCAGGGACAGACAAACGAAAAATAGAAGGGGAAGAAAGTGAGAATTAAGTAGAGAACATAAAACTATAAACATAAGAGAAAACACTCCCTGATGTGTGTCACATGTTGGAAATAAAATGTCTGCCACTGAACCGGAAACCGGAAGTGGATACTAAATTCAAAAATAAAATGAAAACAAGGACTGGAAAACTGAGTGAGGAAAAAGTAATATTAATTTTTTTTAAAAGGAGAGGAATAAATAAGAAGAGAGAAGATGAAGAAAAAGTAATATTAATATTTTTTGTAATGTTCAAGGGTGATCGCAATCATGATACATTTAGGATTAGATAGAAAAGGACACCTCAGACAAAATAAGGCTGGGTTTTTAAACCATGTGGTTTAAGGAAGCTCATAAGATGGATGAGGCGTTGTTCAAAGCGGAGCCGACTGTTGGCGTCCGAGGAACAGGATCTGATAGCTGTCACCTGGATGTCAGTGGCACCGTGGTGGCCAGGGTCATTGAAGTGGATGGCGTTAGGTGTGGACCCCAACCGAGAAATGTCGTAGAGGTGTCTGCAGAATCTATCCCCAAGTCGTGTGCCCGTTTCGCCCATGTAAGTAATATTGCAACGTTTGCATATAATAGCATAAATGACGTTCCGTGACGCATGTAAAGCTATTGGTGATGGTGAACGTGGCTTTAGGAAATGACACTGTACGTGTTTGGATTACATACTGATATGTCTTGCATCGTGTCCGGTTACATGGCTGGGTACCAAAATGGCCATTGGTGACAGTTTTCACACGGCTGTGGACTAAGAGGTCCCTCAAATTTTTATCTTGTCTATATGCCAACAAGGGTGGCTCACTGAACACTTCCCGCGCCACTGGGTCTGCTTGGAGAAGAGGAAGGTGGCGATACCTTTTAACAGCAGCGCTGTGGGGGTGATAGGTCAATATTAACTTGACTCTTTCAGAGGAGGTTTTGTGGCGGGGTTTAAGGACCTGTAGAAGTGAGATAGGGAGAACGTGATCTAGGTCACAGGTAAGAACATCCTCCGGATACTGTCTCTGGCGGAAGAAGTCCAACATTTCCTGTGCTCGGCATAGAAAGTCGTCATCGTCTTGGCATAACCGACGGAGGTGGAGAAGTTGTGAGAAAGGCAAGGAGTCACGACATGCCCGAGGTTGGGAAGAAGTATACAAAAGGTAACTGTGTGCATCAGTGGGTTTGTAGTACACCGAAGTGTTAAAGGGAAGGGGGGAAGGGGGGGGGGGGAGAGTGATGGTGACAACAATGTCAAGTAAATTGACAGAGATAGTGGAGATGTGAGAGGTGAATTGGATAGCAGGGTGGAAGTGGTTGATGAAGTCGATGATCTTATATAGGTCTGCTTCTGACATATCAGTGAGACCTATGCTATCATCGATGTATCTACGATACATAAATGGAAAAGGTACAGGATACTGCTGCCACACCTGATGCTCAAGGTAGCCATTGAAGAGGCAGGCGTAGCTGGGATCTACCTTGGTGCCCATAGCGACTCCACTGACTTGGTCAAAGAACTGTCCGTTGAACTCAAAGAAATTGAGTCGAAGGACCAGTTCTGCCAGACGGAGGAGAGTCCCTGTAGCGAAAGAGGGGTAGGTGCGCTTGTCCCGGAAAAACCGGAGAGCTTGGAGACCATCAGAGTGAGGAATGGAAGTGTATAGAGAACAGACATCTAACATAAATAAACGGTAAGTGCAGACTTGGGAAAGCTGGATAGAGGAAAAAGTAGTCAGGGCATGGTTGGTGTCCTTTAAATAGGAAGAAAGCTGCTCTACGATAGGCTGGAAGACGCTGTCTAGTTATTAAATGCAAACGTTGCAATATTACTTACATCGGCGAAACGGGCACACGACTTGGGGATAGATTCTGCAGACATCTCTACGAAATTTCTTGGTTGGGATCCACACCTGTAGCCATCCACTTCAATGACCCTGGCCACCTCGGTGCCACTGACATCCAGGTGACAGCTATCAGATCCTGTTCCTCGGACGCAAAACAGTCGGCTCCGCCTTGAACAACTCCTCATCCATCTTATGGGCTGCCTTAAACACCATGGTTTGAACACCCAGCCTTATTTTGTCTGAGGTGTCCTTTTCTATCTAATCCTAAATGTATCATGATTGCGATCACCATTGAACATTTAAAAAAAATATTAATATTACTTTTTCTTCATCTTCTCTCTTCTTATTTATTCCTCTCCGTTTTAAAAAATTAATATTACTTTTTCCTCACTCAGTTTTCCAGTCCTTTTTTGCATTATGTTTTTAAATTTAGTATCCACGTCTGGTTTCCGGTTCAGTGGCAGACATTTTATTTCCAACATGTGACACATATCAGAGAGCGTTTTCTCTTATTTTTTTATAGTTTTATGTTCTCTACTTAATTCTCACTTTCTTTCACTTCTGTTTTTCGTTTGTCTGTCCCGGACGAAGGCCTTGTGGCCGCACCGTAGGTTTTTTTCTTGTCCTTTCTCCCAGTAAGACGTATCACTATTTATGTTTTTGTTTTTTACTGTATATAAGGAATCCATCTTTATTAAATGGGACTTCTCTCCAGTCGACAAAGGTTATTTCCTTTATTACTCTTCTGTCATGCTGATGTTAACTCCTGCAATGTATATAAAGATTAATTCTGAAAAGGAAGACCTTGAAACCTGATCCAAATTATCACATGCCTCAGTTATAATAGACCTTGTAAACTGTATTTCACCGAGGGAAGCCGACATCTAAATTGATTGAGAAATTCTTCCAGCATAGAGAAACATCATATCTTGCTTTTAAGAGTTTCTATTTCTTGATGGACCTCAAACCTCTTGTTCTGCTGTAGAAACACATTCTTTTAAGAATTTGACACCAAAATCAACTTAATAAAATCTTTTCTTCCCATGCCCATTGCAATAATACAGTCTGTTTTCAAGGGGAGAGGAGCAATTTGAGAGATTACACCCAGGTGTTTATCACTCAAACAACTTTTTGTTTGATTCTCGTCTACTTAACTCACTATGACAAAACCAGCAAGGTTTTAAGTCAAATAAATTCCAATATTTTACGGTACTACAGATACCGCGTGTGGAATGCACAATGCAAGTGAATGGCAGATACATTTGAGTTACCCATTGTGAGGATAGATACCTTTCAAACTAGACCGCGCAGAGTTTTACTGCACCACACATGGCTGATGCAAAACTGAGACTGCTGTAAAATTCAGTACACGTCTTGTAATTCCATTGTACATCAAATTAAACATTTTTTTTTCTCCTAGCTTCTTGCTACGGAATTAAACCAAGAAATCCAATTAAATTATATTTGTCCTTTCACTAAAAAAAATGAACCAAGACACACACGCGTTGTTTTGCGTTGAAATGTCAGTAGATTAATTATAATGATAACATGTTTCTTCCCGTTATTGTTATTAGTCTGAACAAACACAAGCAATTTTTACTTGCAAAGAAAAAAAGGCCAGAAAAAAGCTAAAAAGCAAAACGAATTTTCTGACGCCAAACGATTTTTAAAGAAAGCCATTTGGCGTCAAAAAAGTCAAATTGGCAACCTTGCACCCAACCCCAGTGTGTACAAAACATCATTAACTGTTATGGTTTTTTTTTTTTTTAAACAGCAGAAGAAGGCAAGGCAGACTCGCTTCATCTTGATATAGGTGGTGCATGTATTAATTTATCCCAATTACAACTCTCGTTTTCTAAATTATAAAGTAACTAGCAATAACCCGTCAAACTTGACGGGTTTTAAAAATATAGTGTGCTATTTCCGTTCCCGGATGAACAGATAGATGTACATTCTTAGAGTGTTTTTGGTTTCTTTCCATTTTACAGTGTAATCAAACTGTTCATGAACACCGTCATTTGAACGCTTTTCTTTGTTGGTTGTAACTATTTTCGGGAGAGTATATATAATGGAAACAATACAATTTTACAACACGGTTGCATTCCTCAGCTGTGACCAACGTACACACGGCGAGAAATATGTTACAGTTGACATTCAAAAATCCGGCAACCTCCGGACCTGATGAGTGCCGGATTGTTGAAAATGCCGGATTTGTAAAAAACGAAACCGGACAATTGTTAACGGCCACAAGGCCCTTCGTCAGGAAAGGAAAGAAAGGTGAAGCTAGATAGGACCACGTATAGAAGACCGAAATGCTGTATATACTTTAACAGAAAATGATAAATAAATATGAAATAAAAAAATGTATATGGCTGTAAATAGAGCAAGAGAGGAAAGGGTGACCTTACAGATGTTTACGTTCTCAAGCTGTTTTACACCGGATCGCTGTGACTTCTTTTATTTGCTGAATCCATAATGGGGCTAAACAGCAGCAAATAAATGATAAAATGAGAAGGAATGAGCAGGAATGCCTGTTAACACGTGCAAGCAAGACCCAACAGCTGCATCTTTGGGAGACGGCTGTGAACAAGAAGATCCTTCAAGTTCTCACGTCTAAACGGCTTCCACTGAATAACAGGCTCTGCTTGGCGCGCCAACGCGTATTCTTCTATTTGTATGCCATATACATTTTTTAAATTTAAAAAAAATGCGCTCCGAAATCCATGCCGGAAATCTGAAGGAACCGTATTATCGATGGCCGGATTTTTGAATGTCAACTGTATTTTAGATTCAATTTAAAAGTTTGCGTTGCACACTTTTTTTTCTGGCGCGAGTTACTATTTTGAGTGTGACCGACCGACGTAACATACATCGGTAATTATTTTAGTTGGGATGGGATGGCATTACAGATAAATGTAGATGCGCGGTTCTCTCCCACATATTTACCTTTCATCTGTGGGTTAATTTAAATCTTGCTTCCACACAGACATGCAGCCTCAGTGTAAAGGTTTTGTTAGCACGGAATTTAAACTCTTATCACAGACAGGATATGAGTGGGGGCGGGAGATAGAAAGAATAACGTTGTTGCGAACACCAACACACACGTATAACAAATTTCTTTTTCTTCCTTCTTCTCCGTATCTTCTTGCCTAACATTCAGTTATATTTGCTGAAACACTCTTTACTGTCAGTTTTTATATTTTGTACATTTTCAATAATTTTCGAATCATTCACCATGTCATATGTCTTAGTGTAGTTTAAACAGTACAAATATAGATCTGTTTTTACATCTTCAGCTCTTTTCAGTGGCGGCTCCAATGTTTTTAGGCTGGTGGGATATCTATAAATAAATTGTCGTTGCATGTGTCCATACGTACGAGGGAGCATAACAGCATATAACACAACAAAGGTTTAAGATGACAATATGATACGCAGCAAGCACAGTACAGGTTACTCATAGTCATAGTCCTATTTATAGAACCATTTATAATTAATTAATTAGATTACTCATTTTCAAGATTACACTGACATGACAAAATATTTAGTTGTTATACGTTGAACAATTGAAGTAAAAAAAAAAATTACATTTTATACGAACTTTATAATTACTCGAAACCACTTGCGCTGAAATGTCAATTTTTTGTAGGTTCAGTTAGTCGTTGAAGATAAGATTAGCAGACATAAGCCATCATGTTTCCCATGTGGCTATCGATACGGCCGTAATATTTGTTGATGTGACAATCCGGCTCATTTGCTTTGTCGTAATTTTCTCTCATCGCCTTTATTATCTATTATTTCGGCATATTTAACGCACATAATTTCGTAAGGAAGGGAAACCCGAGGCCTGTAAACAGTAAATTAATATCAGACAAACATAAAGGTATGTTTTCAGGCACTCGTAAGAAATAAAGAAGTAGAACACTTGGACAACAGAAAAACAACAGACGTGAGTGGCTTACCCAGGGTTCGAACCCCGTACCTTCCGTACGACAACTCCGCCTAGCTATACAAGCGAATCACACTGACCCCACGGCCAGCTAGGCATCCCCAAAAAAGGATGCTTTACTGACTAGTCATCAGTGTGAAATACAAGACAACACCGGAAGTATACAGTGGGCAACTCAGCCCATTAATGACGCAATCACTTCTGTTGTTTCTCTATACAGCAGTATATGTCAGTCCAAACAAGACAAAGACCTTGATACTGTGTCCAGTAAATGATAGAAGACTTAAGGACAGTAGTATAGAACAGAGGGTAGGTTTCTGGTATTGTATAAACATTAATAACACATAAGGAAGGGAAACCCGAGGCCTGTAAACAGTAAATTAATATTAGACAAACATAAAGGTATGTTTTCAGGCACTCGTAAGAAATAAAGAAGTAGAACACTTGGACAACAGAAAAACAACAGACGTGAGTGGCTTACCCAGGGTTCGAACCCCGTACCTTCCGTACGACAACTCCGCCTAGCTATACAAGCGAATTATTTCTTACGAGTGCCTGAAAACATACCTTTATGTTTGTCTAATATTAATTTACTGTTTACAGGCCTCGGGTTTCCCTTCCTTATGTGTTATTAATGTTTATACAATACCAGAAACCTACCCTCTGTTCTATACTACTGTCCTTAAGTCTTCTATCATTTACTGGACACAGTATCAAGGTCTTTGTCTTGTTTGGACTGACATATACTGCTGTATAGAGAAACAACAGAAGTGATTGCGTCATTAATGGGCTGAGCTGCCCACTGTATACTTCCGATGTTGTCTTGTATTTCACACTGATGACTAGTCAGTAAAGCATCCTTTTTTGGGGATGACTAGCTGGCCGTGGGGTCAGTGTGATTCGCTTGTATAGCTAGGCGGAGTTGTCGTACGGAAGGTACGGGGTTCGAACCCTGGGTAAGCCACTCACGTCTGTTGTTTTTCTGTTGTCCAAGTGTTCTACTTCTTTATTTCTTACGAGTGCCTGAAAACATACCTTTATGTTTGTCTAATATTAATTTACATAATTTCGTGCCTATCCTCTACTCAGAATTGTTACCCTTTTTTCTCCACTATCATTGTTCACGTTTTACGCTTCGATGCATGACAGGGCCAGACAATAGCCCATCCCTGTGAGATTAATTGAGTCATTAAACGTGATAATATCTCATTGACTCCACAGGTAAATGCGAGCAGAAGGTGTTTGTTCAAGATTGTGTAATCACTTCCGATCCGACAGTGGAATGGACTTGTAAAACGGGTTTAATTGTATAGACCACGATTTGTCCAGACAGGCAGTTGAATTGCGACAAGTCATGTGATACAAGCGTCTAAACTAAGTAATCAGACTTCCGAATTACTTGGGATAGGTGATTATTGATAAACGCAATCTTGGAAGACATTCTGAAGAGTGAGCGGGAAGTGTAATATAACTAAACTGTGACAATACTTTACAGAAATCGCAATTCCATATATGGAAGGTGGCTGTTTAAATTCTCAAACGTATGAGTCACGCAGGAAAATCCTATAAGCACTACTCTATCATAACGAATACTTTGAATGCCATTGGTTTGGCAATTCGAGTTGTCATATACAACCACTCTGATTGGGGGTTGCCTAGTAGTAGACAACAAGAGTGCGTGGGTGAAGTCTGAGATATAATGTAGGACTTTTTAGATACACGACACCGCATTCCCAAAATCGTCAAGTAGACAGCTCAGACTGAAGCCAGGAAACAATAGAAGTTAAGATTCTGACTTTAAATTGGACCGGACTTAGAGGAACACTTCTGAACACTGCAGCAAGGAAACCCTAAGTTATTCTTACAGAAATAGGACTTATACAGTGTCACGGGTTGCCTCCTCTTGGCTCTGCAGTAGTGGTCCAAAAGTGGCCAAAACCTAGAGTATCTAATGTGGGTCTTCAAAAGTGTCTACTTTCGCACAAGATCCCTCGTGGCAGTGTCGTAGATAGAAGTATAATGATGCTTCTACCTCGAGAGAATATTCAAAGATATTCAGAAAGCAAGAACATTGCTGAATGAGTCCCAGCAATGTTAACTTTAGTATATGCAGTCAACTTTTTTTGAAGGATTGTCTTATATTAAACTCGTTCAAGCACACAACTAAATTACTCAGTGAACTTCTTATTATTGTATAGCTCTGTTTAAGTGTATTTAAGAAATTGACTGAGACATACAATGAGGTACATTCAAAATGATTAAATCAACGTTACATTTGTATATACACAAATAAAACATTTAATAATCAATTATGGTTAACAGTTTAAAAATGAATAATTCTTTTAAAAAAGTAATCATCACAAGGTGATGTTATAGTTTTCGAAAAATGGACAGTTCACTTGTCAGATTTTAAGTTTGTACTAACTGCCAATAGTTTGATGGTTTCTGCTCCCGCTGATGTTTGGTTCTTTGCAGATAGATGACTGGTTTTCTCTCGTGACTGGTCAAGTCTGAAAGTTGTGACAGGTTCCAAGAAGTATCAAGGAGTAATCACAAAGCTGGTCCAGCGTCTCAAAGACCCGTCTGATGATAGTGTATACTTCAGGCCACTTATACTCTCACTTGTTCCAGAGATAGTACCCTCAATTGGTACCACCGACTAATGTCACAAAAGAAGAGGAAAAATACCCTCTTGAGTACTGAGTTTTCCTGACACACATTCATGTGGCCCCCTCTTTTCATTCCAGCATCCCATCTACGTCAGAACGTTACCCTCTCTAAGAATTAATCTTGATCACAGTGAGCGGACAACTTTCATTAAATTTAGGTTTATAAGTTCACATTTACTGCTACACTGGTTGAAAAGGTTAACAATATAATAAGTATGTACATCATTTCTCACATCATTCACTCCCCGCTCCATATGGAACTTAGGAATATCTCCGTTTTTGGTTCTCTATAATAAACTCGCATAAAGCAGTCACCAGCCCTTGTAGTGGTGGTTCATGAAATCATCATTCTATATGCCGAGCTTGCCAGCCTTGTATGACTTGGACATCCATTAGCAATTTTCACATGTTAATATTTACAAGTCAATATATACATATTATTTCACGTGTTAGTAATGCAAAATATATAGAATTATAAATGTAAAACTTACACCTAAATCTGTTTTCGGAATACATACTGGCTTCTGACTCAGAGGAATAGTTAAGGCAACCTATTTAAGATGCCTCTTCCACGAGTTCTGGGGTGTTACTTTACAATACGTTCCCGCTCTGACCTCGTGCTCAGATTCCTAGGATTCCGGTTCTCCGTGTTTATTAACACGTAGAGGTAGAGTTTTCCTGGGATATAAGTCCTCAAGATGCTCAAAAATGGTCTGGTCCTGTGATGGGGTAGAAAAGGAGACGCCCGCCCCCTACCTGTTTCTAGGCAGATTATTTTCGATGTGCGCGAAGCATTCTGGGTTGTGAAAAGTCTGAAGTAGAAGATATGTAATGAGGCCATAATAAAGCCTGAGAATTAATTGTGGTGTATAGTTGTGAGTCATATTTGATATTCGTGTGTTATATTAAATAGCTGTAGGTTTTATTTGTGTTTTCGCTATTCCTAAAGCGATAATCGCGTGTGATATTTAAGTAGCCAAGATTAATACGCCTAGCGCGCAGTAAAGTGAGTGATTAGCCTAGTCCCTATAAAAAGAGATAGCGAACTACCAGCGGCCCTTTTTTAAGTATCAGTCCAGACAAGAGGGAACGAAACGAGGCGCCCTGTGTACCCACACAGAAGAACACAAAGACATGACACATTAGCATCGGGCACTGTTGGGTGTTTTGTTTTGTTTAGTTTCGTTTTGTTATGTTCGCTAGTTTATTTGTTTAATGTTTGCTTTGTCACTGAATGGGTTGTAAAAATAAATATAGCCCCTGCCTCTAGAATCAAGAGTTTTATTGTTGTTCGGGTCGGTGCGAGTGTGACAAGAGAGTGATCACACATCACAATATAATCATCATCATCATCTCGCCCACCCTGCCACAATTGGCGTCGTCGACAGGATAAGGCAGACAGTGACAACGAGCAAACAGCAAACGAACAAATATTGTAAACACCCAGCAGTGCATTCCTGCAGCAAGATGGCTAATGCGCCTGTAAAGATATTGTACGTGAAGGAGCCAGAGATAAGGTTGTTTAGTGGAGAGGGGAGGCCCACTTGGCAAGAGTTTGTGGAAGATGTGGAAGCCGCGTGGAAGGTGGCGCCTTTTTGTGCAGAAGACAAGTTAGACATGATATGGAACAACGTTACACCATGGGTATCTAGAGAATTACGGATACATGGTGGAGCCAAGGCCAGCCCTGAGAAGTTACTGGAAATTGTCAAAAAAGCCTACTGCAAGCAACCACCAGTCAATGAGATGACCAGGAATTTCCCTTGGGAATATGCTGTTTATGGTGAAAGTAAAAAGCCTGAGACACTGGTCCAGATAGCAAGTGCAGAAGTTCAGAAGGAGAAGGAGGCACTTAGAGCAGAATTATCCCTCCTAAAGTCCCAGATAGCACAGATGTCACAGACCAGTTCGCCAGCACAAGAGGAGGTGCAGAGAGAGAAAGAACCAGGCCAACCGCGAAAACAGCCAAAGCACGACGAGGTGCATGTTCTGGTATGTGAGAGTCAAGCTGTTGTTAACGAAAGCAGTGAGCTGACAGTACCGACCAGTGCAGCTGCCCCGACAAGGCGAAAAGGAGTTTGCAAGTGGTACAGTGTCCGCAGGGGATGGGGATTCATCACGCCAGATGATGGAGGTATTGATGTATTTGTACATCAGACCAAGATCTTCAGAAAGGGATTCCGGAGTCTGGCGAGAAATGAGAGAGTGGAATTTGACAGCAAACCATCTGTCCAGGGCATGGAAGCAATTTATGTATGCGGCATTGGCGGTCAAGAGTGTAAGGGCAGCAGGAAGCGACCCATGGCACAGAGGAAGCCCAGAAAGATAAGATGCTACAATTGTGGAGACCTGTCAGACCACATGGCAGCCAAGTGCCCTCAAGGCCCGCTTCCGTAGAGATGTTTTCGATGCAAGTCCACTGAACATTTGATAGCCGCCTGTCCCTCAAAGAGCTCTTTCCCGAGACGTGCTACCACAACCAGGTTTCCTTCCGGGTGCAAGCCAAGAGATGACCGTGACAACTGTCACCCCAAGAGCGCCGAGAAGATTGATAGTCGGTTAGGGGAGGAAACTCGTCTTAAGCAGAGAAGAGGGAGTGCAAGTCAAGGTTCAGAGGAGGAGACACATCAAAAGCAGATAGTGGGGAATGTTGGCCACCGTCCACGCAAAACGAGTGTCAAGCACGTCAGGAGCAATCCCCCTACAGATTCGACAGCTACAAGCACTGACAGGCAGACGTCACGGGCAGGCAGCGATGCGGCACAGGTGTGCGAGTCTTCTAGACCACAGCAACTGCCGGCCCGACAACGTACAACTGGGGACATAACGACCAAGATGGTCCCCAGCCGAGTTGTACCGAATACAGAATCTGAGCCCAAAACATCGCCGCTGAGAAATAATCAAACGCAGCACCAACAATCTAAGAGATTTCGACAGAAGTGCCTGAGGTAATGATGTTGTCGGGACGACAACAAAATCAGGAGGGAGATATGTGATGGGGCCGAAAAGGAGACGCCCGCCCCCTACCTGTTTCTAGGCAGATTATTTTCGATGTGCGCGAAGCATTCTGGGTTGTGAAAAGTCTGAAGTAGAAGATATGTAATGAGGCCATAATAAAGCCTGAGAATTAATTGTGGTGTATAGTTGTGAGTCATATTTGATATTCGTGTGTTATATTAAATAGCTGTAGGTTTTATTTGTGTTTTCGCTATTCCTAAAGCGATAATCGCGTGTGATATTTAAGTAGCCAAGATTAATACGCCTAGCGCGCAGTAAAGTGAGTGATTAGCCTAGTCCCTATAAAAAGAGATAGCGAACTACCAGCGGCCCTTTTTTAAGTATCAGTCCAGACAAGAGGGAACGAAACGAGGCGCCCTGTGTACCCACACAGAAGAACACAAAGACATGACACATTAGCATCGGGCACTGTTGGGTGTTTTGTTTTGTTTAGTTTCGTTTTGTTATGTTCGCTAGTTTATTTGTTTAATGTTTGCTTTGTCACTGAATGGGTTGTAAAAATAAATATAGCCCCTGCCTCTAGAATCAAGAGTTTTATTGTTGTTCGGGTCGGTGCGAGTGTGACAAGAGAGTGATCACATATCACAATATAATCATCATCATCATCTCGCCCACCCTATCACAGTCCAATAAATGGATTTCTGATCCTATCCTTTACTCTGGCTGTCTGGCTGGTCTCTTGACGAGTTGAATTTCACAGTGCTTTACCCCAGCGAAAGTGTCAGGTTATATTAAAACTTTCGTCCCACACACGTTATTGTTTATTATTAGACCAGGCTACAATCACAAATGTTGTTTGGTTTACATCTCGAATGCCGGCCAGTAGTTTCAATCATGCGTGGTTTGATGGGATCTATTCACAAAATTTCATCATAGGAAAATTCTGCGTGTTATTTAAAAGGTCACTTTCCAAATATGGAATTGTTATATCTGTCGATTCGCGGTAATGATTGCAGCTACAACTCCCTACATTATTACAAATAATGTCTTGGTAACAATTCTGTGAGGAAGCTATTACAATGTTTCGTCTTTAAGGTGAATGTCTGTAATATGTCCGCAGACGGGTAATCTATCGCCCCGTACTTGTGCAAACACCGATCCTCGTTTGACCATCTAGGCTGTGATTCTTCACGACAGAAATTAAAAGGTCACACTAACCATATCAGCGATAAGGGAGCTCGCTTGACCATTTCGTGTGAATCCGGCGCCCAATGTCTGGCACACGAGAATTTTACCAGCATGATTGTCGGTCAAGATTGCATCATCCGTCTACTCTTTCTGCAGGGATGAACAGGTAAACAGACATGACGAATTATTACAGGAAGAGGTGTAAACAATGACTAAAAAATATCACTACTGCCGGAGAGGAAAAGAGAGTGAACCCAATTATGTGACATACAGGACTTAGAAAGTCGCAGAGGGATTGTTAATATAACTAAATACCCCGACGTGTGTTCTAGTCATCTATATCAAGTTGCGAAGAATATTTACCAGAGCGAGAAGTCTAAGATTTCTCAACTATTGACGTAAGTTTTAACATATTTCTTATACTTTGAATTTGACATGTTTACACTTGCAAGTGGTGTTAAAGATTCATACTAGGCTGGTAACCTCAGCATGTAAAAAGAATACATTCAAGAACCAATACAGCAAGCGCTGGTGATTGTTTCATGCTAGTTCTCGTGGAAGAACCAAATGCAGAAGTAAACCCAGATTCCGAATGGAGCAGGGAGTGAGTGATGATTACATCAACCTGTGCATAGTTGTATATTATCATTTTGTGAATGTATGTAAACTTAATATGTTCCTTCAGGTACAAGCCACTGCCGCTGTCCAGTCACAAATTTGTCATTAAATTAACTGACATACTGGTGATTTTTCATCACATGCCCTGAGTGATACGGTATAAGCTCAGAGAGAGTAAAAAATATGAGAAAACAAACTGCTGACGGACAGCTGGAATTGCGCCTGATTAACATCAGGAAAACAAAAACTTAGCAGCGGAATTTGCTCTTTTATTTCCTCTAAAGTTTGTGGTACCAGTACGAGGCGACCCGACTATTTGTGGTACGTTCCGGAGAGACCATTTGCTGTGCTACTATTTTGTGGTTCAAGAGCTGGATCGACATTTGTGAAACCAGCATTCCACTGGTGGTGAAAATTCTTGCCATGACCAGGAGAAGTTACTTCCTGAACTGATCTGGAAACGTGCCCTCACCACAGAGACGAATGTACGGAAAAGCAGCATCGGTACTTCAGTTTTGTGGCAAGTCCCAATTTTAACAGGCCTTGCACGACCAAACTTCATTTCCCTATATTCATCATGCCTAAATAATTTCTATGAAGAAACCTATTTTTTAAAATCACCAACGAACATTTATTTACAGGTGTTAAAGTAATTGATCATTAAATTTATATGTGTTGATTTTGACAATTTCATAGTTGAATTAATTATTACAGTGTAATCAAACTGTTCATAAACACCGTCATTTGAACACTCTTCTTGTTGGTTGTAACTATTTTCGGGAGAGTATATATAAAAAAAACTACACAATAAAATTAAAGTTTTATGATGACTATAGCACTGTAGATCTTCAATCAGAACTGTGAAATTAACAAATATTACTTAATCAGAGAGAGACCAACCAAGCAAGACTTTCTCTATAGTGATAGACATTTTAATTCAGTGAAAGACTTTGTTGAACATTTTATTATTTCTTTAATGTTGTAATATGATTTCTTTTAAAACTTTTGAAACATAAAAGAGTAAATGTACAAATAAATTGTAAATATTTACCAGCAGACTTGCTTAAATTCTTTAAGTTAAGTTACGGTGAATTTAATTAAATAATTACCCCTAGCAGAGTTAATAACAATAATAATTACCATATTAACAGAGGAGGATCTGGAGAGGTAGCAAATAAGGACTCAGAGTACTACATTACCATCTTCTCTGGGAACTTATACAGCTTGACCCTACCTTTATTGTCTATACACCCTTACTCTTTTCAGAGAAGGGGTATTACTGATAAGACCAGACTCTGATCTGGGACTATCCTGGTATCATCTGATACTCCTTTATGTCCAGGATATCTCATCAAATTCAATAACCATCTACCCTCTCGCGACCCTGGGGTCTCAGTCCTTGGATTCGTTTACCCCATGGGGTCCTTTTCTTTGAGACATTCAGTCTTATAATAGTACTTACATCCTCTGAGTTAATAGTAGGAGTAAAAATTAATAATAAAATAAAAGTTAGTAAAATTAAAAGCTAAATAAAGCACGTTGAAGTACCATTTTGGTAACTGGATACGCTGACAGTGGTCTTTTAATTAATTAGATTTGTATTAATTAAGTGTGTGATTGGTCTATTGATAAGAGTGTTTGAGTGTCTGCAAACTATTATTGTATGAGTATGGCAGACGTGGCAAAGTTTAGATCTGCTACAGTGCAGGCGGCAAAGGAGTTTGGGTTAAGTGGGGAGGCTCTTATTCAATGTGTCACTAATGAATGTGACAAGTTTATAGAAAGAGAAGATAAGAAGTTGGAGACAAAAAGAAGATTACAGATAGAAGCTGATAAGGAAGCTTATCAATTACAGATAGAATCTGATAAGGAAGCTAAGAAATTACAGATAGAAGCTGATAAGGAAGCTAAGCAATTACAAATAGAAGCTGAGGCTAAGAAACTTGAACTAGAGGCTAAGGAAAGAAGACAGGTTGCTGACAGGGAAGCTGAGAGAGAAGATAAGAGGTTGTAAATGGAGGCAGAGGACAAAAGGTTGCAAAGGGAACATGAGTTAAGATTGAAAGAGCTTGAATTTCAAGGAAATGGTACAGGTAATGGCAGTAGTTCAACTACCTCTGACACTAGTGTAATTCAAGGTGCCTCAAATGGAGCCATGAATTTTCACTTGGACCCATTTGTGGAGAAAGAGGATGAGATTGAATCTTATCTAAGTAGATATGAGAGGTTAGCTACTAACTATGGCTTAGAGAAGGAGAAATGGAGCCTTAAGTTATCACAAGGCCTGAGAGGAGTCTCTTATGAAGTTTTCGCAAAACTGGGAAAAGAAGACCAGGAAGATTATGAAATCTTGAAGCAGGCATTGCTGGTTAGATATGAAAAGAACTCAGAATTTTATAGAAAGAAATTCAGAACTGCTAAGCTGCTTTCTGGAGAAACCTACCACCAATTCTCTGCCAGATTAGAAACCTATTTGGAGAAGTGGACTGCTCTGGGAAAATGTCAAGACCTAAAAGAAATGGTCATGAAGGAACAAGTGAGAGAGTCTATGCCTTCAGACATGAGAACATTTTCTATGGAACAAGGTGCAGAGAGGTTGGGGGAGATTTTGACAGCTGCTGAAAGATATCAGGCAGCTCAAAAAGAAATAGCAGGAATTAAGAAGCAAGGAGAAAATAGTAGGCCACCCTCAAACCAGAATGATTTGGATAATAGGGACCAACAACACAGATACAAACAAGATTATGACAAACCTAGATTTGATCATAGAGACAGGAACCCTCAGGTACAAGATAAGAAACCCTATAGACAGGGAGATAAGTGGTGCAAAATTTGCAAAATGAACAACCACAATACACTGGAATGTGGTAAGAAAATCCCTCCATATTACGCTGCATGCATGAGAACAGTGGAAAAGGGAAGGAAGGAACTGACAGACAGTCAGATAGATCTCCATTATCCCCCACCTGTTAAGAAGTAACATGTAACGGCACTAAGATAATGTTCCTTTATGATTCAGGTTTGGAATTTGACTCAGTCGTGAGTGCATCCTTGGTGAACCCTGATCAATACACCACAGAAAAAGTGGAGATACAGGGGCATTAAAAGGAACAGCCACCATGACACTTCCCACAGCAAAGATCAATGTCAGGACTCGCTACGTGGAAGGAGTGATAAGTGCAGCAGTACGTGATGATGCTATGTACCCGCTGGTGATAGGAAGTAAATATGTCTTCTTGGGTGAACCTAGAAAACCTGTGATCATGGCAACGCTCCAGACCAAGTCTAGCCCTAGGAAGGAGGAGGGAATTCCACTGAACATTCGTTCGAGAAAGTTGAAAAAGGCCCAAGCAAAAGATAGCACATTAAAATCTTGCTTTGGCAAGTTGCCAAAAGTCATAACCCCCCAAATAAAGGACAGTTTTATTTGAATGATGGATTGCTTTACAGGAAAGCTGGAGCAGGACCCAATGGACATAAACAATTAGTACTGCCATCTTCATATAGGGACAAGGTTATGGAACTAGCACATGTTGATTCAGACGGTGGACATAAGAACATTGGTACCACTTGTCAAAGGACCTCAGTGCATCACTATTGGCCAGGCATCGCTGGAGACATAGCTCTTGCACAATGTAGCAAGGCACATCCCACACGTTGGAAAAATCAACAGGACCTAGAAACGCATTGGGGCGAACATAGGCCTGAAAATAAACATAAAAAGGTAGACATAGTGGATAGGACAGCACCTTCGCACAAACAGTCTTCCAATAAACTAGTTACCATTGCAACTCTCCGTATTGTACAGAGAGGGGAAACAACCCATCCCATACCGACCATCTGTTCGGAATACCAGGAACTGGCTAAAAATAGAGTGGTTAGTAGGCCACCTTTGATAACGAAACTGAGGGGAAACCTCAGAAAAATTGGTAGTGGAAGATTGGGCAATTGGACTGATGCTTAGCCCACCTCATTATACGGCTATTAAATTAGCATTAGAAAGGGCACCGGTAACAGTGATAGTTGGCCGGCCCATATACACGGTTCATTGGAAGTATTGATACGGACATGGACTGAGAGTATAGATTATATAGCAAATGCTAAAGGGAGAATTGATTTCTTGGTGCAGGAAAATTCATTTCCCCATATGAATCATATTATCGTGCCAGTGAGGTTTAGCTGAGGAAACCCCCTGGTAAAAATAGACTCCGCCTGGATTACAGGAAATTGAAGGATATAACAGAGTCAAAAGTGAATCTAAGTAAAGGGAATTACCAGATTCCCGTCAAGCCTGAAATCAGACTGTTACTGGACATTAGCACATCGGAGGTGCACTATGAGTTCAATGTGTTGCCTTTTGGATTGAAGAATACTCCGAGTGTTTTCTCCAGGATGATGAGGAAATTATTGGATCCCTTACACAACTCAGCCATCACCAATTTTATGAATGATATCCTCATAACGAAGGAACTTTTGAGGAACATCTAACATCTCTGGACATGTCATTGGACAGACTCAGAGAGGTGAAAAGGTGAATATTAGTTGATAATCAGCAATTAGACAGACAGCAGCACCTGTGCTGTTTGTAACACAACATGCAGTATATCCCTGGATCTCAGAATGTTGGGGCATATTTTTTGAGTAGGCACCCACCTGAAGGAAACCAGGAGAGAAGGAAGGCAGAGTGCACCCCATATTGGGAGAATGTTGTGATTGTGAATCCAGACAAGAAGCTCCAACAGCGGGTTTACGCTTTTGAATTGGGAGGCTCTTGTCCTGAAGTGACGTCTGTCTTACAACACGAATTCTGAGTAACTCTGACCACGCCATGCGCCATATATTGTAAGAACTGCAAGATAACAGACCAATCAGGACGCTCCGTTTTGCCGTATTTACTACAGCCTTGGATAAATAAAATGGAAGTCCAAATATGTGCAAACAAGTATCGAAGGACAATTAACTACAGCATTATGAAAGAAGTACCACCTGGAAGAGGCTACCAAAACGATATTAGGGATATTGCTCTACCCGTAAGTACTAATACTTTTACAAATACTGATATAGGACGGGAGAGATCTCTAGTTGAATGCATCGAAGCCTCAGGTTAGTCCATTATTTAGCTGTGCAACGTACGCATAGCATAAAATGCATTTAGGAATGAAAGAGGTTGTTTACTAGAAATATGTAGAATAACATAGGGCGTATTTTAAACTTTAGATGAATAAAATCGCTCCAGGAATAACTTAGATAAGTAAAATCTTAGTTTTCCTGATTTGGACAATAGGCAAAATTTACCAATATTTCCTGAACACAAAACACATTCGTTGGGAAACTACCTCGGATGCTCGAGGCCACACTATTTATAGCGTGTCTAACAGAATCAGACCAGTCACAATATTTGAAAGCGACAACGAGCGGCAAAAGAAAGCAAGTCTTAGTGGAAGAGATTTGCCTTCTGTACTGGAAAGCAGACCTTAAACGACCATTAACAGCTCGTCTGTGTGTGTGCCTGAGGGTAAGAACGAATCTATATATATATTCTGGGAAGCAAACTCTGCCACCCTCTGAAACCATAGAACTGTATTAAGTGCTGGGGCAGACCAAAACCAAGAGAGTCCGAACACCAATCATCTCCGCAGCTACTACAGTCCTTGAGGAGATAGGTATAACCCCTACCAGCAAAACTACAATAGAAAAGATCTCATGGTCCAAATGATGACCACAGTTTTGTTTTTTTCTAAACATAAGAACCTAAAAGTACATATGTTTTGTTTATTTGTAAATCTTTAAGAGTTGTGAGAATCTATATCTTTATCTAAATTTAACTCAACAGTCTGTTGTTATTTTTCTTGTCAACTTTATTTGATCTGTATTTTGTTTTTGTTTAAGACATAAATCTACACCCTGGGGGCCGAGCCATAAGTAAACTAACTTACAGTGGGTCAGGATATTTTAGTTAATGTGGCTGGACACCAAATTTCCTTTCTCAACTTTATGTATTTTACATAAGTCGTTGTGTATACTGTTTGTTTTAAAATAGAGAGATAATTTATCGTCTAGAAAATATCCTGTTTAGTTGCCAGAATTCTCTTTGCATTATGGATTTCTAGTACACTATTTCCGGAGGTGAGGCAGTTCCTTCGAACTCGTGGACTTATCATATAGATATCTATATCTTTTATTCTTTCATTCCATCCAATCTGTCCTTCTCCTCAAAAGCGCCACCACACTCATTCAGCATTGTTCTTGACTTCTGAAATATCTTCTGAAATATCTGAAATACTCCCTGACAGTGTCACATATAGTGATTATAGTTTCTTGTTCTCCACTTAATTCTCACTGTCTTTCCCTTCTGTCTTTTGTTTGTCTGTCCTGACGAAGGCCTTGTGGCCGCAACCTAAGTTTCCTTGTCCTATCTCTTAGTAAGACGTACTACTTTTTGTGTTTTTGTTGGGTTTTTTTCCATTTTACCCCCGTCTTACGGCAGTTCTCCTCATATACTCTTACACGATGTAAAGAAAACTTATTTATTAAATATAAAAACTTGCAATTCTTCACAATAATCTTCGGCCAATTTACACTGCACGTATGAGATATTTTCTCCTTTGTATGTGTGTGTGTGTACTGTTTGTTTTTAAATAGTGTAAAAAAACAGGCATCAATTTTGTTTCTTGGATAAAACCTATAAACTGCCTGGAACACAAAGTCTCAGATTACACATTTAAATCACACATTTAAAAGCAATAAATAAATAAATAAATAAAAATGTCGGCTCCGATACAAGATGAAGCTATTTTAACAGGGTGCATAAATCACATCTCAAATGCATTTTAGGCAGAGCCGTAGTAAAATAAGGGTCGGGGAGAAGGGTCAGACGTACCAGGAACCGAAAGTAAGGAGACGTAGATACGCAATCAAGTCTATATTTGACACAAGGAGAAGGGGTCGCATAGATCACTGTTTCCCGCGTGGTCTGAAATCTGTTGCCATGGCACTGGCTTTAGATTCTCGTCTGGAAGCTGACAATAATGTAGTCGTCTACACGCTTATGTTATTGATCTAGGGAACGGTTGTTTCTACTCACGCAAAGACTTTACTCACCTGTAAATGGATATGTGACTCTGTTCTTGAGTTAGGGAAGGCACAGGTAGCGAGAGAGAGAACCGGTCATCCGACCTCATAAACCCAAGACCTAGTATGGTGAAGTTTCCAATGTGTCACTCCCTTATGGTGTTATCTGCTATGGGAATACTGTCACTTTAACTGTGGGCAATACGGTTATTGTCAACATCTGTTGACGGCGATAATCAATGGCGACCGGAAAAAATCGGAGACAGAGCGCCAATTTTATGTGTCCGTATGATAGTGAGCAGAACGCAGAAATAAACAGACAAAGTAGCTTCCAAAGTCATTCCTTGTTGTGAAAATACGTAAGGAGTGAAGCTGTTTGGAGGCCATTTTATATTCTTTTATTTTTCACATGTTGGGAATATATAGTTACACACAGGGTAGTTCTCCGTTTACACGTGTTTCATTTACGAGAATTCGAACATATTCGCACCAATTTTTAGACATTTTTGTTTTCCTTACACGCCAAACTCGAAGTCAGGCGACCCGATATTTAGACATTTTTACAATATTATATCTGCGCGCCATTGGAAGCGTGAGAGCAAGATGATGATCATTTGTAGTTTTCTTTGGGTGATTTTTGGAAAGACGCACTTCCGCTAATTAAGACTGCATGGAATGAAGTTCGCGGTGATGCTCGAACGATGTGGAAAAAAACTGTGACCTCAATTCTGTCATGACTTTGAATTGTTTAACCTTGATGACAACAGTATGACAGCTGTTAAGATTAGTGTCAGAATGGCAAGAGTTGGCTTAGATGGACTTGATGATAATGAAATGGTAACTTTGTTTGAATCTCAGAAAGTAGAACTGCGCAATAAAGAGTTGTTGGCGCGGGAGAAGATCGACACAGAAGAAGAAAATGCAGCAACTTGACCAGCCAGCAACATTCACCAGCCAGCACCATTCACCAGGCCGCCAGCAACATTCACCAGGCAGCCAGCAACATTCACCAGCCAGCAACATTCACCAGCCAGCAACATTCACCAGCCAGCAACATTCACCAGGCCGCCAGCTTACAGTGAATCCATTATGGGAGGCCTTCCAACTTCTTAAATCCTGCCTTCTGTTCTTTGAAGAAGATGATCCTAACATGAACTGGAGCTTTATGGTCAGGAGGAAAATGATGGTACGTGCTGCTCCCTACCAAGAAATCCTCCACGAGCAGAAAAAAGTCACAAACTCAACTTTGGACACTTTCTTCGGGGAAAAAAGAAATTAACATCTGCATCGCCTGCTTCTTATTCAGATAACTCATTACCCACCTCTCGTTGAATTAGAAGTTGATAAAGATGAAGAAGGTAATTCTCCTACCCCATGTAAATGTTGAGTAATTTGTTAATGTTATTTTCTGTACATGTACTTAATATGACTGGTATGTGTTCATTTAAACTGTTTATTATTCTTCTTCAAGTACCGTGGCTAGTGGCGTAGAAGATCCACAACTTCCTGTCTCCAGTATAATTTACCAATTCTGCTGTTGACTTCTTTCCATGCCACGATGTCAAACTGTCAAACTTCTGCCAGTTTCACCAATATAGGTATAATATAGGTAATGTTACATCTTTTACAGATAATGGCATAAATAAGAGTCCTAGATTCAAATGTAAATGACTCTCTAATAGTGAAATTACCCGACGCCATTCGGACTAGTGTTCTTAGTCTTCCCGGTTCTTTAAGCGGAGAGTTTTATAGCAGGACTTCGTTTTTTAATTCACTTTTCTGCTTTTGATTTTCGTTCATTATTAAATTTCTTGTATTGATTAATTCTTTTCGGTTTTGTAGTTTCTTTGCTTAATATTGCTGTTTATCTGTGTTAATATATATTACGTGTTTGCATTGTCTATAGTATTTTTCTTTTACACGTCTATTTTTCTTGTCCTCAAATCAAAATATAGGCAATATCACTAATTCATGGCTTAAACTATCAGGGCTTAAAATTGGTCATTTAAACATTTACCACCTGCTAAGTAAGTTTCCTGAAGTCTCCACCTCTCTCCAACAAAACTTCCACATATTTGGTTTTTCTGAAACCCGTCTCAATGACAAAATTACAGATGAAGAAATTAGAATTAATGGATTCACCACCATTCGCAAAGATTCTAACAGACAACATAAAACAGGGCTAGTCATATACATCTCAACATCTCTTCAGTACAGACGCCGTGATGATCTAGAACATACTGGCATTGAATGTATATGGCTGGAAATAAAACTCCCCAACCTGACCCCCGTTTTAATTGGTTACCTGTACCGAAACCCTAGCTCTTCTGCTGTATGGTTTGACACATTCTCACGAATGATGGACAACGTTTGGGCTTCTTCGAAGGAAATTATTCTACTGGGGGATTTCAATATTGACCTTCACAAATCGAACAACACGTGGAATGATATCACCATCTCATACAACCTCACACAGTTAGTCAATCAACCCACGAGAGTAACAGATTCATCATCTACACTAATTGATCATATCTATACGACCTGCCCAGAAAACATTGTAGAATGCACAGTTACACGGACAGCATTAAGTGACCATGTAGTGTATTGATGGTATTGTATGATGGTGATATTACTAAGTGTGATGCATGAGGTCAGCTGTGAAGGCTCCTGAGATAAAATGTAGCTGTGAATTGTCAGAAGGCCCTTCTTGCTACCACTACGACCTCACACCTATCTTTTTTTACTAATGAATGTGGCTACGTTAAATGTCTAGGGTAATGATATGTAATGTGTTGTGGTAGTTTACATACACACACACAGATATTTACTAAGCCTAATAATATTAATAAATGTTATAATACACTGAACTAACTCAAGTGTGTAAAAATTTTTGATAGTAATTTTCTTACATTTATTTGTTCTGAACCAAGATTTTATTTTGGCCAGAACATATGAAAGGGTTAGCAATTATGAAAGAAATGCATGAATATTACATAATAAATGCAAGGTGTGTACATATATATGTTACTAGACTAGTTAATATTATTACTGTTTATAGTGTAATTTATTTTGGGAGAACATTTAATGGATGTGCTGTTGGGGTGGCCTCATCACTCCCTGTCTATGGTGACTACACATTGTCCATTTATTTGATGGAAATTTTATGGGTGTGTTAGCAAATAAGTTGAGTTGGTGAATTCTCAGCAGACCAGGCGCTCACGTAGCTTGAAGGTGTAGCTCTGGTGCTGAGATCTGGTGGCCCCACCTCTCCGTGCTTGGGGGCAATATCAGAAATATGGTGGCCCCACCTCTCCGTGCTTGGGGGCAATATCAGAAATATGGTGGCCCCACCTCTCCGTGCTTGGGGGCTATAATAGGCTGCTCTGACAAAATGTCACTGCACGGGTCCACTCTGGTAATAATCAACAACTCATTTGACACCACAGTGGTGCCAACTGAAACTCACAGCTCTGCAATCAAAGTATTAGTCATGTGTCAGAATTCCATCCTCTAACCATTTCTGGACACAACACTACACAACAACAACACCACATAGACGGGTCAGATCTTTCTGACCAAACAACACATCTTACCAAGTTGGTTTCACATAGGATAAGTTCTCCCAGACTACGTATTCTGAAATATGTTCATTAGCTTTCTGCCATAGAATAGGATAGGTGATATGTTTCACTGATCTCAACACTTGCTCTGTCCTTCCTAATCCTTGCTGGAGTTTATGTATTTTATTTGTCTCTAGACCCTGAACTGGGGCGGGGGGTCTAGAGCGAATCCTTACTTGTTGTAAGGGACAGATTATGCTATTGCAGTATCAAATCACTCGAAACCTTAAACAAATATTAAAATGTACAAAGAAATAATTTCAGTCTTACAAGAATTATGAATATAGAACACAGTTAAATGCTAGCAAAACTCAGCTGAGCTGCTGGCTTTAGGATGGCGTCCCTCTAAATATTTCAATAGCTTCTGGGAATTACACCACTTAATAATTCACTGTGTCTACTAGGACAACTTATTATGAATGGCACAAAATGCGCGTCTGAGCGCCGATAATATATTCATCTATGGCCAATCACTGCCTTTTCTTTTTTCAAATTCAAATATCCTACCAATAAGTCATTTCAGTCATACCTCAGTCAAGTATGCCTTATTGTCTGTTGGTCCGTCCGTCTCTACTTGCGTTTCACAAAAAAAACACACTTGTTTTTTGAACCAACCCTGCCTTCCCCTACACAATTTTGCCGTTAAAGTTATTTTTAGCCACAATTCACCATCCCACCCCGTCTCTTCATTCCAACTAGATTTTAGCACTTGCGTCTTCAAGGCCACAATTTTTTGAAAATTAGTGACATGTTTTATTTCAATGCAGACGTTCGCTGATATGAACAACACAGTCTTTTGTCAATATCTTTCTTATTATCTGTCCGTCTGTATAAATGAAAGCATATTATTTCACTGCTCAAGATGGGCCATCCGGCCAGCTAGGTTTTATATTCCTAACATTATTATTAAGAAAAGTTACTTTTCAAATATTTTCTAGAATCTTCTGGAATTCATCACTGCATTCAAATAAACGGGCTAAGTTATCGCAAAAGCGTCCAATAAATGACTGTGGCGTATAATATCCAAGGTCCCTTTTGTCGATTTCTTTACTTTATGTCAACTTGGGGAACGTGACTTTTTCCTCCTTTCCCCACCACTTGCGTCCTTTAGCCTTGCTAGTATCAAGCACGCGTTCAGTCAGATTTTTCCTTTTGATCTCCGTTCTCATCCCGTTCCGTTTTGCCTTCAAGTCTAACAATTTAATTTCCATGGCGGGTGATGACCCGCGGCGTGGGCGATCATGTATTCTAGCAGCTTACGCATTAGTTTTTATCCCTACGTTGTATCATTGGAGATATTTTAACGTTGTATCACGGTTAATTTTGTGACAGACCACTATCCCATTTGCTGTACCTGGACGAGAAAAGGGTTCAAAGCACCTAAAACGGAACATATCACAGTCCATTACAGGAATTTCAAAAACTTTAACCTTCAATTATTCCTACAAGACCTACAAATATCCCCTCTCTCATACGTGTACCAACTTCCCCATCCAGAAGAAGCCATAACATACTGGACACAAACTTTTAACAATGTATTCGATAAACATGTTCCTATAAAGCAAGTTCGTGTTAAAAATATCAGAAAGACCCCATGGATAACAAACGAAATATTATCAACAATGAGAGAACGGGACGAAGCACATAAGCTCAAAGATTTCAGCAGGTATCGGATGCTAAGAAACAAAGTACAATACCTCATTCGTCAGGAAAAGAAACTTACTTACTTAGTCGTTCCCCTTCTACCGTGAGGTGTAGAGGTTTGGAAGAGAGAGCGCCAGACTATCCTATCGGCTGTCTTCCTCCTGGCCTGGTTCCATTCTAGTCCTCGATCCTTCAAAGATTGTCTAATGTTGTCCTCCCAGCGGACTCTGGGTCGTCCTCGGGGTCTGGATCCTTGGCTCTTTGTTTCCCATGCTTGTCGTGGTATCCGATCTTCTCCCATTCTGCAGACATGGCCAAACCATCTTAATTGGGACTGTTCTACTTGGGTCTGCAGGTGGTAGGATTTTAGGCCTTGACGTATCGTCTGGTTGCGTACCATGTCTCTTCTTGTTACTTCAACCACCTTCCTCAGATACCTCATTTCTGAGGTTTGGATCTGGCTTTTATTGGTTGTAGTCATTGCCCATGACTCGCATCCGTATGTCAAGACTGGGACATAGGTGGAGCGGTATACAGCCATCTTCGTTTTCTTACCAACCTCTCTCTTGCTGAGGAATCCTCGATTTATGGCCTGAAAAAGTCTCCCAGCTGCTGCTTTTCGAGTGGCCAACTCTTCTTTGATGCCTCCCTTTCGGTCTATAATAGCTCCGAGGTATTTAAAGTGGTCGAACTGCTCCAGGACCTGTTCTCCCAGCTTAATCTGATGTTTTCTTTCTTCTCGTGATATCACCATGGATTTTGTTTTAGAGCTGCTTATGACCATCTCTCTCTTCTCCAGCTTTTCCTTCCAGACTTGCAGGTTGGATTGGAGATGCGCCTTTGATTTAGCAATCAGGGCAACATCATCAGCAAATGCCAGCTCCGAAATATAGATCTGTCTCATCTTCCAGTACCCCACTGAATACTTTCTTGTTCTCTCCTTACATGCCTTGATGACATCGTCCATAAGGAGTATGAAGAGGTAAGGTGATAGGATATCACCTTGTCTTACACCAGTGGTGGTCCTGAACTCTTCCGACTTATGGTTTGCTGTCCTCACATAATTTCTGCAAGACTTGTAGAAGCTCTGTATAGCATGAATCAGAGGTGCTGGAATATTCTTCCTTGCCAAACAGTCCCAAAGTTTACTCCAGGGGACCCTGTCAAACGCCTTTTCCAGATCTATGAAACAAAGATGCATCTCACTCTTATACTCAAGGGCCTTTTCACTCAGCTGTCTGAGTGTGAAGATTAGGTCTTGAGTACTTCGGTTTGCTCGAAATTCGCACTGGACCTCATCCAATTGTGGCTCAGCTAGGCGTCGGAGTCTCTGCTCTAGGATTCGAGTAGATTTTACCAGGGACACTGAGAAGGGATATGCCTCTATGGTTTCCACACTGTCGATTGTCACCCTTTTTGAAAATTGGTGTTATGATGGCAATCTCCCAATCCTTTGGTATGGTCTTGTTGTACCACGCTGCCTGTAAAACCCTTAAGAGTAATAGGTCGCCTGATGCTCCCATGAACGTAACCATTTCTGGTGTTATACCATCATGCCCTGCTGCTTTGCCCATCTTGATTTTCTCCAGTGCTGCCTTCAGTTCTTCCATCTTTATGTCATCTTCACCATCATTGGTTTTCTCTTCTGTGCTAGTGTTTATCATTTCAGATGCTTCACCATGCTCACCATCCAGGAGTTCTGAGAAATATTCTTTCCATCTTCCCATTACTTCCTTCGGGGCAGTAAGCAATTTGCCTTGCTTGTCCTTTATAAATTTGAGAGGGCATTGTTTTCCCTTCCTCATGTTCTTTAGGGTCTTATATAACAATTTCTGGTTTTCTTGTGCATCTTTTTCTAGCTTTTCTCCAAATTCTTCCCAGGACTTCTGTTTTGCTGCTAGCACTTTGTTCTTTGCTTCTGTTCTGAGTGTCACATATTCTCTATATTTTTCCATTTGTCCTGTTGTGTTTTTAGCTTAAGTATTGTTTCCATGCCATTTTCTTCTCTCTTATTTTCTCTTTGACTTCCTCTGTCCACCAAGGTGTCCTCTTTCTCTTGTTCCCAAGTCGGACTTCACCGCATGCTTCTGCAGCAGCTGTCTTTATGATATCCTTGAATTTAATTCAGAGGGTTTCCAAGTCATCAGGTCGTTCTTCTGTGTTGCTCACCGCTGCAGCAATAAGCCCCTGATATCTGGTCTTAATTTCTGGCTCTCTCAGCTTGTAGGTCCTAATGCTCATTTCTCCTGCTCGTTTACTTGGTTTCTTGCGTGATGTTGGGCAGTTCCTAGGTTGAGCAACTCTTTCAGTTGTTCTTTTGATTGTTAGCAGGTAGTGATCACTTCCAATCTCTGGCCCCCTCCAGACTCTAGCATCTCGGACATATTTGAATGAGCTTCTCCGAACAATGGCATAGTCGATCACTGACTTCTCATTCTTTGTTGGTTCACATCTAGTGTATGCATGTATGCGCTTATGGGGGAACTTTGTGTTTGTAATGATCAGATTCTGCTCACTGCAGAATCTAAGGAGTCGCTTTCCATTGTCATTGAGAGTATCTTCTCCATATCTTCCGATAACTCCACCCCATCTAGCATGGTCATTTCCAACTCTGGCATTAAAATCTCCGAGCATGATAACTTCATCTAGGCAGTCATCCACTGTCCTTTGAAGCAGCTCGAAGAATTCCTCCTTGACCTCTGCTCTCTCATCCTCATTTGGCCCATACACTATGACCAGGTTGATTATGGTTTCTCCTTTTAGTTTAACGACCATAATGCGCTCCGAGACAAAGTTCCATCCCTTGATACTATCTTTTTGATTTTGGGCCACAATGCAACCCACGCCCCCTTTAGCTCTTTCAGACATGGGTACACCATTGTAGAGCAGCGTGTTGCCATCGAGATCCATGACTCCTTGTCCTTTTTTCTTTGTTTCCGTTATAGCCAAGATTTCTAGTTTTGCTTTCCTCATCTCTTCCACCAGCTCCTCTTCCTTCCCATTTATACTTCTTGTGTTCCACGTTCCATAAGTCGTAGTCCGTAGTCCGTTCCAGTTCATCGCCTTTAGAATCAGTCCAGTTTTCTCTCTTGTGTTGCTAGTAATCGTGAAAAGAAACTACATTTCAGAAAGATGATTCAAGACAAAGCAAACAGTAAAGAAGTCTGGGCAGCCATTAGAACAGTAACACACAAAACAAAGTCACTAAACTCTTTACCAAAAAGCTGCTCCCTCACGGCTACTCATTTTAGTAACCACTTCAAAACAGAAATTAACCATCTCAAATCGACACTAAAGCCAATGGACTGCAATATTAGTAAATTGACCGCCTTCTGCAACACTGAACATACCATAACAGAGCTTAGAGATATTCCTTTTCTAACAGTACACGAAGTTCTCAAATATATCATGGCATTAAAAAACAACAATTCATCTGGTCTTGATGGTATCAGCAATAAGATTCTACGTTACGCTGCACCCATCATTTGCGACTCCTTAACCTATGTGTACAATCAATGTATTGCACACAACTACTTTCCCACAGCATTTAAATCTGCCAAAGTGTATCCTCTCTATAAATCTGGCTCACATAGCGATCCCAACAGTTACAGACCAATATCCCTTCTATCATCTCTTTCAAAACCACTAGAGAAACACATTTACAACACCACATTTCAACACTTAACAACAAACAAACTGCTCATTAAGAGCCAGTCAGGTTTCAGACCCAAACATTCCTGTCACACAGCTCTCACCAAAATGGCAGATAACTGGCTGTCGAACGTAAATGATGGAAAATTAGGTGGTGCTGTTTTTGTTGACTTCAAAAAAGCATTTGACATGATTGACCACACTATCTTGGTTCAAAAGTTGGAAACCCTCAGAATAGGCCCTAATCCACTAAACATCATCAAATCATTCCTGGGAGATCGACAACAGTTAGTGCTTCACAACAACTCGACATCAGATTTCTCGAAGATAGATACAGGAGTACCGCAGGGTTCTATTCTTGGGCCCGTACTTTTCGCAATGTTCATCAACGACCTACCACTACATCTAAAATATTCAACATGTGACCTCTTTGCAGATGATTGTACTATCTATACTAGTGACAATGACTGCGTGGCACTTGAAATGACTCTTCAATGCGATGTAGACAATCTAACAAAATGGAGTAATATGAATCGTATGCCATTAAACACAGCAAAAACGAAATCTATGTTGATTACCACCAGACAGAAACTCCTAAACTGCACCAAAAGATCGCTTCAGGTACACGCGGAATCAATAGAAATTGAACATGTAACAGAACACAAAGTTCTAGGAATCACGATTGACCAGCACTTAACGTGGAACTCCCACGTACGGAATTTAACCAAACACTTGGCTCAAAAGACGTACCAGCTAGCCAAAATAAAACACTTCTTAGACGCAGACACTAGACTATTGTTCTACACCTCACATATACAGACACATCTAGATTACTGCTCTACACTATGGGATGGTTGCCCTGCTTCCACCTCAAAGAGACTGCACTCCCTGCATAAGAGAGCAATACGTCTGATCACCGATAATCGTACGATATCACACACAAGGACAGGAAAAGAACCCACAATACTGTCCCTGAAAAAACGTCTTCTCTACAACAAAGCCAAGCTGACTCACGCAATTCTATCGAACAATGCTCCGCCGTACCTACGATCATTGTTTCAAACCAGTAGAAGAGAGGGACTACAATTACATCGGTTACGTCTGCCCAAACCTAGGATCGACCTGTTCAAACAGAGTCTAGCCTACTCTGGAGCCTACTTATGGAACAGCCTTCCACACCACCTAAAAAGCCTACCTACACAATATTCATTTAACAAAGCACTTTTCAAACACTTCCTAAACACTGATTATCTACCCCCATAGAAACATCATTGGCCTGTCAACATCTCATTCATAGGTCAACATTTCTTTTCCTCTTCCGCTAGTTTTTAATGGGAATAATTTGTTTTATATCCATGTAATACTATTATATAATGTAATGTATGTGAGAATGTACCCGCATACCACTGTACTTTAGAGATGTGAATGTTTCCGTTTGCTTAAATGGGTGATGTACATGCAGATATTTTTTTTTTTTTTTTTTTTAACCTGCTGAAAGACTTTTTCTGCTACAGAAGTGCGCAAGAAAGTGTTATTATTATTATTTCAATTTCCGCCAAGAATGTATGGATGTAAGCGAGAATGTGTTTTTGTAATTTTTGTATTGAGGATTGATGACACATTCAAAAATAGTACAGATTAGACGTTTTGACCGCATAAGTGAGTGTCGGTATACATAACTTATTTATTTATTGTTTTGTTTATATTATTTTATTTTTATTATTATTATTTTTCTTCAGTCACTATCTTGTTTATTTTTTAAAATAAAAACCTATTCATTTTTTATTATGATTGTATACTGTAAATGAATGCTGTTATGTTAACTTTATAATGTTGCATGCCTTTAAATTAATGCTTAAAGTAATACGTGGGAATAAAAGGATATAGTATGCAAGATTAATGAGAGAGGAAGGGCAGAATGTTAGACGGGCCTGCGCGCCCAATTCTCAACCCTTCGAAAATAAAGTTCGTTCGTTCGTTCGTTCGTCCTAGTTGCCTGTTAGTAGCTGTGGCTGACGAAGGGTGAAACCCGAAACGTCCTGCGTTTTTTGTGTACCGTTAATTTGTAAAACTGATTCAATACCGTTTTATTTGTTAATATATATATATATATATATATATATATATATATATATATATATATATATATATATATATATATATATATATATATATATATATATATATATATATATATATATATCCAAAAAATGTGGATTGCTTCTTTCTAACTTTTTAAATAAATACCTGGCCACATTAATAACACCGGATGGAAGATGCATCTCGGACGCGAAGAGCAGAATAGCTCAGGCAAAAGCAGCATTCTATAAAATGAAGAGTATTTTATGCAACAATTCTTTGTCATTGGAAGCAAGAAAGACAGTTCTTCATTGTTATATAGAACCAATCCTGACATATGGGAGTGTTTATTATTACAAGTATATATTTTTATTATTATCTACGCATTGGCGGAACGGATTCCCTTTACTTGACATATATTTGAGTGAGAAAATCCTGTTTCATGTGTGCGATTTCTATTTTCAAATCTGAGAGAGCTATGAGGAAGTAAGAAAACAGCAAGGTAACGTTTATTTGTTATAACTTCCTTAGACGATTTCCTGGACAAGGTACCACTGCGTTCTATTCCAAGCATCTATGGATCTAGCTAAGTGACCTTTTACGTGTTCCGAAGTTTTGTTCATTCTATTTTTTTCGTTTCGTTGATTATTTACTTTCTTGTTTCGGTATTTCTTTCAGATTTTACAATTTTTTTGTGTTATTATTGTTATTTTTTCGCTCATCACTGTGGGTGTTTACTTTTTCCATCTGCTTGTATCGCTCATTTGGTGTATGTTTCTGATCATCGTATGTTTTTGTAGTACCTATATGTAATTCTTGTCCTTGTCACCTGTTTGTAACTGTGGCTGACGAAGGGTAAAACCCGAAACGTCACTTGTTTCATATGAACCGTTAATTTGTAGAACTGATTCAATACCGTTTTATTGGTTTATATACTTATAACTTTTATTTGTGCTCGACGCTTATAATTCAAAAAGTACGTGCGTATTTAAACCGGGTTAAAGTAATAGTAAGCACCGCCTGCAAGGAGGATAAGGTTGCACCGGTGTGCAGCTAAAAATAGCAGTATCAGCACAATAAACCTCTTGGAGAGCTCTCACTTGTACCGCTGAATGTCTTCAAATGTGTCATAACACCAAATACACACGAGTATCTTAACAGAGTTTACATGCGCAACGGGTTCAGTATCAAAACAGGTCTACAATCATCAGAACATGAGCGCTATGTTCACAAACATCACAAGTGGATGTATAGAAGAATGGGGTGCGTCTCATGGAAAGATAAGAAAACAAATAAAGAGGTCATAGAAAAGCTAGGAATGAAAATAAAATTAATGAAGGCAATCAAAGTTATGCTGCTTACATATTTTGGTGGTATAAAAAGACATAACACCTTGCTGAAGGTCATAATAAAAGGAAGAATTGAAAAGAAACGTGCAAGAGGAAGGTAGCGTAGGGAAGATACCATCAAGAGATGGACAGCAAAGAGTCTATCAGGATGTGCCATCAAGAGATGGACAGCAAAGAGTCTATCAGGATGTGCCATCAAGAGATGGACAGCAAAGAGTCTATCAGGATGTGCCATCAAGAGATGGACAGCAAAGAGTCTATCAGGATGTGCCATCAAGAGATGGACAGCAAAGAGTCTATCAGGATGTGCCATCAAGAAGAGACAGAAAATGTTGGAGATCCATTACATCTGACCTTCGACGTGAAAATGGCTGCTGTCGATGATGATGTTTACAAACATAAATAAGTACATCATTTCAGTAATACACCACTGTCCACAACTAAAGAAAACTATAAATAGGACAATTATTTGTTTTTTTCACCTCAGTAAATTCTCCCATTTTGAACTCAAAGAATAACGTTCAAAGTTGCAACAAAACAGAAGAATATAAATGCTTTTAAAGACAGAATAAAGTAAGCGAGAGGAAAACCTAGTAAACCTTGCAAGTCCAAGTAAACACAGAAGATGAAAAATAAATTGCATCCGTAGTAAACTTTGAGTAGGAAGAAACTATAACATCCGTAGTAAACTTTGAGAAGGAAGAAATTATAACATCCGTAGTAAACTTTGAGTTGGGAGAAACTATTACATCCGTAGTAAACATGGAGTAGGAAGAAATTATAACACCCGTTGTAAACTTGGAGTAGGAAGAAACTATAACATCCGTAGTAAACTTTGAGTAGGAAGAAAATATAACATCCGTAGTAAACTGAGTAGGAAGAAACTATAACATCCGTAGTAATCTTTGAGTAGGAAGAAACTATAACATCCGTTGTAAACTTTGAGTAGGAAGAAACTATAACATCCGTTGTAAACTCTGAGTTGGGAGAAACTATAACATCAGTAGTAAACTTTGAGTTTGGACAAACTGAAACATCCGTAGCAAACATGGAGTAGGAAGAAACTATAAAATCCGTTGTAAACTTGGAGTAGGAAGAAACTATAACATCCGTTGCAAACTTGGAGTAGGAAGAAATTATAACATCCGTTGTAAACTCTGAGCTGGGAGAAACTATTACATCCGTAGTAAACATGGAGTAGGAAGAAACTATAACATCCGTAGTAAACATGGAGTAGGTAGAGACTATAACATCCGTAGTGAACTTTAAGTAGGAAAACACTAACATCCAAAGTAAACTTCGGATAGGAAAAAATCTTAACACCGCAAGTCTAACATCCCAAGTAAACTTCGAAAAGGGAGGAACTCTAATATCCCAAGTAAACTGTGAACAAGCAGAAACTATATATATATATATATATATATATATATATATATATATATATATATATATATATATATATATATATATATATATATATATATATATATATATATATATATATATATATATATATATATATATATATATATATATATATATATATATATAAGGTTTTTTATATTTGGACATGCGCCCTAATATAACCGACTAGGTTGAACGGAACGCGCCTCGCCAAAACGAGGCAAAATGTTATTTAAAAACAAAAAAACAATGAAGTGAACAAAATTATAACAAACTTAGTAAACTTAGAACTGATAAGAACTAGACAAGTGCCAGTGGAACATGAGATAACGAGAACCAGACAAGTGCCAGTGTGTCAAAGAACGTCTGAACATGCTCTTTAGTGTGATCTCTCACACCTTCAGCCACTCCGGCATTATCCTTTTTCTTCTTCATTTTTCTCTCCGATCACTTATTATTTGGCAATTTTTTGCCCTTTCATTCATTATTTTGCTCTATGCTGAATCTACGTAGTAGGGGGAAGTCTCCAATACTCCACTCCCCTACGGAAGTATCTGCTATGGGAATATCTTTATCTCTTACATTTTTGCTTTATCACTCCTCAGACTTATTTAAGTTCCGCCAGGTGAACTGTAGTATTATCGTAACAATACCCAGTCATTATCACCGGTAAGCGGTAATTCGTTTGTCGCTTTGAGTCGCCTAGCCAATCTTTGAAAATAGACGATCCTCGTTTGACAACCATATTGTTTTTCTGAGCGGCCGGCGACCCTTTTGCTTGACTGTCTGAAGAAGGCACGAACACACAGGCGATAATCAATCATTAAAATGCATAATTCTCGCCGTTTGTACATTGGTCACATCTAAGGGATGTGGTTGAAAGTTAGACATTAATTGTATTGTTTCCCGTATATGTACTCTCCCGAAAGTAGTAACACTCAACGAAGAAAAGTCGGTGTAGAGCCCAGTTTCATTCCGGAAACGGATTTAAATCATCATTTTGTTAAAATTAACCTTAAAATGTAAGTTTTTTATGGTTTCTTCAAGACAACATTTTAATTTAAAGTATTGCAGACTTATTATTATGGATCACAATGATAAGATGGCTGCAAAACGAGCTGCAGATGCTAAGAGGAAGAGACGATCGCGTCAATCACAACGAGCAAGCGAGACTCTAGAAGAAGCAGCAATACGACGACAACATGAAGCGGCACAAAGACAAGTACAGCGTCAGTCACAACGAGCAAATCAGTCTGCAAATTAATATTAGACAAACATAAAGGTATGTTTTCAGGCACTCGTAAGAAATAAAGAAGTAGAACACTTGGACAACAGAAAAACAACAGACGTGAGTGGCTTACCCAGGGTTCGAACCCCGTACCTTCCGTACGACAACTCCGCCTAGCTATCAAGCGAATCACACTGACCCCACGGCCAGCAAGGCATCCCCAAAAAAAGATGCTTTACTGGCTATTTATCAGTAAGAAACACAAGATAACACCGGAAGTATACAGTGGGCAACTCAGCCCCTTAATGACGCAATCACTTCTGTTGTTCCTCTATTAACAGTATGTGTCAGTCCAAACAAGACAAAGACCTTGATGGAAGGTACGGGGTTCGAACCCTGGGTAAGCCACTCACGTCTGTTGTTTTTCTGTTGTCCAAGTGTTCTACTTCTTTATTTCTTACGAGTGCCTGAAAACATACCTTTATGTTTGTCTAATATTAATTTACTGTTTACAGGCCTCGGGTTTCCCTTCCTTATGTGTTATTTATGTTCATACAATACCAGAAACCTACCCACTGTTCTATACTATTGTCCTTTAGTCTTCTACTATTTACTGGACCCAGTATCAAGGTCTTTGTCTTGTTTGGACTGACACATACTGTTAATAGAGGAACAACAGAAGTGATTGCGTCATTAAGGGGCTGAGTTGCCCACTGTATACTTCCGGTGTTATCTTGTGTTTCTTACTGATAAATAGCCAGTAAAGCATCTTTTTTTGGGGATGCCTAGCTGGCCGTGGGGTCAGTGTGATTCGCTTGATAGCTAGGCGGAGTTGTCGTACGGAACGTACGGGGTTCGAACCCTGGGTAAGCCACTCACGTCTGTTGTTTTTCTGTTGTCCAAGTGTTCTACTTCTTTATTTCTTACGAGTGCCTGAAAACATACCTTTATGTTTGTCTAATATTAATTTACTGTTTACAGGCCTCGGGTTTCCCTTCCTTATGTGTTATTTATGTTCAAATCAGTCTGCAGAAGAGCATGAATCTCAACGGGCTGCAGAAGCTTTTCGCATTCGTCAGTTGAGAGCATCACAACGAGCAAAGGAGACTTCTTTTGATCACGTATGAGTTTTCCTTCCTGAACCTGTTTTCAGACACGGCCAGCTCTATGTCGCCCTCACGACTGGAAGGGCAGAATGTTAGACGGGCCTGCGCGCCCAATTCTTTACCCTTCAAAAATAAAGTTCGTTCGTTCGTTCGTTCACCCGAGGAACAAATAAAGAAAACCTGAAAGTTTTGTTAAAAACATTTTTTATCAGGGAACTTTCTTTGAAACAAATTCTCTCAAGTTCACAAAGAACTTTTATATTGAATTAAAAACATATTTAAAAAATATATTATAGTTTTTGATTTACTTCCATCATTATTGACGGGTTATTGCTAGTGAGATAATAGTTTCACGGGTCCATCGCTGTGTGTGATTAGCGCAGATAATCTGCCTGGCCAGGCAATCTTGGCAGAAGGTATTTAGACAGGTAATCAGTTCACACATTTGTTTGACGGAGTGCACAAGATGTCACCGGAAATATTACCGCATGATTATAAAGAGGTCACGCGTGGGATTATTAAATTTAATATTTTAAACTCGCGGGGGAGATTATAAATTAAACACCCCAACCCACGTTTTGCGAAAAAGAGCTCACGATTGGATTGAAGTGAGAGCCGGAATATGCAATGAATCTCACTGGCAAGTTTGCCGGTAAGTACAATCTGTGATGAGAACTGGAAACTGAAAATAAAATCTAGCGAACTCAGAGACACAGAACAGACAGCTTCGCAACTTTAAACAAGCAACTCCATAAAAGCCAGAAAGAAAAGGATCGGACCTAGAATTCCATATTTATAAGTGACGGAAGTATTGGGGAAACTTAAAACCTTAAAAAGTAAGCCCGCCTTTATAAATACAAGAATGTAAACTTAAGGGGCAGGACTTTAAATACAGAGTCTGGACACCTAAAGGAATTGGAACACCCGTCAAAGAGGAATTATTGCAGTTTCCCAGACCAAGTGTATCGCAGAACATCCGTCGAAGAGGAATTACTAGTTTCCCAGGCCAAGTGTATCACAGAACACCCGTCACAAGAAGGAATTACTATACTTTCCCAGACCAAGTGATTCGAGACCATATGCACCGACATTGCTCGTGTCCATCTGAAACCTGTGCGAGGAGAATGTGTATATCCCAAAAATGTGGGGTAAGTTGTGAACATTTCTTTTACAAATGTGAATTAACATAATTTCTTGATAAGCGGTCATATATGAGGATGGAAACATCAACATACGAAAATAGTATTTTCATAAACGACTACAGCAAGCGCTGGTGATTGTTTCTGTCTAGTCGTGCGGAAAACCTGACAGCATAGGTGACCCCAGACTCCGACTCGAGCAGTGATGAGTTATGATTATATCACATGTGCCTCAAGTGTAGCATATCATTTTGTGAGATATGTTAGTTCAGGCACAAATCATTATTCGCGCTGTCCAGACACATTTTCGCAGTTAATATCCAGAGGAATAGTGATGATTTCTATTCATATTTCCTGAGTTACACTGTGTATTCTCAAGAATGTAATTCTTGTGAGAGATTAACATTGGTGGGTGGACAGCGAGAGGATGCGCCTGTTAAGCTTCCAACTCAGTGTACTTAGCACAGGCATTTGTCTTTCTATTTTTTTCTAAAAGTACGGGGTTTCAAGCTATCAGATGGAAGGAAGTACTGAAGTTACTACGCCACTCGTGTGAGAGAAGTACACTCATCACCAAGAAGTGACGAAAACCACAGCTGCAGGACTCCCTTATAAAAGTTAAGTGCTTATAAAAAAGCACCACCAAAACTGACTTTGATAAATCCTCACCTACGTCTCAGTGACGAAAACTTGTATTTACAGCAACATTTCACCAATCTTTCCGTATTTATTTTAACTGTTACAGACTAATTCATTATTAAAATTGTTACATGTTGTTTTAAAACTAAACAATCATAGTCGTTTCAGTTTTTTTATACGTATGAAAGCAAACGTATGAGCCAGAATATTATATATATATATATATATATATATATATATATATATATATATATATATATATATATATATATATATATATATATATATATATATATATATATATATATATATATATATATATATATTTACCTCGAAACAGAGCTATACCATTGTAATGCTCTGAAACCCCAGGGCAAATGAATAAGAGAGAAAGATAAACACAATGAGAGGGGAGCTGCAAACAGAAGTGGAAGGGACAAAGAAGACAAAAAAAAAAGACTTTGGCATCAGTGTGTTGGGGGTGGGGTGGGGCTCTACTCCTCAGGCAGCTGAAGAGTTAATGATAAAGATGGAATACACGGAAATGTATCTTCACTTCTGCCAGAGACGCGCTGAGTTTAATTCCGTCCCGGTGAACCCGTGTTTGTCTAGACATCAACATGACGTTTACACTTCCGGACGTGTGAAAACTAATCCATAACCCGAAGGCACAAGGTGACCTTTACCGTCTAACTCGCAAGGACATACCAAAACTTGAGAACATTGTCAGATTAATCCAGTGCCTGGTGTAGTAGGTAGACCACTACATGCAATAATATCATCATCACTTTCTGTCTTACCTGTCTCTGGAGCATGGGACCTCTACGGTAGCTGGTCATGTGCTCGTACAGCCATGGTTTCTCTAGCTATTTGTTTGACATAACCATGTTGCCAGTCTCATGTACAATCTCATATTAGTCACCCATTACGACATGCCTGAGAGTACAGTAGGCCTATTCTTTTGTTTTTATCTCCTCAGTTCTGGTTTTGTCCATCCTTACCAACTTGAGGTAGTTGTGAAAATAAAGGTTTTGTTGTATACAAATCGCTGTCCTGAATTCCCATAGCCAGTTTTTCCACCACTAGCACATTACGTTGTCAGCAGTATCACGAAACATTTTAAGTGAGCGTTCCCTATAGGCCTATTGTTTCAGTAGATCACAAGGAGGCCACTAGACCACCTGCACCTAATTCTACAGCTATGGGTTTTGCTGTGAACTTCTCAAATCAACATAAAAATGCATCCTGATTTTCATGCAAAGAATGACTTTGCAAACATGTATACAGAAAATATTTCAAAGAAATTTAATTCTGAAGAACCACGCAAAAGAATTTTTTTTGAAAGCATTTAACTATCCGTATATGTGACACACGAAAGTTGTTTGGATTCATGATTGTGACAACAGGAAAAAGCGAAGGAAAAAGAGATATAGCACGACAAAAAAGAAGACAGTATGACATCATGGCATGGACAGAAGTCAACAACAGAGTTGATAAATAATACTGTAGACAGGAAGTTGTGGATAGACATCATCGCCTACTCCACCAGGCATGACACTTGAAGAAGAAGATATATGACATAATAATCCTCATACATGAAACATTTTGCCCTCGACATACAAGACAAAAAAACTTGACATGCGACATAATAATCCTCATACATGAAACAGTCTGCCCTGACATACAAGACAAAAGAACTTGATATGCGACATAATAATCCTCATACATGAAACATTCTGCCCTCGACATACAAGACAAAAAAACTTGACATGAGACACAACCTTGTCCTATAGGAGAGATTACGATTTCAATATTAGGAAAAATGACCCCGATAAGTGACAAACGAACCCGTAATGTGAACAAAACCTCGATATGCGAAATAGCTACCACAGTATACCTAAAAATAAATGTGTAAAACAACTGCTTCGTTATGCGGAAAAATAATTTTCGCAGTCTGAACAACTGCTCACATGCAAAATCTAAAATGCGTAGGCCTGAGCCGTGTTCCACCTGCACACGGTCACGTGATGTATTAGTACAGGATCACGTGATGTATTAGTAGAACGTGTTCATTTATTTCACTTCTTACTGGTATCTCCCTCCCACCCCCTTTTTTTCTTCTTTAGATGTGGGTGTTTAAAGTCATCTCTCTCCCTCTCTCCCTCCCTCCCCGTATTTTCTTTAGATGTGGGTATTTGAAGTCATCTCTCTCTCTCCATCCCCCTCCCTCCACCCCCATTGTTCTTTAGAAGTGGCCGACAGAAGTCACCTCTCTCTCTCTCTCTCTCTCTCTCTCTCTCTCTCTCTCTCTCTCTCTCTCTCTCTCTTTCTCCTCTCCCTCCATCCCCCTATTTTTCTTTAGATGTGGGTGTTTGAAATCATCTCTCTCTCCCCTTCCCCTTTTTTAAAATATAGATGTGGGTTTTTGTCAACTCGCTTTTCTCCCCTCCCACCTTTTATCTTTACATGTGTGTGTGTGTGTGAAATCTCGACCTCCCCCCCCTCCCCCTATTTTTCAGGAAAAAAGCACAGTTACTTCCTTAAGCAAGTTACAGAAGAGACATCTCGATTATTTCGTTGCCTCCGGCAAGGTGGGATATATTTGGTTGTGGGAATACAAGAAAACAGGTAGAGAGAATGCCAAAGACAGAGCGGATTTGAGATGAGAAGATTACCCCACACACGCACACTGGGAAAGGAGAGAGAATAAAAATAAAAAGGCGAGAGTTGGTTTCATAGAACTGGGTGCAAAACTAAAAGTCAGTGTGGAGATATTTTGACGAGTTTGAGCATACGTCGTGTTCACATGCGCCTGGTGTGTTTGTGTAAGTTGTTGGGAGTTAGAAAATGCAGTTAGTTTGAATGCCCATAACACCGCTTCGCTACCAGGTCATCTAGACACTTTATGTCACGTGATGAGACTGGCAGGGAAAGGATTGCTAACGAAGCGTGTGCAAAAAGAGAGAGAGAGTTTTAGCAGCGAAGGAGGTGAGAAAAAGGTGGCATTCAGTGACCAGCCGTTTTGGCTGTAGAGATGTGTATATGGGTGTGTGTGTATGACCCATAAGATATATCCATGTATACAATAGGCAGTAGATGGAAGTATACAACTGTATTTCATATTTCACTATTGAAAGGATTGTTTTATACAAATGAGTGACTATTATTATTATTAATCTTGATTGTGCTCTAATTGCCTGACCACATCAACGGGTCTATTGTAAAGTTCTTCATGTTTATTTAAGTTATAAACTGTCACTCAGCAGTTATTACTTTCGTTGGAAAAAGAGATGTGTGCGCAAATGTAAACTAATACTTGTTTGCCAGGCACGTAAAGAAAGAACCCTGGACATTAACTTTACATGAATATTGTATGTAAACAACATACACTTATAAGACCCTAATACGAAACAAAATCGGCCTTCAACAAATAGGAAGCCAAGCTGTGTGCCTTGCAAATTTTTATGATGACAATTAATTATGTGCAACACGTTTATCCATAATGCATTTGCATCAATTAAACTATAATATGACAGAACATTAGATATGCTTTCAGATGCACTTTTAATACATCGTGATTGAAGCTATATTGACGAACTGTGCTTTATAAAAATAAGTTTTTATTCGTGCAAACGAACCTTCTCGCAAAGGAACCTTCTTGCAAACGAACCTTTTTTGCAAACACTGCGGCAAACTAGCCACTCCCCGTGACCCTTGACGTCAGCAGGAATTTGGGTGAAGAAACACGCTAGTATTTATTTCTGCCTAAGGAATATTTTAAAGACGAACGATTTGCCGATTTTTCAAACATTAGTGAAGGGTTTGAAGGACCAATACGATGTACTAACATTTATACATTCTATAAAAGAAACTTTATGGACCTTACTATTTAAGATCAAATACAACAGTTCGACCATACGACGTATTATCACACAAGTTTACAAAACTTTATAGTTTCTATTTTTGGCTCAGTGTTGCCTTGCTCAGTCATGTGACTATTGTAAACAAACGCTTCGCTTTGTTCAGACCGAAAAGTTTTTTTCTGCATTTAAGATAGGTTTAGTTTTATTTTAAAAGCTTCTGGATTGTGATAACCTAGTTTATAGCATCTTGTGCTATCATAGCGTGCTCCATCTTCGCAATTTTTTTCTTTTTTTATTCTATATATTCAGCGTTGCCATTTTTTTTTTAAGGTAACATTTTTCTCATTCATCTTCGGAAGTATGTTGAAAGGTGATCTTCTATAGTGAGGTTTGCATTTAGGGAATTTGAGCGCATCGACGCATACATTCAAATATGGATAGTCCTTATTTGCATCGCGAACATTTCATCTTTGTTTAGCTGTGGCGTTAGGTATCACGTATTGTTATTCTTTCGTATATATGTCACATATTGTCAGTTGTTGTAATAGTGCTTTCTATCTTTCTTCTCTTTAGTTGTTAATGTGACTTTTTTTTTCTCTTTTGGGGTGTTTTAGGTGTGAATCATTTGTAGTGTCTAATAGTTATTATTTGTTTGCATTTTAATATAGAATATTGTTTTTGTTGTCTTATTTTAGTTGATTTGAATTTGCTTTGTGTGTGTTGTATCTTGAAATATATCATTGTCATTGACACCATTGCGTTCATTTTTTCATTGGGCATTTGTCTGGACAAATTGATACACATGGCAAAATTGTGTGTATTTTTAAAAAATAACATGTATTGAGTGTTGCAGTGTTCTTTAATAATATCACCATAATTTAACACGTTTTGATTATGTCCTTGGTGCTTTTGCAGGACTTACATATGTATTGATCATTGAATTGTTCATCATTACAAATATCACCATATTTTGAACAGAAAGTGGTTTCTGGGAGAAAATCATGTCTTCGTTGCAGGACTTCATAGAAATTGGGATTAAATTTAATAAATCAGGAGCGAAATTAGTGGCCATTGCTACCGCACAATTCGACAGTTACAATGCATGCATAGAAAGACAGAATGAACGTGAATTGAAACGTCTTCAGTTAGAACATTACGAGAAGAAAAAGGCACACGATTTAGAGAAGGACAAGTTAGAACTGGAACAAAAGGAGAAATTAAAGCGAATAAAGATGGATGAGAAAGAAAAAGATTTTGCACAAACTCTTGCACTAGAAAAATCAAAGATAGACGCTGAACAAGAAAATTTAAAGATAGAAGCGGAACAAGAAAAATTAAAGATAGACGCTGAACAAGAAAAATTAGAGATACACGTGGAGAAAGATAATGCAATTGAAATAAAGAAACTAAGATTAGCTGCTGCAACTGCACATAAAGCAACTGATTTGGAGATAGAGAAATTGCGTGTTCAGAAAGATGTGGATATTGCTGTCGCCTTAAGGAAAGTAGAGTTGGACGCTCCAAAGACATCTTCTAGTGCACCTGTGACAACAAACCGAATTCGATTGCCAAATTTTACCAGCAAATAGACTGCATAGACAGTTTCCTACAACGACTGGAACTCAAGGTCAGTGCGTTGAAGATCCCCAAGGTTCAATGAAGTGCTACGTTATGTGATTTCTTAACAGCGGAAGCTCTAATGCTTATTTTGCTTTGGAAAGCAGTAGTAGAGAAGACTACGATATTGTCAAGGAGACATTTCTACGTAAATTTCAGCTTACGGAACCGGGATTCCGTGATAAATTTCATTCCTGTCTGCCTAGCAGGAAAGCTGACTTTGGAGAATTTATCTCATTCAAAAAATTATATTCTAAAGATGGATAGAGTTGTCCGGTATTGATAAGACCTTCACTGGCTTACTTGATCTAATGTTACGTGACAAGGTGTAGTCGGCATGTAGCACCGATCTTGCCTCATTTTTTCAAGAAAGAAAACCGAAAGACCTTGAACCAATGGAGATACTTGGGCTACAATATATACCAGCTCACCCAGATAAAGAGTTTCACAAACCAACTATAAAAGATGCACTCCCAGTATATGTGGCTCGTCATGACTATAGAGATGGTGGTCAGAGACCTCGTTTACAGAGTGTGGACAGCAGAGTAAGGCAAGGATTTAGATCCAACTACCGTGGAAAATGTAACTTCCCAAAGCAGAGATCACCATCTAACTTCTCGCAGAGACGAAACTATGGTTATTCAAACCAAGGTCAGTGGCGGCACAATTCTAGCCATGGTGATAAAATGCATCAAAAACGGATGGATCATAGACCCACACAAGACAACGCACCCTACAGTGGTAATAGGAATAATGTCAGATGTTGGTCATGTGCTAGGAATAGACCTTATAAGAAATACTATGGAAACAGTACAAACAAACACTGTGGGCATCATGACAATAGCAACCATGATAGGGGTAATGCATGTGTAACTACAAAGAAGAATTATGAGATGCATGTGTTGTTAGCTCACTTAATGATGAAAATTGTTATGGGTGCAAATCTTTATTCCAACCTGGTTCACAGCCCAGATTGATCTGCGGGCATGCTCTACCCGCTATGTCATCTTGTGAGAACGTGGGACGCCTCACATTATATACTGGTTTTCTGTATAACAGGCCTGTAAGTGTCCTTCCTGATTCCGGGTGTACCACTGTCGGAGTACGTAGATCGTTAATTGATGAATCTGCCTTCACTGGTAAAACAGTGAAGTGCATAACATTTGGAGGGAGTATAGAGTGTTACCCAGTAGCAGAAATAGATATGGCTACACCTTTCTTTACAGGTAAGGTAAGGGCATGTGTCCTTGAGCAACCAGTATCAGACATTATCCTTGGTAACATACCAGGTATTAAGGATTGCTCTCCAAAAGAGATACATAAATGGGTTGAATCGCACCCAGTGTTGGCTAACGCTGTGGTTACTAGGGCCCAGCATGCCGCTGAATCCAAGGCAGAGCCAGCTATACCATTTAGTGAGAGAGCATCTCTTCAGAATGTTCATAATGTTTCCCCTAGTCGTTCGCGGCCAAACAGCGCGAAGATGTTGGTTTGCAACCATTGTTTGCTCTAGCAGAAAGCAAACATGTCAAAAAGACAACAACTTCACGTTACTAGTTCGAAATTAAAAACTCAGTACTGACTAGATGCTTTGACAACTATGTTTCAGTCAGGAGACAGGTAGTTATTGCAAAGAGTTTTAGGCCTATTGTATTGAATACTGCCCATGACTCGCTTTTAGCTGGTCATATGGGGATTAAGCGTACTATGTTTCGTGTCACCTCGAATTTCTATTGGCCCTGTGTTAACAAAGACGTAAAGCTATACTGCAGGTCATGTACAACTTGTCAAAAGGTAGCATGTAGGGGCAAGCACCATGCTGCACCCTTACAAGTCACTGATGTGCCATTACGGCCTTTCACCAAGCTTGCGGTTGACATAGTTGGTCCTATGTCAGTCATGTCCGATAGAGGATATCGATACATCCTAACGTGTATAGACTTATGTACACGTTGGCCGGAGGCTATACCATTGAAGACTATCACCTCAGCAGCTGTCGCTGATGCTTTATTTGTTATTTTTTGCCGCAAAGGGTTTCCTGAGGAAATCTTATCAGATCGTGGTACTCAATTTATGTCTCAGATGATGAAAGATATTGAGAACGTGTTAACAATTAAGCATTCTTTCACTAGCCCATACCATCCGGAAAGCAATGGCGTTTGCGAGCGTTTCAACGGCTCGTTGAAGCAGTTGTTAGGCAAGGTCACCGAGACATGTCCTCGTGACTGGGACCGAATGTTGCCAGCGGTATTATATGCTTACAGAGAAGTGCCCCATGAGAGCACTGGCTTTTCGCCATTTTAATTGGTATATGGTGCCAACCCTAGAGGTCCTATGCACATACTCAAGGATTTGCTGTTGGGATCAGTGGAGGATAATACTGTCCGCACGAGCTATGAACTGGTCATTGATTTCAGACAACGCCTTGTGGATGCATGTACTTATGCATCAAGTATGATACGTAATGCTTCGCACAGGTCGAGATTGCGCTGCAACCAATCTCGAAAACTACGTTCGTTCTTACCAGCAGAACAAGTATGGCTACTTCTTCCGACCAAGGAAAATAAGCTGCTAATTTCCTGGCAGGGCCCTTTTAAGGTGGTTGAGAAGAAAACTGATGTAGATTATACCATTGACATAAGGGGCCACATCAAAATATTTCATATTAATATGTTAAAATTGTATGTGGAGCGCCCTGCTGAGTTAGAACCTATCTTGGACAGTGTTTCTGATGAACCAGTTCGACACACTTTGTCAGCTGTTGTGGAATCTGATGATTCTACAGCGAGCGATATTTCTTTTAATTTTCCTCTGCTGCCTTTAACATCTTCCGAATCTTTGAGAGATGTAACTGTATCAGGTGATTTAGATTCTGTTATCGAGAACAGGCTCTTGCTGTTTTAGAATTTTTCTCTGATGTGCTGACTAAACTTCCAGGTCGCACTGATGTTATCTCTCATGATATTACATTGAGTGATGATCACCCTATCAAACTCAGACCGTATACTATACCTTTACACTACAGATCTCAGGTGGATATGTTACGTATGGGCATCATTTCTCCTTCTGAATCATCCTATGCTTTTTATATGGTTCTAGTTAGAAAGAAGGACAAATCTCTTCGCATGTGCATTGATTTTAGACGTCTTAACAGTGTCACTCTCACAGATGCTGAGGCTATGCCTGTTTTGGAGGATCTCTTATCACAACTATCCCAGGCTACATACTTTAGCAAACTAGATCTATTCAAGGGATATTGGCAGATCCCTTTAACTGATAAAGCCAAACCGATAACCGCATTTATGACTCCATATGGTTTATTCCAATGGAATTATATGTGTTTTGGCCTTGTCAATGCTTCCGCGACTTTTGTGCGCATGATGCGGAGACTCTTATGAGATAGGTCTGATGTCAACACATACATAAACGACATCTGTTTATTCCATAGTTCTTGGCAAGAACATATCACAGGATTAAAATCTTTATTAATGCTACTTAGAAAGCATGGTTTGACAATTAGACCTTCAAAGGTTCAGATTGGTTGTCGAGAAATTTCATTTCTTGGTCACCGTGTTGGTAACCACATGTTATATCCTAATGAGCAGACTGTCAAACGCATATTAAAATTAGATATCCCTCAGACAAAGAAACAAGTTAGGAGCATGTTAGGACTCATTAACTTTTATCACAAGTTCATTCCGAACTTTTCATCTATTTCTTCTGTCCTGTCATCTTTGACAAGAAAGGGTGCTCCTAATAAAATTGTTTGGTCCGATATTTGCAATGGGGCTTTGAACAAAATTAAAACTACTTTCCAAGGCATATATTTTGGTGTTACCTAATATCACTATGCCACTTCTTCTGATGACTGATGCTTCCCAGACTGGCATTGATGGTTGCCTGTTGCAATGGTTCAGTGATACTCCACATCCATGCTTGTATGTAAGCAGGACGTTGCTACCAGCAGAAACTCGGTATTCCACCAGTGAAAGAGAACTCTTGTCCATCATTTGGTGTATGGGCAAGTATTCACGCTATTTGCATGGTGCACACTTCTACCTCCAGACGGATCACCATCCACTAACATCCCTAAATAAAAAAACTACGACAAACAGTAGATTACACAGATGGTTCTTGCTTATTCAAGAATATAGATAGACAATTATCCCCATCAAGGGATCATAAAACTTTCTGGCAGACCTATTGTCAAGGAATGTAACTGGAAAGTGAAATTGTTTGTGCCAGATGTTGACATTGTCCGATCTTGTCTTGTTTTCAGGTACCATACCATCGAAACATTAATTTTACGATATTCATTGCATTTTTTGAAAGATTGGATTACATTTTGTCTAAACTGTTTAGATGTATGTGTTTTCATGTCATTTGGCACCATAATTACTATTTCATATATTAGTCTGAACAGTATGATTTTTCTTTCCTAATAGATTAATAGTTCTTTGGCTAACTATCCACTGGTCTCAAGCGAAAACCCTTGGTTTCCGCTCGGGAACAGGGGAGCAATGTTGGGAGTTAGAAAATGCGGTTAGTTTGAATGCCCATAACACCGCTTCGCTACCACGTCATCTAGACACTCTATGTCACGTGATGAGACTGGCAGGGAAATGATTGCTAACGAAGCGTGTGCAAAAAGAGAGAGAGAGTTTTAGCAGCGAAGGAGGTGAGAAAAAGGCGGCATTCCGTGACCAGCCGTTTTGGCTGTGGAGATGTGTATATGGGTGTGTGTGTGCCCATAAGATATATTCATGTATACAATAGGCAGTAGATGGAAGTATACAACTGTATTTCATATTTCATTATTGAAAGGATTGTTTCACACAAATGAGTGACTATTATTATTATTAATCTTGAGTGTGTTCTAATTGCCTGACCACATCAATGGGTCTATTGTGAAATTCTTTATGTTTATTAAAGTTATAAACCGTCACTCAGCAGTTATTACTTTCGTTGGAGAAAGAGATGTGTGCACAAAAGTAAACTAATACTTGTTTGCCAGGCACGTAAAGAAAGAACCCTGGACATTAACTTTACATGAATATTGGATACTTATTAAACAATCGTGCAAAAGCTACAATAAGCGCGAAACAAACCCTCAGCATAAGTTATCGATTATAAAGGGCTGCCAAAGACTAATAATAGAAAGTACAAATAAATAAATATGGCATTGGGGCCAGAATGTTACCAAAAAGCTACAGACATTCATACCTAGATGGTTGCGTAGAACAGAAGCATTGAAGTGGTACGACAAGATCACTAATGTGGAAATGATGACGCTGGAGATGGATAGGACACAAACTGAGGAAACCTGTTGATAGGACACACACTGAGGAAACCTGTTGATAGGACACACACTGAGGAAACCTGTTGGTAGGACACACACTGAGGAAACCTGTTCATAGGACACACACTGAGGAAACCTGTTCATAGGACACACATTGAGGAAACCTGTTGGTACGACACACACTGAGGAAACCTGTTGATAGGACACACACTGAGGAAACCTGTTGATAGGACACACACTGAGGAAACCTGTTGATAGGACACACACTGAGGAAACCTGTTGATAGGACACACACTGAGGAAACCTGTTGATAGGACACACACTGAGAAAACCTGTTGATAGGACACACACTGAGGAATTCTGTTGGTAGGACACACACTGAGGAAACCTGTTGATAGGACACACACTGAGGAAATCTGTTGATAGGACACACACTGAGGAAATCTGTTGATAGGACACACACTGAGAAAACCTGTTGATAGGACTACTAACATCCACACTACATCAATTTCTTCTTCTTTCTTTCTTTAAGAAGTCCGCGACCACTACTGCAGTTGTATCTCTTACAAGAAAGGTGGATCCAAGAACTTCTTGTACACTTTTACAGGAGGTTTGTGTAACATTTTTTACATAATCAAATTTGCGACACCAGTAGTTCCCCGGGGGTTACTGGGGCGACAAAGAAAGAATATGATTACTGCTCCCTCAAGCATGTCGTAACAGGCGACTAATATGAGAGGTTGTGTAAGGGGTTGGCAACCTCATCACTTGTAAAACAATTTTCTACAGACACACCACTGTAGGAGAACATGACGGCTTTGGTGCAGGCTTCCTGCAAGATTACTAGTTATAGTGGTTGTCCCGTGCTCCACAGAGAGGGAAAAGGTCAATGATGATGATGATGATGTATTAAGGTTTTCACTTTACTGCACATGCTGTCATTAGTCACTGCTTACAACATACCCCTTCTCCTTACTGCACATGCTGTCATTAGTCACTGCTTACAACATACCCCTTCTCCTTACTGCACATGCTGTCATTAGTCACTGCTTACAACATACCCCTTCTCCTTACTGCACATGCTGTCATTAGTCACTGCTTACAACATACCCCTTCTCCTTACTGCACATGCTGTCATTAGATTCAACTAGTTATAGTGGTTGTCCCGTGCTCCACAGAGAGGGAAAAGGTCAATGATGATGATGATGATGTATTAAGGTTTTCACTTTACTGCACATGCTGTCATTAGTCACTGCTTACAACATACCCCTTCTCCTTACTGCACATGCTGTCATTAGTCACTGCTTACAACATACCCCTTCTCCTTACTGCACATGCTGTCATTAGTCACTGCTTACAACATACCCCTTCTCCTTACTGCACATGCTGTCAGTCACTGCTTACAACATACCCCTTCTCCTTACTGCACATGCTGTCATTAGTCACTGCTTACAACATACCAGAAGGGGCAGTAGGCCTAGGCTGTTTTTTGTAACCTTAAAGATCCTCGGATACCACAAGACGTAACTTAAACAACAGACATATCATACAGAACCACCAGGACTACAGTTTCAAACTACAACAACAGAAACATTAAGAACGATGACAATGATTACATTGTAAACCTGGAATCTTCGAGAATTCTCTAGAGGAAGCCGTCATGATACTGATATTGCTGCTACTGCCAGATATGATAGTGTTACTGGTCGAGAAAGTCACACTTTCAGCGTCATCATCAACATTATCATCAAGATCACCGTCTTGGCTTTCACCACCAGCTGTGGAACTGTCCGTACGTTCTTGACAAAGTTGAGCAGGGCTACCCGGAGATACCTTGCTCTTAATAACAGGTTTCGGCAGTTTGGTACTTTGTTTTTTCTTATCACTCACAGTAACGTGCGACTGTTTCATTGTCTCTAGTTCTTGCATAAACCTTTCCGGATATTTCACAGGTCACATCTTCGTAATAAATTCACATGGTAATCCAAATTGCTACTTTGAAATAGTTAAATTAAAAATTTATATAGTGCCAGATTAGTTTTCGGCACATAAAACATAAAATTAAGTGATTCGATCTTAACTTGACCGCACAACACAGATTGATTGATCGTCTTTCTGAACTTAAACATATCTGAATATTGATTAGTAAACATATTGACCCCTGACCTTTCTGGGGGTCTCTGAGGAGAAAGGAACGAGTAGGATTACTACTCCCTCATGCATGTCGTAAGAGGCGAATAATACAGGTTGTGCACGAGACTGGCATCCTCAGTATGTAAATCAAATTGTTACAGAAACCACAGCTGCAAGAATTTATACTTTCGTCTTGAGTTTCTCAATTAAGATATCCCCATTGATATGAAAGTTCCTGTTGTCTTCTGTTTTAGTATTTTGATATTACTGGCAGCAGTAGTGGCTCCGTGCTCTATGGGGAATGTAAAAAAAACATGATTCTTCATAACTGAAACTATCATCAATCTAGGACTCAGAATAATGCAATGAACAATGTTCTTATTTCGTTGTGTGACCATTAATAGATCTGAAGGTAATGTTCTACTAAAAACTGGCTTGTTGATACATTCGACATTTTCTAGAACACGCTAGCGCGCATAAAAACATATTAAATTACATAAAACTTAATCGACACTCGCTTGTGAAAAAATAAACACCACAAGATTTCTAAAATAAACATGCCTGCGCATTACCAGCTGTGTTGATGGTATAAGTTTCAAACATCGGTGTAATCTTATCCTTACCGCAGCAATAGTGTCGACCTATAGTTTACATATCCGAGATGGTATTGATGCAAAACAGAAAGCACACGGAATAATTCACCGCGAAAATAGTTTTACGTTTATAAACGATTATAATGTTCGTGTTGTTAATACGGTATTCACGTCTTGTCTTTGATTCACTGTCACTGAGCGTTAAGTCTTGGTGAGTACAGTATTAACAAAAAAGTACTGAAACGTCTTAAAGTATAGTACGTAATTTAAACTCAGGAGTTGCCTGAAAATTGTGACCTGGGGGACTCCCCAAAGACATACCATAATCCAAGCAGCGCAACAAGCAGGTCTTTTATATATCCCCGAACCCACCAAGCTCATGACACACAGGATAATTGCATTATCCTGTCAGGCTTAGGAAACGATACGGGCCTCCGTTATCACTCAATCTTCGTTTAGAAAGTAGATCTATTTTTGTGCGAACAAGCAATTAATTCTTTTGGGCTTGTCGTTCACCTATCCTCTTCTGTCGTCTGCAAGACAATGTTTGCAGTGCTTCTGAACCTGGCCGGTTCCTTGACACGTTTGATTGTCCGGTGAAAGAACCCTTCTTAGAACAAAAATGTGCACAAACGTAAAATTAAAATTTTACATTTTTTTTTTTTTCATTCTCAACTTTATTCCCTACATTTAAAGATACGATAAAAATGTCACCAGATTAAGGAAACGAAAAATAGCTAAATTCTCCTGAAGACTTTCTAACTGCTGATGTTTAGATATAACCGGACTGAATTTTCTTAGATTTTTGTGATAAATAAGCAACACAAACTGGTAAATGGCTAGTTCTCCTACTGGTGTACACGAACCACCCAGAATCCATTTTCTGACACCCTCCTTCACCCCCCCCCCCCTCCCCCTCCAGCGGTCTGTGGACCACATGTTAAGAAGCCCTGGTCTAGAGGTAGCCGCAGGATCTTTTTTTTTAAATTAAAATTGTCTAGAGGACGTCATTGCTTATTGTTAAAGGCTGGGTCTGCCAAATAAACTTACTTGCGTCTTTAATAAACTTACAGGCGTCTTTATTCTTTATTCATTCTTTACTCTACATATTCCTGTGGAGCATATTGTTTAAAAAGTGTATGCCGAGCCTTACTGTCTTGTGCAATGTCCTTCCATGACTTATTTCTGTTTTGTATCACAAAGAGCTGAATCTCAGTGTTGGTGAATTTTTATGTCTTTTAAATGTGTCTGAAATTTCCTTCTGCATGTGTTTTATCAGTGCCACTTTTTCTCTTCCCTGATGATTTCACCGTAATGACCACCTTGAACGCTATCAACTTGTTTCCTTAATCTATGTCGTATTCAGCGAAAGAGTTGTTCTTCACTTCTATTTCCACTGGCATTTGCTTGGTTCTTTTCATCATTTTGACATTGGTGATCTTGTCCTACACATTCCCTCCTTCTATTCCTTACATTCTTGCAATTGGACATTTATGAAAGTATGTAATTTCATAGTTACCATATTTGTTCCATGGAGTGTATGGAGAGGTCAGGGAGGGGTAGTACCTCTAGTGAAGGGGCAGTCGCACTTCCTTCGGAAGTGGTTCTTCCACAACTGGTCCCCACCTTCCTCTCAGCTCTCAAATATTTAAATAAAGAATAAATAAAATGGTATGAAGTCAGTTGTACAAGTAAACAGTACACAGGAAACAAAGGACGTTTCGGGTTTTACCCTTCGTCAGTCACAGTTACGAACAGGTGACAAGGACAAGAATTACTTAAAGGAGCTACAAATATATATGATGATGAGAAACACATCAAATGAGCGAAACATGCAGATGGAACAGCGGTGCTAAGCGAAACGAGAACAATAATACTGTAAGAAAATCGTAAAACCAGACAGACATATCGAAACAAGAAAGTAAATAATCAACGAAACGAAGACAGGAATGAACAACAAGTAAAAAGTCACTTAGCTCGATCCCAGAGTGAAACACTTAAGATGGCTGTCAAAATAAGCGTCATGCGAAAGTGACCTATGAACTAGTGACGGCTATAAAGATACAAAAGGATACGAAACGACCCGAACTAAAAACAAAGATAGATAAGAAAAACAACGACAGAAGAAATAAAGAGGTATGAAACAGAGAGAGAAGCCACTGGAATCTATGCAAAATGATGCTGGACATTAAGGCCCTCAAGAGATAAAACGCCCATTTGATAAATAAGACGATTCTCCAAGGAAAAGCGAATACGGTCATTACCGACACATGAAATATCAAAATGTAAGCAGTGACATGCATATCAGAATTACCTGAATGGTCAGGCCTATTGAAATGAAGGGCCGCCGGTAAAGATTTGCAATGATAGATGTCATTTAAGTGCTCACGAAACCTGTCTGCCAAACGTCTGCCAGTTTCACCAATATACGTAATGCCACACCTCTTGCAGATGATAGCATAAATCAGGTTTCTGGATTCGCACGTGAAAGACTAATGTCAAATTTAGCGTTCGGAAAAGAAACTGACTGAGTTTGGAGTACAAAAGAGCAGGTCTTACATACGTGTCGTTGGCACGGTTTAGTACCGAAGTGAGAAGGACTGCTTGATCTCAAGCGACTGTGTACAAGAATATCCCTAAAATTCTTATCCCTACGATATGCCACCAAAGGGGTATCACGAAACGACTCTTTTGTATCAGCCATTCACTCTCAGCTCTCACCTGTAGCTCCAAGTAGCTGGTGCACGCACAGCGGCCACACCTTGGTACTCGACTGGCGGGCTAAATCAGGTGAGGGTAGCCGAGGGGGATTCAAACCCTCGGTGAAAAACAGGGCTTGTCTACCTAGCATGTGAAGACTGGATTTGGCGGACTATGCGGACGAAGCCACCAGCTGGCTCAACGGATATGAAGGCAACTACCAGCAGCGCGTGGGTTCGAAGTGTTAATTATTTGGGCCTTTCGTATTCGTTCACTGGTTTGAGGTGGACGTTATTTTTCTAAGCTCCAGGATTTTTATGGAGAGTGTGGTTTTCTAACTGGGGCATTAAATGGATTTTTCGAAGGCCGCCACCTTGTTAAGAACGTCCCAGATGGGGAAGGAAACTTATGGAGAAGTCTTGCACAATCCCTATTTGATATTTTCGTAAGGAGTATCTCAAAAATATTGAGGCAACTGAGTTTAGGTCGCCATCATCAGTTCTTCCGCCCCATTACTTAGGTAGCAGGAGTATTGCCCTACCTACTAGTACACGGCCAGGTTTGATAAAAGATGTAAAGATATCTCTTTATATTTTTACTCTACTATTAACTGCGGAGATGAAGAAGGCCTATTGATTGAGGCTCGTTATTGAGTGACGTAATTGGTTATTGCATTCACATGTTTTCTTGCCATATAGTATGCCATGTATATATCTTGATTGGATGCCGTCCTGTGATGAACGTACAATAAATGTCAACCATGTCTTCCCGTGGACCTGTTAACCTGCAGGCTTTTGTTGTATATGCTGACCATAATGTCCTGTATGAAAACATGCAATCATTTGCGTATCCTGCATGATCCTCTATATTTTTCTCCAGACGTAACAAGTAGATTCCGCTCCGCTGATGGGTTCCTTTTACACTGCTCACGCTCGTCGCTGGTCAAGGTTGTCGGGTGTAGCTCGTTTCCCAGAAATGTCAAGAAGAGTTTACAAAGTTGGTCCCTCATCTTAAAGCGTAGGCTACATGTCCCTTCTTGTTCCAGAGATAGTACTTTCTGCTGGTACCACCAATAAGCCAATCCTGGCTCACATACTTTTTTCTCAGATGAATAAAAGAGACTTGAATCAGCCTCTTACACGCGTCTGGGGTGTCGTTTCTTTAATAAGATAATTCCCTCTATGACTCAGTGTACTTTCAGTGTCTTCAGTCCCGGTTTCCGTATTAAAATTATAGAGATTTCCTGGGCTGTTTTTGTAAGTCCGTCAAGATTCTCCAAGAAAAGGTCCGGCTTTATAAAAGGAATTCTGAATTCTAACTCTGGCAAGGTCTGGTGTCGTCGTGTCAAGCGTGGATCTCACAGTGTCTTAACACTGAAACGTGTGTCAGGTTATATTCACGGTCATACCCCGCTCTGTTTGTTACGAAGCTAAGTAAAAAGCCAATCGTTTTCAAACATGCATGTCCAGTGGGGAAATTCAAAATATTTCCGTCATGGGAACATTTTGAACGAAATGCAGAGGTCACGCTGCCCATATATGGCAATCGTGACACTCAAATATACTCGTTAATGAGTACATATAACTTCTTATATATATCCGGAAATATTACACCATTTCCGCTCAGGTGTGTCTGTCATCCCACCAGGCCCATTCTTGACAGGCGCTCCTTATGCAAACACAAACTCCTGTTTGACCATCTGTGCTGTGTCTTATCACGACGGTAATTAGTCGGTCACACGAGGCATGTCGGCGCTAAGTAAACTCGCTTGGCCATTTACATGCGAAAACAGTCGCACCCTTGTGGTACAAATGGATTTCTGTCGGTCATCCTTGCATCACCGTCTAATCTATCCGCAGGGATAGACAGGTAAACAAACATACAAAACGACTATCGCTGAAAGGAGGGTAAGAATGAAATACCAAATATCTGCTACACAAAGCAGAGAAAGAAAGAAAGTGCGACAATTGAAAGTACGCAATAAAAATCAGTGCAAAAATGTAACTGATACTGCCGTAGTGAAACAGAGATCTAGAGGGGTCGCCCCATTCTGTCATAGATAGATAGATAGATAGATAGATAGATAGATAGATAGATAGATAGATTCTTTGAACTCGCTGACAAGCAATCTAATTAGATATCTCTTTGATTCATTCACTCTCTCTCTCACTGTAAAAATCCATGCGGCACAAACCTCATCAATTTAAACAAAATGCTACAGAAATCACCACTGCCGAAGCACATGAAGTGCTTGAGTGCAGGCTTCCTACAACGTCGAGTTAACCGCAGTGGTTGCACCTATTGTCAACGTCTAGTTGACCGCCGTGGTTGCACCCATTGTCAAGAAGAACAAAAATTAGGAAGACAGTACGCGGAATAAAGGCACTTCTCACTGGTATCCGTGTTTGCTTTAAGATTAAGATACGCTATCTTGGTAGCCGATTGTCTCATTTGCATATTGTGGATCTTGTGACTGTCTCCTAGTTATCTCTATTGTGTTCATTGAATTATCAGACATCCAGGCAACTTTATGTCTCCTCCCACTAGCCTAGTTCACATTCCAGCATTGCGCTTTCCCACTGATTTAATTTCCACGAGTGTTTATTCTATTTTCGAGACGGAAAAGAATAATTATACAAGAAGTTTGGTTTCACAAAAAACCGAACTATTTTCTGGATGGGTATGAAAAAAAAAAATCGAAAAAAGGCGATTCGTCTTACGAGGACAAAAGACAAAGAAAATAGCCAACGTTGCGGCCACAAGGCCTTCGTCAGGGAAAGGAAAGAAAGTGCCTAGATAGGACACGTAAGAATGTAAATAAATATTTAAAAAAAAAAACTAGGGTACTTCCCTTAAAGGTAGCTAAGTCCTAGCACGCCTGCCGAAGAGAGAGTGCGTCACCAGAAAAGGAAATGGCTACCACTTCCGGATGTAAACAGTACATACTAAGAAGCTAAAAAACGAAACTGAACAAGAAACTACCCAAATGTAATAATAATGAGGACTGGAGATAGAAGAGGACAGAATGGGTTGGAGATAAATAAATATTTAATTAAAAATCAAGATATATTTTTTTAAACATAATAATTTATGGGCGACGGAGAAATAGAAACATTGAATAAGAGTGGAAAGGGTCAAAATAGAATAGGAGTGGAAATGATGACCTCAGACAAAGGTGTGTAAGGTGTTAAGACCAGCTGGTCTTAGACACTTCATCCTGACCACCATGGTCTTATTGACATCCAGGTCACTGCGATCAGATCCTGCTCCTCTGACACTGCTAGCCGAGGCCAGCTTGAGCAACGTCTTATCCATCGTATGGAGTGTACGTATGGAGTGAACCAGTTCCGGTTCATTCTTTGCATCTCGGCCTCCACAGTTCTCCGCCAAGTTGTTTTTGGTCGGCCTCTCTTTCGCTTTCTTTCAGGGGTCCATTGCATAGCTGTTCTTGTGATGGCATCAAGGTCTCTTCTGAGGACGTGGCCAACCCAACTCCAGCGTCTGCCAGATATGATGGTGTGCATGTCCTCTTGGTTGCTCCGAGTAAGCAGTTGCATCAAAGCGTTTTGATTTGTTGCTGTTTCAATAACTATTTTTATTTTATTTTACATAGACAGGATTGTCGGCCCTGTGCTAAAACCCCCAACTTAGAGGACCAAGGTGTTAGCTTTAGTCTGACCCTTACCCTCGCAGACTTGTCCAGCTTGGTAGAACCTGCCAGGAGTAAAACTCCCGCTGGCATAGCACTGGGGGTTGTTGGGGTACTCAAGCCGCCTTACCGTATAGGTATCACTGAAGGCAGGGCATGATCACTTATCAGCTGATTAATCTCTAGGTCTGCTTTCTAATAGTCCAAGCTAAGCACTCCCTGTCAATGTTGACGGCGACTTGCTGGTAGTAAGTCATGTTCTAATCTGACTTACTCCACTCTTCCTCCTTGAATATATTTTCAACTTGTTAATTAATTGTCCATGACTCACTTTCGTATGTCAGGAGAACTAACTGTGGTCAATGGGATAGTGTTTCTATGATTTACGTACGACCACGAGATCTATCTCAGTAACGACATGCAATTTAAAAACAAACACAGAAAAGAACGGGCCTGATCGAAATGCTTAAACTTAGAAACTGCAATAAAGAAAAATAAAACTCGGTGTAGATGAAATAACGAGACCCAGACATCACGCAATCACTGAATTCTGGATTTCTATTTTAGCCGTGGGTTAACAGATTTACTGTAAATTTATTTTCTGTAAACGCTGAACTTAACTTCATGCAAATGATCACAGTAATCTATATCCAGGAGGTCTCACATTATGCTTATCAAAGCCTAAAATAGTGACTTCACTATTCGAGTACAAACCAAATGCGTCCAGCAAAGGAACATTTCACCAATATTTCCTTTCGTGATCGTATCCTCTATTGCTAATATAATGACGTACTTGACAGGGCCGGCCTAAGGCCGATTTAATCTATTTGACACAATCGGGTCCCGTGCTCAGTTTGAAAAAAAAAAAATAAGTGAGCGACGCTTATTTAAAATTACATATTAGGAATATAATCTATTACACCGTATTTGTGACGAGTCAAACCTTCGATAATTACATTTTTCTATAACTATCTTTCTTTTCTCTCCTGTGCATTTCCTTTTGTTTTTCTTTCGCACCCGATTCTTATTGCATTTTTTCGCTCCCATGGACCATGGTTATGTTATCACATCTTGCTACATCTACCACATACCTCTCTCTCCAGGTTTTTTTCTCCTTTGTTATCGGTGACGCTTAGCAAAGTAGTGAACTTGCCACATAAATTTTTCGCTTAACGCTAGCTCCACACGGAGTAAGAGTCTACACTGAGCGACACTCCTATTGTTAACTGCAACTTCTTGTCTTTGAACGATACACGAAACCAGGTTGCCTCATGATAAGTGCGAGCTTGCCAACAGTGATAAAATACACGGCAGATGTCACTGGGAGGTGGAAATGACCATCTTGCTGAACATTAAGACACGGACAGTGATGTTAAAATTCCGGCAGATAGACAATTACTATGATAAACAATTACAAGGAAATAACATCTTGGAGAAGATTATAATGTTAGATCTGTGAAGTAGTGAGTTTGTAAACATGACAGGCGAAACGGATGAAGCAAGACCTTATATGGACATGACAGACAGGCAGATTAATTTGTAAATGACATGAAAAGAAAATATCTTGTGTGTCATTCAGAATGCTCTGCAGATGAGGGTAGTGGGGGTGGGAACCCCTACCGATATCAGACTAGAAGTTTTTTTCTAACGAAACCACACGGGCATGTGAATGAAATTATCGCTTATAATCTGCAACATTTTAAGACTACTTCACTGCATTTCCATCTCGTCAGGAAGACGTTTCAGACAGCCAGGATAACGAATAGAGGCAGGATTCCAACATAAGGACATGACCAAGTAATAGAGGATCTTCTGATATTAGAAAGAAAGAAAACTCGACTAGAGTACTGGAAACCAAGAGTCCTAGGAACTAATACAGCATAAAATTGAGATTATAATTAAAGTAATACACCGACCACCTGTAAGACGGTCTCTTAAAACCAGTGGCCCGACACTATGCGGAAGTTTTTCCTGCGTAAGAAGTCTGAAAATTCATTCCCGTTAGTCGGGACCTAAAGATGCAGCAATAAAGAGTGCAGTCAGCGACCCATAGATTGACTGCTTGCATCAGGGTCAGCGAACCAGAGCTGACCAAGATCCTACTCCAACTCCACGTGGTGGTCCTGGAAACAGGCTGCATCACTGCAGTCTGGCAGAGAGAGTAGGGATCGCAGAGGGAAGGCAAACCCGGTCCCAAAAAATGCCGAGCTGAAGTCGGATGTGTCGACCGAGAGGTGCAGATATCACAGCACCGGCGTAAACAGACACAACGCAACCGACGTCCTTTTCAGGGCGAACGAGGAAGAAGATTCCCGTTAGTCGTATTATGTACATGTTATCATTTTATATTTTTGCATTTAACGTGTTAATTGCTTGTGGATGTACAGGTTCATACGAGGTTGGCAACTTCAGCATATAAAATGAATGGATTCATGAACCACCACTCCAAGAACTGTTGACTGCTTCGTGCGGATGTCCTCACAAGGAACCCAAAAGCAAAGGTAGCCCCAGGCTCCATGTGGAGCAGGGAGTGTATGATGATGACATCATGGTGTACATATTTATTATATTAACATTTTACCTTGTATGTGTATGCTCAAACACGTTTAAATAATGCAATAGTCGTTTTCCGCTGTCCAAATGCACTTTATCCAACAGTGGGTTTAACATTAATGCTTAGGGAGGGTAACGTTTCTGAGGAAGATGAAAAGGTGGAATTAAAGCGGAGAGCACTTAATTCTCATGTCAAAAGACCCTATACTTAGAAGAAACATTTGTTTTCTCGCAGTTTGCGGTCCAAGTCTTAGGTACAAGTTGCCAGCAGTCTACACTGGTCGTCTACATCAGACGGGTCTTGAAGACGCTTGCCTTGATAATTTGAGTGGTTACCCCCGGCATTACTGCCACTGATGTGCTACTGCCACTGAATTGGACTACTGACGGAACAGTCAACAACACTATTGGGAAACAACAGTGACATAACCCAACACAAACAACAAATCATCGTCAACACCTGGCTAGTTAAGTATTACAGCAAAGCCCAGCAAAAGAACTTTTTTAACGATAGCCACTTTAAAGTCACTACCAGTAATGAAAACATGAGTTCTTCATTTGTTTCATACACAAACATTCCCTGCCCACACTGTCCAAGATCTTTCCAGGCCCGCATCGGGCTCTTCAGTCACCTTCGTACCCATAGACTAACCTAACATATTCTTAAATAATTGGATGAACAGAGTGGTCTTCATCACCCGTGATGGACGAACAACCAACCACACAATTCTATTTTAACTTTGTTGACTATAATTAATTATTAAATTTGTTATCTGTAAATACAAACTGATAGTTGATTTAATCATTAATGAGTGAATTGCACCCTTATGGCTCAGTTATTTTAAATACATAACCATGTAGAGCTATTAAAGTAATATTTTACTGAATCATTTCAGTTGGGGACTCAGAAAATACAAGCAAATTTCTTTTTCTTTACAGAAGGGGCAGGAAAATAAAACGTTTATGATAGCTTAAATTATCTTAGTTGCTATGCTTATTTTCTTTAAATTTCCGTGAGGCATCCTGAAATAGAAGCATAATTTTTCTATTTATATCTCTCACAAGAGTAATCTTGAGCGAAGGTTGGTACCCTTGGAAATCCTCATATCTTTACTCTAAGTTTGGCCATTGTAGGACCGCAGCTGTTACAACAAAACTATATCTTAAGTCCAAGGGGTCCCACCAGAATGGTCATAATCGTGCACCGTAATTACTAAGGCCGATCCTGGTCACTGTGACACGATGCTCTGGAGATGTTATAATTTTTCATATTGAATGTTCGTTTCTTTTTCGTAACAAAAATGAACAAGGAAACGTTTTAAGCCAATAGCCAGGTCTTCCATGTCAGTGTGGCATGCCGATTGGATAGATCATCATTTCTCTGCATAACCGCGTGTGTCTAGTATTGATAAGAGTTCTGCTAGTGACTTCTACTCACGCCAATGTATAATATCATTTAATATTTTCTTTTTCTCTGTCTTGTCAAGTGAAGTTAGAAAGAGAGATCTCAAGTGTTCTACAGAGCAGCCATGTAATATGGAAGCAATCCATGGATAAACATTAAACAAGCATAAAAATTATTGGGGTCCAAAGAGATGTTGACAGAAGACTGCTTTGACTACCACAGATAGCAGCTAAACAGAGTAATGAGGATGCCTTAATGCACAAAGGAAGTTTATTGGCCGTATTAGAAAGAAGCTATCCACATTCCTGGGGCATGTTATGAGAAGAAGAAAGCTGGAACACGTTGTGAAGACATGAAAGATTGAAGGAAAGAAGGATGACAAAGAAAGAAGATACAAGACATTTTATCATCGTGGCATGCTAAGAAGTTAGCCACATAATTGGTAAACAACACTAGAGATATGCAGTTGTGGAGAGACATGATCACCCAAGCCACTGGCATTCAACTTGAAGAAGTCTTGTGTCCATTCTCGAGTCTGTCCTGCTGTAGTCACGTGTTTTAATGTTCATCTTCTTAAAGCGTCATATACCATTTGTACTGTCCTTATCTTTGCAATGAAATGTTTCTTTTCCCCAAAATTCCTCAGAATATTCTCATTGTTTTCTTAAGTTATCAATAGTATTTTCATGAACCTTCAAAGAAACCATATCTAAGTGGCATCCAGTAAGCTCCACATTTAACATCCATGCTTCACTTCCATAAAAATAGTAGTGGCACAACCTTGCACGCACGCACAATAACTTGCTAATTACATAGCGAGAAATCTTGCTGACACAAAAAACAAAAGTTCTCCAACGCTTCTTACACGAACTATCGATTTTTTCTTCTATGTCCATTGTCGTGTGAAATTCTAATCCACATACATAAATTAAAACGTAAATGTAAAGCCTAACAAATAAATTTAATAAAAGGAAAGAAGAATGGTAAAGAACAGTGCTGTCACAATGACTGTACTCGAAATCCCCCTTGTTTTCTCCTTCGTCTGCAAATTGTAACGTTTCACGTTGATAGTAAAAGCCTACTGCTTCAATACCCGCTTTCTACGATAAAACGTGTACTGCCTTTCTAAGAAAAACCTTGAGATACGCAAGCTGACCTATATTTAATATTCCATTCATGTCATTTATACACTAAGTTACCATAAACGAAAGACAGATGGACTAAGGATAGAAAGAAAGGGAGGGGCTGAAAGCCGGAACGCAGGCAATACTACCACAGTCTCGCGATACACAATTACTACCATCACGCGTGTAAGGCCACAAGCACTAGTTTTTTTTTCAAATCGACAGTGATAAAAAACACTACCCATACGAGTTAGGTTTTAAAAACCTGAAAAAACGCTTATTAGGAAACATGACATTATACTGGTTTACGTTTGAAAACATTACAGTACCCAGACACCACATCGTATTCGAAGTGAACAGGAGGTAGAAGAAAATGCATATTTTGAACGCAGCCCCTTAGCCCCATTAAATTTATATATTTGGGTTCCTTAGGACTTGCTGACAAAGAATATGTTAAACGTTACGCAAATAGTCTAGGAATTAACAAATTATAGCCAAAAGAAATAGTGAGGGATGTCAGACAACACCAAAATCAGAATCGCTCAGTGGCAGATTTTCACACCACCATTGTACGGGAAATAGGCTGACATGTTACCTCCTATTTGATTGGCGGAAAGTAAATGTAAGGCTAAACACGATTAGTCGGACTATAAATATTGATTCTTTGTTGTTAGGGAAACGTGAATAGGAGTACTTTTTTTCAAACGCTTGTGCAAACATGGCACGATTGGTTAGACCCGCCAATATAGTCAATCAGAGGCGTCAGGTCAGCACCACATTTTCAAATAAACTTACTAAAGAACCAGTGCGTTGAGCGCCAGTGCATATTTTTCTAAATAAAAGCCTGGGACATCGGCAGATCGAAATTGTGCTATATTCATTGCCAGTCAACGTAACTGTGTATTATTCCATGAATTGTGGGACCGTGGTCCTAAAGTTATTGAGCAGCACCTGGTCTGAGCTTTGCTGACTCTAGAGGCTGACAGCATACTCCTGGGTCCAGATAGTGACCAGTGAGGTGTCTCCAGAACACAGGGAGGCTATCGAGCAGAGGAGTCTTTTCCTGCCGCCATCACGAAAGATAAGCGTCTGTGGCCAGAGGAGCTCAACATTATGCCCCCCCCCCCCCCCCCAAATCTGACTTTATAATAAAACAGAGGGAAAATACAGTGTTTAAATTGATAGGAACTGTGAACTTTTCCCCATACTATTTCCAAGATAAACAAACACTTGAAGTCATGATGACAAATAACAACATAGCTTGAAAAAAAAAAAAAAACCAGTATTACCTCATATTACTACTACACAACTGACACACATAGGATAATATTAATAAAATATGTCACTACAAGGTTCATATTGATAAATTCTGTACATATAATTTGTAATTACAATTGATTGTGATTCCTGGTTCACTTTGTATTTGAATCAGGACACATATATTAGTGAAAGTAATTAATACATATTTATATTTGAAACTTTACCAGTGCCTCATTTAAGATAGTCTTATAGAGTGTTAAATGTGTGTGAGTGTCACAGTGTTGTCAAGTGTGGTGGAATAAATTAAATTGTTTATCTGTCTGTTGTTGTTGTGACTTACACTTCATCATATACATACCCTAGACATTTAACGTAGTCATCACAATATTCCAGAATAATTCTGACTGAGGTATAATGTGGTAGCAAGTAAGGTTATCTGCAAAACACTACACCTATTAGATACAGATACCTTCACAGCTGATCTCAGTCAGTACACTAAGTCCCCTATAAATATTTATAACATCCCACTTTACCACATATATTGGGGTCTCGCTCCAGGGATATTGAACTTTCTCCTATTATATATATTGGGAATAATAAAGAATTAAAAGGTATCCTTGGGTGGAAATAAATAAGGTTGAGCTCTCAGTGCCTGTAGTGTCCTTGGATAATTATTGAAAGATTGAATTGTTTACAATTGCATGTTGGACAATGGCCGACTTGGCAAAATTTCGATCTGCTGCTGTACAGACTGCGAAAGAGTTAGGAATGGACGGGCAAATTATGATTGCTTATGTCACTGCTGAATGTGACAAATATATTGAACGGGAAGAAAAAAGATTAGAAAAAGAGGCCGAAAGAAAACTAGAATCTGAAAGATTGGCCAAAGATAAGAGGTTAGAGGCTGAAAAGGAAATTAAGAGGTTGCAGATTGAGGCTGAGGCTAAGAGGTTGCAGATTGAGGCTGAGGCTAAGAGGTTGCAGATTGAGGCTGACAAAGAGGCTAAAGCATTGGAAGCCGAGGAAAGAAGACAGGCTGCAGAAAGAGAAGAGAAGAAATTAGCTGCAGAAAGGGAAGACAAGAGATTAGCTGCAGAGAGGGAAGCAGAAAAGGAGGAGAAGAGATTACAAAGGGAACATGAGTTACGACTAAGGGAGTTTGAGTTTCAAGGCCATGCTCCTGAAAATGATGCCTGTCCCTTTGCCTCTGATGCCACTGCTAGTCAGGGAGCCTCAACCTCAGCTATGAATTTTCATTTAGATCATTTTGTTGAGAAAGACGATGATATTGAGAGCTATCTAAATAGATATGAACTATTAGCTACCACATATGGGTTAGAGAGAGAAAGGTGGAGCTTAAAGTTATCTCAAGGTCTTCGTGGGGCAGCTTATGAAGTTTTTGCCAAAATGAGCAGAGGTGATCAGGAAAATTATGACATGCTAAAGCAGGCTCTTTTGTTAAGATATGAAAAGAACGCAGAATTTTATAGGAAAAAATTTAGGAATGCTAAACTACTGTCAGGTGAAACCTATCACCAGTTCTCTGCACGGTTAGAGACATACTTGGAGAAATGGACTTCTCTGGGGAAAACCCAAGATCTTAAGACAAGTGGGAACATTGATCAGGACCTGGACACGCCACGGGGCAAAATTAGGCCTGATAATAAAAAGAAAAATAAATTTGATAAAGTGGACCAAATGGAATGGGAAGCCCCTTTTCACGGACAAGCTTCACTTAACTGTTTTACAATGGCCACTATGCAGAGAGTGCAAAAAGATGTCTTACCCCAGGATAAGCCGAAAATCCCTCAATCGGACTTAAACAAACTGGAGGAAGAGGATGTAGAGAGGAGATCTCTCATCAAGAATTTTAAGTGGGGAGAAAGCCCCAAGAAAAAAATTGGTAGCGGTCGTTTTGTGAATGATAATTCTGGGAAGAAAAATCATCACTATAGAGCTTCGAGTGGAAGAGACCATACCTGTGCATGGACAAATAGGTCCACAAAATAAAAGGTCCATATGTAGCTTTGTTAAGAACGTGGACTGATGAAAAGGCAGAGGAAAACATTACATCTTCATACCAATATGTGAATGAGCTGACCACTCGTTTAAAAACTGGCTGGAAACTTGCCAATGAAAATTTGAAACAAGCCAGGAAGAAACATGCTGCCTATTATAACAGGAAAGCGAAAGACAGAGATTTGGCTGTGGGAGAGAAGGTACTGCTTCTTTTGCCCGGGAGTCAGAATAAGTTACAAATTGGATGGCAGGTCCATATACAGTTCTAGAGAAGGTGTCTAGAACAAATTATAAGATAGATAAGAAGGGGAAAGAAAAAATCTATCATGTGAATCTCCTGAAGAAATATTTGGAAAGAGAACATCAGGAGGGACACACTTGTTGACCTTGTCCATCGCCATGGAGATGAAAAAGGAACCACTTTCATCATTTGAATATCCATTACACCCCTGTGAGACAGCAGCACAGGTGAAAATCAGTACACATTTAACGAAAACTCAGAAAGAGAGAGTGCAACAGGTTCTAAATAATCATGCAGAGGTGTTAACAGACCGACAAGGGCATACAAACCTATTGGAATATGATATGAAACTGATAGACCCCACACCTGTCTGTATGAAACCATATTCGATTCCTTTTGCTAAGGAGAAAGCTTTGAAGGAAGAGATAGACTATTTGTTGAAGGAAGGAATTATTTCACACAGTGAATCTTCGTATAGTTCCGGTGTTGTACTCTTAAGGAAGCCCTCTGGAGAACATAGACTCTGTATAGATTACAGGAGACTGAATGCTATTACAGAAGGACAGGTGGATCCATTGCCGGATACAAATCAGTTGTTTGCCAGACTAAATAAAGCTAAATATTTCTCAAAAGTGGATCTGAGTAAAGGATACTATCAGATTCCAGTAAAGCCTGAGGTTAGACCATACCTAGCTTTTAGTACCTCAGAAGGACACTATGAGTTTAATAGATTGCCATTTGGATTGAAGAATGCGCCTAGTGTCTTCTCTAGAATGATGAGAAAATTATTGGACCCTCCGAATAATCCATGTATAACAAATTTTATGGATGATATCCTTATAGCAACAGAAACATTTGAGGAACACATTGACTCTCTGAACATGCTGTTTAATCGACTTAGGGAAGCAAATTTAACAGCCCGACCAACCAAATGTTGCGTTGGATGTAAAGAATTGGAATTTTTGGGACACACAGTTTATCAGGGAAAGACGTGAGATCCTTTGTCTCATTATGTGGTTTCTACCAAAAGTATATCAAAAACTTTAATTCCATATGTGCACCGTTAACTGATTTGACACGTAAAGGAAATCCAGATCGAATTACATGGACACCACAATGTGAAATGGCTTACCAAGAATTGAAGGAAAAGCTCACAAGTAAACCTATTTTGAAATTACCTGACTTAAGTCAAGAATTCATAGTAAGGACGGATGCCAGTAATATTGGGTTCGGTGCAACTCTACTACAGAAATCAGATGCATTGGATGGGGAATTAAGCCCAGTGGCATATGCTAGCAGAAAGTTGAATAAAGCTGAAATCAACTACTCAACTAGCGAAAAAGAATGTCTTGCAGTAATATGGGCAATAAAGAAATTCAATATTTATCTGTATGGGAAGGCATTTAAGTTGCAAACGGACCACAAACCCTTGTCGTTTCTAGCACAGGCTAGACATGAGAATTCTAGATTACTCCGTTGGTCATTATTGCTTCTGCAGCCATTTAGTGTTTTAGCATAGAGTATATAAGTGGAAAAAACAAATCTGGGAGCGGATTTTTTAAGCAGCCATCCGTGTGATGAGAATCATCACCTAAATCCAAGCGAAAAAAATACTAAATTTCTCTATGTGTATATAGAATTATAGACTGACATATAACGTCTGTTTTAAGTGGGGAGAATTTGTCGTGTGAATAGTTCTATAATCCACCATATATAAATTAAAACGTAAATGTAAAGCCTAACAAATAAATTTAATAAAAGGAAAGAAGAATGGTAAAGAACAGTGCTGTCAATGACTGTACTCGAAATCCCCCTTGTTTTCTCCTTCGTCTGCAAATTGTAACGTTTCACGTTGATAGTAAAAGCCTACTGCTTCAATACCCGCTTTCTAACCACCAAGCTGACCTGTTATTAATATGTCCCATTAATGCATTTATACACTAAGTTACCATAGAACGAAAACAGATACTAAGGATTAGAAAAAGGGATGCCCGGTCACTAAATCCAACCATACACCGCAGCCTATAAGACTATACCAGCACGTCTCAATCCGAATACTAACTAATCCCCCTCTACATGACCATCACCGTCATACCAAGGTCTTGCACCCCTAACCGCACTATTTTATTTTCATAATCACATGCCCAACAGAAAGCAAACTACGCCATACATGATATAGTGTAGTAAAAACACGAACCTAAAAAACCGCTATACGTAGAACACTTATGACTATAACATGGTCATACGTTTTGAAAACTATCTACAGTAACCATCGATTGGACATTCCACATTCGTAATTCGAAGTAACTGTAGGTAGGAAGCAAAATGCAACCCACTTACATAGACGCAGCCAACCTTATCCCCGCTGAAACTTTATATACCCATCCACCTAAAGGAACATTCTGACAAAGACATACATGTTTAATCGTTTACAAATGCGCAAAAGTTACTAAGGACGATAACAACCAGTGTAATAGTCCTACAAGCCCCAGCTTAATATGAGGGAAAATTCCAAGACAGTCCACCATAGAAGCAAATCCTCTCATATTAGATTGGCCTATATGCCACAGACACTTGTATCAACATACTTACATGCCGTAGCCGACCATCTAGTTTGATTGCGAAAGTAAATGTTAAGCTACAACACATTATCGGACTGATAGCCATATCAGTCATTATTGGCCGATGGTCCTTAGGAAATTCGCTGTGAGCCGAACGAGGAACTTGTTTGTAAATTTCGCTTTGTAACAACAGATATGTGCCACGATTGGTTACTCACCCCCAAAACAATCTAGTACCAACCAGTCCGCTCAAGTCACACCTCCACATTTAGCCTCAAATACAACTACGAAAAACCAGGTGCCGTTGAGCCCATGCATATATTATCTAAATAGAAACCTGGACATCGGCAATCGAAGTTTGTGCTAGATTCATTGCCACTAACGTAACTGATGGTGGCTTATTCCAGTTAATTGTGAGACCAGTGTTCCCTAAAGTGAATTGAGCAGCGACTGTCGAACGTTGCTGACTCCTAAGCTGCAGCATAACACTCCTAGGTACCAGCATATGACGCACTGCATTCTCCAGAACTACAGACTACCACCACGTCAGAGGATTCATTTTTCCTGCCGCCATTCCCTACCGAAAATAGCCATACAGCCCGTCCCTTGTACTGCCAAGAGGCTCAACGATTATCCCCCCCCCCCCCATCGAAAAATACAGATTTATAATAAAACGAAGCCACCCCTATACAGTGTTTAGATAAAATTGATAGAACTTTGAACTTATCCAAGCATACTATCCCCCGGAAATTTTAGTGAAATTGAAACACGGATACACACTTGTAAAATCCATCCAAAAGAACATTAAGTGAAAAACATAATGCTGTAGTGTGCGGCCTAGTGTGAAAATCCAGAAATCCGCGTCCATCATCCAGCCATAATAATTGACTGCTAACAAGCCACGCATCAAATTGAAAAATAATATGACTAAAGGGCAGTGTAACGCGCCGAGCAATTGTGGGGAAATTCGCAGATAAAGCCACGTTTCCCAAGTGCAACTAACTCAAACCGCGGCATGGCCTCCACAAAGAACGGCAATATGTTACCAGTCCGACATCATTTGTATTGACAAACTTTTGCAAATAGCACACGCTTTTTGATTTGTACGAGCCGTAACATTCGCAAGTAAATATGACAAAATAAAAATAATGGGTTTCGTCTAGGGGCCATCTAATGTTTAGAATATAGAAAATTACAGCTGCGATGCCCTATGCCCCGAGCTGTAACTAAAACTGGTCTTACACTCAGTTACAACTGATAGATAATACGCGCCAGATAATGACAAGAACAAAACATCCGGAGTTCACATCATATCGACAACAGTTGAAATAAAAAATTCGCAATTAGTCACACTATAGACAAACCTTGACCAGTGTTTTCACGATTTTACTTATTAAGAGAGAGTATCTTCCAGCAGTTACTTGATTCAAAGGGAATAGAACGTATTTTTACAGCAAAATATTCGAGAAGAAAGTTAATAAGGTATCTAATATGTTGCATACACGCATTTTGTTTTAGAAAACACAATAAGCTTTGACGGACGATCTAAGCAATAAACATCCAGTACGGTTGACTGAAGCAACTGATTTTTCAATTTAGTGTAAACGCGCATGCCATTCTCGAAATTCAATCACTAATAACCTACAGTCTATGGGCCACATTGATAGCACTCCATATCATTACGCCAGACGCGTAAATGGGGCCATTCGTATCAATCAGTTGTTTCTGCGTAGACGTACTAGATGTCCAAGCTTCTACTAGAAGGTGGTATCCAATGAAACAATAAATAAAATGTTCAGTCTGCCATACTTATAGCCAGCAGCTCACGATTACTTGCTACAATTCTGCAGATGGTCATTATTTAATTCATAATTGTAAGATTGACCATTATTTCCCTTAGGAGTATTTTTTCGAATATTTGTTTTCATATGGAGGATTATGACTGCCATAACGAAATCTAGCCTTACCAACATGGGTAGATGTGGTCAACCCTAGACCCCCCCCCCTACAGTCTGAGACACAACAAAGACATTAAGGCAGGCACAAGGATTAGCATTTTTTTCAATTGAAATAATAACATATTACCTCCTCTTTTACCAAAACCAATAATAAGACATTTTCAGAATCTAATATCATGGGAGGATCTATCTTGTTTCGTAAAAACCACCATCTAATATGCGTGCTGTTTGGTCAAGAGATCTGACGCTTCGTATGATGAATACCCCTTGTTGTTCATCGTTTGCTGTCCAGACGTGTAGAGAACCCTCCCTCCCCCTTGACCAGCCAACCTGGCCCATACTTTGATCTGCAGAGCTCCCGAGTTCTGATTCAAGTCAACAAACTCTGTGGCATGGAAGCATGTATCCTATTCATGTGGTCACTTTAACATCCAGTTATCTGTGCATAATCTTGATACAGGACCAACTTATAATAGCCCGCCGATGCACGATAGTGGACACCTGAATTGTCCTGCACTTCAAGCACAACTAACCAATATACCTCTGGCCTGATGGACTTGTCATCTCAACAGGCCCTTGTAGTAGACTACGGTCGACCCATAGCAGATTCGGCCTACATTTTCGACTCTGTTATCCAATATAACAATTGAAGCTGAAGCCCAACCCCATTCAGCACAAACATAACTATCCTCCCAAGATAATACTAAAAATTTATGGGGACAGTTACTATCAAAAACATGCATATATGTACAACGTAGTGTGCCATCTCCGAAGAGATAATATTCTATCAGTTTCTTTTCTGAACATCTCATAATAACTTTACATTCTGGCCACCTAATTCTAATTGACAGCATGAAACAAAAGAAATCTACAAATACTTAGACTGCAAACAATACGATTTAGGCCTCAACTGAGGCTGATAGTTCAGTGTTTATTTAACATGCTAATGATATACGTCATATGTGACCGTCTTGCACGTGCCCAATATGCTTGCGTATAATTATAATCCATTCACACCACTCCTACCTACATAACCCTGACACTTTATCGTAGCCCAGCATTCAGATCTAAAAAAAAATATAAGATGTGAGGTCTAGTGTACAAGAAAGCCAATTCACAATTCTCTACTAACTGATCTCCTTACCCTCAACCCATTCTCACTGCCTCATGACAATTACATTTGAGTAATATCATCGGTTCAACAATACCAATCAAACAACCACTGGGGTATCAATACTTGGGATCTACGCCTGTCCGGATAAATTGTGAATTCTGGGAAGTAATTTTCAGTTCCTGCCTTTATGCCTCGTATTTTTTAAAAGTGACCCGTAGTGGTAAATATGTAAATATTTCCCTAAAAATAAAAAGTCCTGGCCATCTAAAATTGTGGTGAAATCCTTCACAAGCCAGTAATAAGTATTAAGCACCTAGGACGGGACGCCATTAACTTTTAGATTCATGGTACCCCATAAATTTCATCTTGCCATGGCCACGACCTAGTTGGCTCTATTCAAACTGGTTTAGAGATCGTGTCTAAGCTTGTATATTATCTTATATTTCTACAAAATATGCGACTAGGCATTCTGTAAATCAGCTGCTAGATGCTCACGCGCTTTAGAGTCCGAATGGATCCGACAAATTTAATTCAATACGTTAACACTGTTATTATTAAATATATGAACGGAAAAACGGAGTTATTAAGAAAAGGGTTAACTTTAAAAATTAAAGCTGCTAGATTGACAGCAGAAAAAAGTTTACTGCCGAAAGGAGCAGAATAAAAACACAGCAAAGGAGCAAAAAAAACGACAGCAAAGGACCCGAGAAGAAAAAAGGTTTGACCTGCCGAACAGGACAGAAGATAAAAGTTAGCAGAGGAAGCACGAATTACGACTAAAGACTTGAAATTACAAGGGCCCCCCCCCTGAAAATGGTGCCCAGCCCGTTTGCCATCAATCTAAACTATCCCCCAGTCTGTACCTCAAACTCAGCATGGTTTTCTATTTAGACCATTGTTTTTGAAAAACGATGAATAAGGTACCTAGAACTTTGAGTTATTACTACTATGCATATGGTTATTGATTGAAGGAGTGGCGATTTTTAAAGCTACCACACCAGATTGAGGTACTTTCCGTACGAAGCTTCGCAAAAATGAGATACACGAAACCATTAGAATTATACATTTTAAAAGCAGGCTTTGTTATTGAGTGTTACGGAAAAAAATGGTGAATTTTTTATCGTAATGAAATTTAGAAATCCTCAGAACTGTTGTGCTAGGAGGACATTAAACCACCCATGTCCTCTGCTAGACTAGAAACCTATTTGATGAGAAATGTGACTGCTCTGGGGAAGACCCAAGATCTTAAAAAATGATCATGATTGAGCAATTGAGAGAGTCCATGGCTCCAGACATGAGAAAATTTCTCATGGAACAAGGTGCAGAGAAGTTGGGGGAAATTTTAAATGTCGCTATCTGAAGGAGTATCAGCAGGCCTTCATCAGAGTAAGGTTAGTGCTAAAAAGAAGCACATAGACAAATTTTTTAAAAGACTCCACACATATTAATAATTTGATAATAGAGAGCATGAAATAAAGGTAGGACAAACTTTGAGCGGCCAAGAAATGACTATCGCGACAGAAACTCACAGTTCAATGACCAAAAGTTCAATGAAAGAAAACCGTTGAACCAAAAAAAGATGGTGTAAATGGTGCAAGAAGGATAACCATAACACCGAATTTGTAGTAGAAGAAAGAACCTTCAGGGGAACATTGGCTGCAATGAAGTCGGACGCAAAGATGAAAAGGTTAATCCTAAGGGACACAGAACCTTATCACCCCCCATTTGTGAGGATGTTATTGTAATGAGGTCACCATAAGGTGCCTTTATGATACAGGTTTGGATTATGATTCAGTTGTGAAGTCTAGCCTAGTGGACCCAAGTCAGTATACCACAGAAACAGTGGAAATACAAGGGGCAACTAAGGACATACCACTCATGACACTTCCCATCGCAAGGATAACGGTGAAAACTCGCTATGTGGAAGGAGAAATCAGAGCAGCAGTGATAGATGAACCAATCTACCCTCTGATATTGGGGTGTAGATACGTCTTCTTGGGGAATCCCGAGAAACCTGTGATCATGGCGACAGTGCAGACCAGGTCACAGAAGAAGGAGGAAGAAGGTGAACCTATAAATGCTCATCCAGAGGAGATGAGGAAGGCGCAGGCTGAGGATAGGACACTCAAGCCCTGTTTTAAAAAATTGCCCAAATGCCACACACCTCCGAGCAAGGGGGAATATTTCATGAAGAACAAACTCTTATACAGGAAGGCCGGAACTGGAACAAATGGTCACAACCAGCTGGTTCTTCCCACTTCATATAGAGATAAGGTGATGGAACTCGGGCATGCGTTTCCCTTCAGTGGTCACATGGGGATCAGCGCCACAGGACAGCGTATAGCTTGTCATTACTTCTGGCCAGGGATAACGGAGGATATAAAAAGATATGTCAAATCCTGCCCAGAATGTCAAAGGGTAGCTCCAAAGCACTGGACTGCTCCTGCAACTCTAGGGGAAATGCCCATAGTGGGAACACCTTTTGAGAGGGTTGCAGTGGATATTGTAGGACCTCTCACTCGGACCAAGAGGAGGAACAGTTACATCCTTCCTCTGGTGGACACTTGTTCTATGTGGGGAGAGGCGGTAGCCCTGCCATCAATTGATTCAAAACATGTAGCAGAGGCACTACTTACAATATTTACCCGATTAGGATTCCCGCATCAAATCTTGACGGATAATGTTCTCAGTTCAAGGGGAAACTAACGGAAGAAGTTTTTAAGCTATTTCAAGCCAGACACTTTCATTGTAGTCCGTACCATCCACAAGGGAACGGCCAGGTAGAGAGGTTCAACGGGACTCTCATTTCTATCCTGAGAAAGCTGGCACACGAAAAACCGGATCTGTGGGATCAATTCCTGCCCGCCGCATTGTTTGCGTACCGGGAGGTACCACATAGTTCAACCGGGATGGCTCCCGCAACTCTGCTATTTGGGAGGCCAATAAAAGGTCCATTAGAAGCTCTATTAAGGACCTGGACAGATGAGAAGGCGGAAGAGACTGTTACCTCATCGTATCAATACGTGAACGAACTGACCACTCGTTTGAAAGCTGGATGGAAACTGGCAAATGATAATTGGAAACAAGCCAGGAAGAAACATGCAGCATATTTTAATAGGAAGGCAAAGGACAGGGAACTGGCAGTCGGAGAGAAGGTGCTGCTTCTACTACCGGGAAGCCAGAATAAATTACAAATTGGTTGGCAAGGTCCATATACGGTTCTAGAGAAGGTGTCTAGAACAAACTATAAAATTGACAAAAAGGGGAAGGAGAAAGTTTATCATGTAAACCTGTTAAAGAAGTATCTGGACAGACCACTCCAGGAAAGCACCCCCTTATTGACCTTGGCTATTGCAACCCAGATGCAAAATGAACCACTCACCTCACATGAATACCCATTACATCCTTGTGAAACAGCAGCACAGGTAAAAGTCAGTAAGCACCTGACTAAAAACCAGAGGGAGAGAGTTCAACAGGTTCTGGAGGAACATACAGATGTATTAACAGATAAACCAGGCCATACAAATTTGCTACAGTATGACATGAAACTGGGAACTCAAACCCAATCTGTATGAGAAGCCTATTCTATTCCGTTCGCGAAGGAGAAGGCATTGAAGGAAGAAATAGAGTATTTGTTGAAGGAGGGGATTATTTCGCACAGTGAATCATCTTTTAGTTCTAGTGTCGTTTTGTTGAGAAAACCGTCTGGGGAACAAAGACTGTGCATAGATTACAGGAAACTGAATGCTGTCACAGAAGGACAAGTGGATCCATTACCAGACACAAAACAGTTATTTGCCAGACTGAACAAGGCAAAATACTTTTCAAAGGTGGATCTTAGTAAAGGCTATTACCAGATCCCAGTGAAGCCTGAAGTGAGACCTTATTTGGCTTTTAGCACTTCGGATGGACATTATGAATTCAATATGCTACCATTCGGACTGAAAAATGCTCCGAGTGTGTTTTCAAGGATTATGCGAAAATTGTTGGACCCCATGAATAACCCATGTATCACGAATTTCATGGATGATATTCTCGTCGCCACCGAGACATTTGAAGAACACATTGAAGCTCTGGAGATGTTGTTTGATAGACTTCGGGAGGCGAACTTAACTGCTAGGCCAACAAAATGTTGTATTGGATTCAAAGAGAGTTTGAATTCTTGGGACACACTGTAATATCAGGGTAAATGACCCCTGATCCTAAGAATTTGGAAAAACTGCAGAGAGCACCTAGGCCGCAAACAAAAAAGGACGTGCGATCATTCGTGTCGTTATGCGGATTTTATCAGAAATACCTCAAAAATTTTAACGCTATTTGTGCTCCTCTGACTGATCTGACTCGCAAGGGACTTCCAGATAAAATGATTTGGACTGCACAATGTGAACTAGCGTTCCAAGAGTTAAAGGAAAAACTCACTAGCAAGCCTATTCTCAAACTGCCTGATTTGACACAGGACTTTGTCTTAAGAACCGAGGCAAGTAATGTAGGACTCGGAGGGGCTTTGTTGCAAAGATCATCTTCACCTGATGGGGAACTGAAACCAGTCGCTTATGCAAGCCGCAAATTGAATAAGGCGGAACAAGGATACTCCACAAGCGAAAAAGAATGTTTAGCATTAATCTGGGCAATAAAGAAGTTTCAAATCTATCTGTATGGTAGGACATTTGTGGTGGAGACGGACCATCAGCCTCTCGTGTTCTTGTCTCAGGCTAAGCATGAAAACGCAAGATTGCTGAGGTGGTCTTTGTTGCTTCAACCTTATCAGTTTAGTATCCAATATATCCCAGGCAAATTGAATGTCGGTGCAGATTTCCTCAGTCGGCACCCCTGTGATCAAAATTAGAGTAGTGGCAGACGTGAGGAGTAATTTTACCTATGTGTATCGCTGGTTTTGGAACTTGCCATAGGCATGTTTTCAAGTGGGGAGATGTGTAGTGAAATTGACAGAGATACAACGGTAAAATTCTCAAAAGATAACATTTAAGGATAAAAACATAATGCGTAGGCTGCTGATGTACATGATCGCCTAGACCGGGGTCATCCACCTCCATAAATAATTTGACTTGCTAGACAGGAGGGGAACGGCGGATCAAAAAGGAAAAAAATATGACTGGAAAGATTGCGTGAGACTGGAAAGGCTAAGGAGACGCAATTGGGGGGGAAACGGAGAAAAGTCACGTTTCCCAAGTTGACATAAAAAGTAAGCAACTCCACAGAAGGGACCATAGATATGTTACGCCACAGTCATTTATTGGACGCTTTTGCAATACCAAGCCCTTGATTTGAATTCATCGGCTAAACGCAGATGTTAGGAATATTACAAAAATTAAAAAGTACTTTTTTCTTAATATTAATGTTAGGAATATAAAAATTAGCTGGCCGGATGGCCTATTCTGAGCAGTGAACTAAGATGGTCTTAATTTTACAAACGGATAGATAATATTGAAGATAATGACAAAAGACAGTGTAGTTCACATCATCGACAGACTGTGTTGAATAAAAAAGTGTCGCAATTTGCACACAAAAACCCGACCTCCGACGCCGGTGTTCAAATTTACTCAGTATGGAGGCGAGGGTTTTGGAGCGGTAGCTGTGTCTAAATATAACTTTTAACGACAAAATTTTGGAGGGGAGAGAAAGGTTGGTTTCAAAAAACCAAGCACATTTTTTTTAGAAGAAAAACAACCAAGTAGAGACGGACAGGACTAACAGATAAACATCCATACTTGACTGAAGCATGACTGAAATGACTTTAGTGTAGGAAATTTTGAAATTCAAATAATCCTAGCAGTGATTGGCCACAGACAATCATATCATTAGCGCTCAGACGCGAAGTGGGGGCCATTCTTCAATAGTTGTTCAGTGATAGACACAGATTTTAAAGTGTGGTGATTTCCATATGAAAGAAAGTGAAATAAATTTAGGACGCCATACTATAGCCAGCAGCTCAGCTGGAGTTTTGCTAGCAATTCTGTGTTATTTATTCATAATCTGGTAAGATTGAAATTATTTCCTTTATATATTTGAATATTTGTTTTTCATGTTTGAGTGATTTGATACTGCCATTATCGAAATCTAGCCTTACAAACAAGTAGGGATTTTGCTCTAGACCCCCCCCCTAGTCAGGGTCTAGGGACCAACAATGTACATAAGGCTCCAGCAAGGATTATGCAAGACAGATTCAAGTTGTATTTGAGAATAATGATACATAATATTACCTATCCTCTTTTAGGGGACGAAAACTAATAAACATTTTTCAGGATCTATAGTCTGGGGAGGATATATCTGATGTAAAACACACCATGGTGGTAAAATGTTGCTGTGTACTTGGTCAGAGAGATCTGACCTGTCTGTATGATGTGGTTGTTGTGTCAGTGTTGTGTCCAGACGTGGGTAGAGAATAGATTTTGACACATGGCCCATACTTTGATTGCAGAGCTGCGAGTTTCTGTCGTCAACAAAGCAGTGTCTATTCAGTTGGTGACTTTACTCGAGTGTATCTGTGCAGTATTTGTGACAGAGACCACCATTATTGCCCGCCAGCACGGAGAGGTGGGACCACCTGATTTCAGCACCAGAGCGACATCCACCAGATGAGTGAGCCTCTGGTCTGCTGGACTTTCACCAACGCCCTTTAGTTACTAAGAACCCCATAAAGATTCCCACCATTTTCTGGACACTGTGTAGTCAATATAGACAGGTGTGATTAGGCCACCCCAACAGCACAAACAGTACTATCCTCCCAAGTAGATGAATACTAGAACATTTTAATAAAACTAACTAGTATAGTACATATATATGTACACTATTGCATTTATGATATAATATTCTATGCATTTCTTTTCATAATCTCTAAATCTTTTTAAGTTCTGGTCAACCTAAAAAATTGACACAGAACAAAATAAATGTAATATACTTATATCAAAAAATTTTACACACGTGAGTTAGTTCAGTGTATTTTAACATTTATTAATATTATTAGTCTTGTTAATATCTGTGGGTATATTTATAATCCATTACACCACACTACCTATCATAACCCTAGACACTTTACGTAGCCACATTCATTAAAAAAAATTAAGTGTGAGGTCGTAGTGGTAGCAAGAAAGGCCTTCTGACAATTCTCAACTACATTTTACCTCAGGAGCCTTCACAGCTGGCCTCATACAATTACATTTAGTAATATCATCATCATACAATACCATCAAACACCACTACAAAGATAAACAAACACTTGAAGTCATGATGACAAATAACAACATAGCTTGAAAAAAACAAAACCAGTATTACCTCATATTACTACTACACAACTGACACACATAGGATAATATTAATAAAATATGTCACTACAAGGTTCATATTGATAAATTCTGTACATATAATTTGTAATTACAATTGATTGTGATTCCTGGTTCACTTTGTATTTGAATCAGGACACATATATTAGTGAAAGTAATTAATACATATTTATATTTGAAACTTTACCAGTGCCTCATTTAAGATAGTCTTATAGAGTGTTAAATGTGTGTGAGTGTCACAGTGTTGTCAAGTGTGGTGGAATAAATTAAATTGTTTATCTGTCTGTTGTTGTTGTGACTTACACTTCATCATATACATACCCTAGACATTTAACGTAGTCATCACAATATTCCAGAATAATTCTGACTGAGGTATAATGTGGTAGCAAGTAAGGTTATCTGTAAAACACTACACCTATTAGATACAGATACCTTCACAGCTGATCTCAGTCAGTATTATTCTGGAATATTGTGATGACTACGTTAAATGTCTAGGGTATGTATATGATGAAGTGTAAGTCACAACAACAACAGACAGATAAACAATTTAATTTATTCCACCACACTTGACAACACTGTGACACTCACACACATTTAACACTCTATAAGACTATCTTAAATGAGTCAAGCGTTAAAGTTTAAAAATATATATGTATTAATTCCTTCAAATATTAGATATCCTGATTCAACTACAAAGTGAACCAGGAATCACAATCAAATGTAATTACAAGTTATATGTACACAATTTATAGATAGAATCTTTGTATTGACATATATTATTATTGCAATATGTGTGTAAGTTGTGCTGTAGTACTCTGATGTAATACTGGCTTTTCAAGCTAGGTGGTTGTGTGTCATCATGACTTCAAGTGTTTGTTTCTCGTGGACATAATATTGGAAAAGTTCACAGTTTCTTTTTATTTGAAACTAATAAATGTCCCTCTAGATTTAAGGTAAAGTCACTGTTAGAGGGGGTATACACAAGATTGAGCTGCTCTGGCCACAGAATCTTAACTTCTGTGTGGGCGGCAGGAAACAGTCTCCACTGCTCGCTTGCTTCACCGTGTTCTTGAGACACCACACAGGTCGATATATTGACTAAGGAGTCTGCTACCAGCCTCTGGATTCAGCAAAACTCAGACCAGGTGCTGCTTTTAATATGTTAGTACCACTGTCTCTGAAACAAGAAGGTTGTACCTCCTACTTCAGAACTAATTTATAATCTATTTCCACACTGAGCACAATACATAACAAACACCGAGTTCAGCGCGGTAGGTCAACTGTTAGCTTCTCATGTAATAACATTCACCAGTATTCCTCTCCTTAATGATTACAACGCCTCTGCAATTTCAGCTGTAATTCCTTCTATACAATAAGATAGGTGTCATAGTACTATTGGCAATCCCATGCAGTTATACTACTCTCCGACAATTTTTGTTCAGGTTGGAGCAATATCTAGGCTTTGCCTCATGTTTGCTACTGAACCACACACATATACAGACATAAATTATCAATTCACATTCAATTTTCATCTAAAAGATATCAAATATTTATAGCTTACCACAATTCATGGAAATAATACACAAAATACGTTGACTGGCAATGAGTTATGGCACAATTCCGATCTGCCTCTGTCCCAGGCTTTCATAAGAAAAATATGAGCTGGATCTCAACGCACTTGCTTCTCAGTAAGTTTATTTTAAAATGTGGCACTGAACAGACGCTCCTAATTGACTATATCAAATGGTCTAACCAATAGGACCATGTTTACAAAAGTATTTGAAAAAAGTACCCTTCCTACCCTTTCCCGTAACAACCAAAAATAGTATCTGCAATCGACTAATCATGTTTAGGCTTACATATTCTTCTAGCCAATGAAATCGGATTTAACTGGTTGGCCTATTTCCCGTAAAATAGTGGTTTCAAAACATGCCACTGAGCAATTATGATTTGGTGCTGTCAGACAACCTCACTATTTTATTTTGGCTATAATTTGTTAATTCCTAGACTATTTGCGTAACACTTTACATATTCTTTGTCAGCAAGTCCTAAGGAACCCAAATATATAAAATAAATGGAGCTAAGTGGCTGCGTTCCAAATATGTATTTTCTTCTACCTCCTGTTCACTTCGATACGATGGGGTGTCATCTGTACTGTCGGGATTTCAGACGTAAAACAGTATAATGTCATGTTTCCTAATAAGCATTAAACATGTTTTTTAAAACCTAACCGTGTATTGGTAGTGTTTTTTATCACTGTCTATTTGAAAAAAAGTTAGTGCTTCATGCCTTTCGCGTTGGGGGTGGCATTAATTGTATATCGCGAGACTGTGGTAGTATTGCATGCGTTCCTCCTTCTCTCTCTCTCTCTCTTCTAAGTTCGTCTGTCTTTTCATTACGCAGTGTATAAAATGAAATTAATGCTAGTATTAATCTAGGTCATTAAGCAGTGTGCGTATCTCAAGGTTTTCTAAGAAACACAGTACCGGTTTTATTTTTTTTAGAAACGCGTGTATGCTGCTGTAGGCTTTACTATCAAACGTGAAAGCGTTACACTATGCAGACGAAGTAGAAAAGGGGGATTTTTGTACGCCATTGTGACAGCACTGGTCTTTTACCATTCTTCTTTCCTTTTATTGAATTAATTCGTTAGGCTTTACCTTTACTTTTTAATTTAGATATGTGGATTTAGAATGTTTCACGACAATTTCCTGCACTAGAAATGGAGTCTTTGAAATAAAAATGTCACCAGATTAGCAACGAAAAAAATATTTACATTCTACTGAAGAATTTCTAACTGCTGATGTTTGGATACAGCCAAAGTATATTCAAGTGGACGTCTGAGAGTGTACGAAGATGAAGGATACAGCCAGACTGAATTATCTTAGGTGTTTGTTATAAATAAGAGAGAAAAACGGGTAAATGGTAAACAGTCGCAAACAGTAAGTAAGGAAGGAAGAACAAACAGATGGGATACGTAGAAAGAAATAAGGCCTCGGAGATTCTATACACGTCCATCCAGATGACACCTTCACATCGCTGCGAAAGTGACCGTGTTACGACAGACAACATCTGAACCTTTTGCACTGCCATTTCCTCAAAAAACCGTAAAAGAAAGAAGGAAGTGCAACACTGTGGGTAGTCGTTCTCACGACTTCTATCAACTCTAATTGCTATAACAATAATTAGTTCCATTCAACCCAGGGGTACAGTGACCTGGAGAGAACGAATCCAACTTTTTAATAACAGACGATGGTTGATACAAAATACCGCACGACGTTCCAATTGTGGTTAACCATTGATAAACTAGACCAGCATAAAGAAATACAATAATTACATTATTATCAGTATGCGATCCACTTCAAGAACTTAAAATAACAACACAAAATAACACATGGAACAGTGGTTTGTATATACTCCACTTGAAAACACAAACACCATCTGGGATATTTATGCCTTGAGTAAGGTTTAATTGTAAATTTAATCTATACACGTGAGCTGAGTGTTCTGTGAGAAAACATAAAGTGCGCACAGGTAAAGCTGAAAATATCCTCAGGTTTTTTTCCTTCCCTCGCGTCTGAAGGTGTAGTAGGTTGAGATAATGTACTTCCCCTACACCTGTCTGGGACTGGAGGAAAAGTATGCTTGACTGATTGACAGAAATTCTCATTTTGTTGGTATGAACGAATCTAGATTCAGGCCAGACTGGTGCGATGTCAACTACTTATTTACTTAGTCGTTCTTCGTCTACCCAGGGGTGTAGAGGTTCGATGTCAACAATAGTCAAAATTAGATTTGATCTAGTCCGTCTTGCATTGTTCAGGTAATGTAATGTCATAATTAGTCTTTTTCTTTCAATCTCCCCAAGTAGAACTGGCATTAGCTCACGACACGCCGTCCCGTTTCGCGTCTCTCCTGACAGCAGGTCCACTTTATTTATACATATTGTATTACCTTATCCTGTAAAAAATTTTAAAACCACAATAACTTAAAAAAACATGGACCTTCAACAAACATGGACAAGCCAATTAAGGAAAATAAAACTCAACCATCCAAGACAGGGGAAGGTTCTCTCGCAGGGAGGCGTTTGATGCAACACAGAGAAAGCCGAAAAGAGTCTGTGTTGTGGACTAACCTTCTTTCTTCTAGGAGAACCTCCAGATTTAGCACCTGGAGTGTTCAGACATTGAACGCACAAGGTAAAAAGGCACAGGTAGCAGCAACGATGAGGGGATATAAGATCGATGGAGAGGCGTCCCTAAAGTACTTGGAACCCGGGGCGGATGTTACCTGTTGTAATGAAGTCTGACTCATATCTCGGCATCATTCAAAAATTATCACCGTACAAACCCCGTGGATGTAACTGACCAATGAAAAGCCAGCTTGGTATAAATAGTGTCGGAAGGTACGCTAGACATGGTGGAATCAAAATTGTAGATGTTAAGGATATTTCGGAAGGCAATGTGCAACTAATCATGGAATACCTAGATAATGAAGGACCCAATTCGATAATAGGGATCATTAGCTTTAGGCAGATAGCAATAGATTCACTGGATGTGTTGTAGAGCCGAAGTTATTACGAATAGAAGACAGTGGAACATGAAACATGTTGTGTTTTTTCATGTTTCGGCTGCTCCAGAGAATAGTCGGATAAACTATAGGATAAAATGGATATCCATAGTAATAGAGCTCATTTATATGAGTAAAATAAGCCTAAGATGGAGGAAATCGGTGCAGAAATAAGGATTCCAGAATTATTTTTGATTTACTATCTTAGCACATCTTGCCTTGCCTACACGATTTTGGATGTATGCAAACGTACCTTGGTCCAGTTGCCATCTCGTACATCCGCAAGGCCAGTATAAAAGGGGAGAGAACGCATGACACAGAAAAAAAAATACACAGACACACTCGCCGCCTATTTCAAACTACAGACACAGAGCACAAGCAGTTATATCAAATCCGTTGCCATCTGCAGACGTGTGAGCAGACTGTGTAACTGTCACGTAGGGTTTATATTCATTTAATTTCCTACATCTTCTTCCTATTCTTTCACCCGAAATTCTCTCTTTTATTATCTCTGTATTTCTTTTTTCCTGTATATTTTTCATCCATTCGTTTTGCGAATATTATTTTCATATAATTCGCAAACTTTACCTGTTTTCCTTTCTCTAAAACTGAGAATCGCACCTGGGTGGTATTGCGTACATGTCAGTCGCGCTGGTCGGATGATAGGCGTGAATTTACAGCATTCGCTAGACATTCGTCTGAGGGTCTCTGGCCTGGGGCGTGAAAATTCACCCGAGGGACATGGAAAGTAGACAGAGAGTCTGCATTTCAGTAAACGCATGAGGGTTTTTCGTCAGGAAAAACCCGGCTTAGCGTGAAAATCCACTCCGCACTGCAGACGGTGGTCTGAGATTTGCAACTCATGCAAGCCCTCGGCCACTGATGGCTGTTACGTCATGCGATAAGCGGACGAAGGTGTTATACGGACAGGGGAGACTATTTTGCTTGCCGAAATAAGATTAGGATCCGGTGTCCGATTTTAAAGATATTGGCCAAGTTTGAAACTTTAATTTCATTCTCGCTCATAGACTCACAGTAGATAGGTTGCTCGTAAACAGAATAGCTGTTAGCGAAGATCTCAGTTTGTTTCGGCAATTTGTCGAACTTCTAGACTTCCAGAAATATTTTCAGCATTTTAATTCTTAAGTTGTGCGACTACCTGTAATTCTGTGATTGAGGTAATTAATATGATAGATATATAGATTTTGTGAGTGTTAAAGTGTTTAATCGCTTAATTCATTTTAATCTATTTCTTTAGCGCAGAAGAGAAATAAAGTGGTAGGCTATTATATTTTCTAGGGAAGCATTCAGTGGAAAGCAGAATAAAATTTAAATTTCTAGCTTATAACGGCAATTGTAGCTATTTATGAATTTAATTTAACCGCTAATACTCAGTCGAGTGTATTTTTCTAAACTAACGTATAAACTCTAGAATCGAGCCTCATGAATGGTGACGGAATACGCACGTGTTCCTAATTCATGAGGATTGCTGATTTTTAAATATAACTTACGTCACGGGAAGTTTAAATGATAAGCAAAGCTCTCTGCTTGCAAGTTTAAATGTAAGTTATAACCAGTACAGATTCTGTTTATTATATTATATGTGTTATTTTTCCTCCACACAGTGAAAGTTTTGGGGTGACCCTAACTTTACCAGCACCTACTAGTAGTTTCCATACTTGTGAAGAAATAGACAGTCCTTATTTTGAACCACGTGGGTTTCTTAAGTACCACTGGTCTAAACAGTGCATATGCAACCCGAGTTAGCCAGAAATACTATATCCCAATAACGGGTTTTCAAAGACTGTAATGATAAATACTGGACCTTGGAGCCAGATCTTAATTTCTTCTAGAAACTCTACGTAATTTTTCTGCCTGGTGGCGCGAAATACTTCAAGTATTAACTAACATTTCCCGACTATATATATATATATTTTTTGTGGACAAATCTGTGGTGTGACTAAAGTGAATCCTATACTGAGGGAAGGCACCGACCTGACATTCATCATTTTTAGAAACCTACGCTATTGACACTGTGCTCTGCTAACTCCCTCGCCTGGAATAATTGTTAGGTGACTTAATCAGACATTTGAACAAATTTGCCCACCCAAGTAGTCGTTCCCGGAGACTCCGAGTTAAATACGTCTTTTGGAACTGGGGACTTCTTGGCAGAAGACTGCATTTTTTGAGTCTGTGTGAAAATCTAAAATCAGTGTGTTCCAAGAGGCAGCGAGCAAAGTCGTGAGTACATGTATGAGAGGCCATGGCGGAATGAATGAGTGTACGCTGGTTTGAGTGATATTTTCACTATTATATCTTTGACACCCTGTTGCTGTCCTAATTTTTTTTTTCAATCTGCATAATTTGTTGCTAAGGCTAGAGTTCTTGTGTTTTTGTCTTAGGTTAAATCAGATTTTTTTCAAACTCTGTGCATATAATTACGAGATAAAACATAGAAAACTCTTAGACTCAAACCCTATGTATCTGTGACTCGGGCGCCATCATCTGTTCTCTTAACGGGGCCGGGCTAAACCTAGAGTTAACACTATAACGGGGCTAACATCCTTGCAACATTTCCTTGAATTTTTATGACTATGTGTATATGTATTTTCCTTGATGTACTTTCTTTGATGTTGTGAGCCGATTTTTTCCTGATATTAGAATCGCTCTTGAACTTAATAATAGTGTTTGGTCAGCTCGTTCTAGATAATATATATATCATTGTTATAGTTTTCCCACGTCTGTGTGTTTACCTGTCGTCACGTGTATGTGCGTGCCTGTGAGTGATAGAAATATACGTAATATGTATATTGGTGTAGTCTGTCTGACGCTGTAACAACTGTTGTAGAAGATAGGTGAGAGAGAGAAGAATTCTTTTCGCTTTCAGAGACAGCCACTATATCAAAATCTATCATCTCACGTGTGTGGAAATTCTATTACCTTTCACTAACTCTCACTGAGTCTATCACCTATTCAAACCTATTCAGAAGGGACCAAACCTAGTCTTAATTCTCCTATCTAAAATCTACGACAGTAACCATTAAAAGCCTGCCTGTGATTGAGGGTAAGCGAGATGTTAATTAAATATATATATATATGTAAATATATTATCAATGTGTGTTTAAAGAAATATTAGCATGTGTAGAATCATTGTGCTATTTCTGGAGGGAAACCCAAAGTGTGTTAGTTTAGTTTTGTTTAATTTTTTTTTCTCCGTACGCCCGCTATTACTCGAGGCGAAATCTCAGGTTAGTATGTTTAACCTGAGACTGATTTTTACGTGAGTATCCCTTTTTTTTCTTATACAGAGACAGGTGTCCCTCGCCATTCAGGCAGATACTCGCCGATTTCGGCGGTACCCATTAGAGCTGGGTCGGCTCAGGATCCGCCAGTCCCTGGTCGACGACACTATTTCAAATGTCCTCCCAGGACTCGAGTTAATCCAGTCCAAATCCCGGTCGACGAAAAATCTTCAAATGTACTCGCCCGGGTTTGATCCTGGGTCACCCGGTCGCCAGCGCAGTTTGGTAACCACTACACCAGCCCGGCTCCCCAATTGTGTAATAATTAAGTAGAACGAATGGATTGAGCAAGTTAGTTGTGGAAAGCGTTTTAAAGATATTATGCTTGCTATCCAAACTGGAAGAAGGAATGACCATAACAGATTGATTTTCTGTAGTATTTGATATATGATGTTATTGAAACAAATCATTGACAAAACTGTAACAATTGAATTACTGAACTGTTGTGCTAGTACTTGAACGAATTGTGTTATTCATGACATACCATGTCTCTTGTGAGTTACCACAGCTTGTCTGAACTGTCTCATATTACCTACTATCTGGCTAAGGAGACAATGAGCGATACTACGTAGGTTGTATATATTGTTTCAAGTTATATCCTGCCCTGAGTGTCATACACAATCTCTAGTGACCAAGTCAGCAATTAGATGCTCAAGTTGTCAGAGCTTTTGCCAGTATTAACTGTGTCATTTTGACGAGTGGAGGACCCGTAGTGGCGGGGTTATATCCAATCATACTGCTGTACGAGACCCAGGAAAGACTTTGTTTCAGATAAGTAGCTCATTGTTGGGCTACTATTCAATTTTCAAACAACACCAAATTAACCCACCTACGAATAGACTATGTAATGATGAAAACCTGTGGTGTATATAGAAGACATTTGACAGTCATATGAGTTATAAAGTAACATTTAGATTCATATATTCAAGAAAGCACAAAAATAGAGACAGATTCCACCAGGAAGCAAGAAAACAGTGAAATTGAACTATATTAGTTTAAGAAATTAAATATTATATAATATACATGTATGTATGTACGTATGTACGTACTTACGTACCTACGTACGTTTGTACAGTACTAATAATTTGAAGCAGGAATGCCCACACGCTTGCTTATGTTAATCTGACAGATAAAGAAATGGGGTTTCAACTCAATCGCTAGACCACAAGGTTTTTAAAAAATTATATTTGGACATGGTTCTAATATAAACGACGAACTCTGTGTCCAAGTTTAACACGGCGCGCCAAGCTATAACGAGGCTAAACTCCTCATTATAAACTACTTGGTTTCTATAAAATTCACATCATGTATGGGTTGCGTTTCACCTAGTATAAGAGATGTGAGCGTTTGATTCTCACGAGAACAGCAGCGTCGTCTTTTTTCCCGACGTCAAATTTTATCTTTCTCTGTCGTCCACTACTCATGGCTCACGTTTCTCCGTAGCAAACATATCTCTAATTTATCTTTTCTTGTTAGAAAACAGAAAAACAAACTGATTTCAGCACCAGAAAACATAAACAACGCACTTAGATAATTCCGGAACATTAGCACAAGCATTCCAATGATAGAAGCACCGGACTCCATGATGGAAAAATCTACTTGTCATTGGAGGGAAGATAGTTTACGTCATCGGCTAGTAGATATCTAGTTCCCCATTTTTAAATCTCTGACACGGCTATGTTGCTAACCAGCAAAAGTGGATTAAAATTGTTGTAAAGTTGTTTAATTTTTTCTTCTATTTCTCCCCTGTGCGTGTGCTGAAAATTTCCATTTCTGAATGTTCTTTGCAACTGTCAAATCTCAGACCCCACAGAGTTTCGTTGTTGAAATCTGAAATAGGCCCCTGGGATCCTGATTTTTTTTCCCTGGACCTCCGACCTCAGAACATTTATCTCTCATCCAGGCCGTTCCACTGTCTCGAGCCCCCAAGTTACAGCTAGCCCTTCTCCTCCTTGCCACGCCTGTAGAGGCAGCTCTCGTCTTACCGACACTCAGTATTTTTATCAACGTTTGTGTTACATCACTGGTTTCCAGATCGTCTTATTAGAAAACGCAAATAGCCACGCACACATACACCCACAGGGTGGGGTGAACCAAAATTATAAGTGCACGTCTCACTAGGACACAGCATAAAGGTGTTGCTTACGTGACGACATCAAGCTCTTTGTCAGGGCAAAACAGTTCAGAAACAGGATAATGAATTGAAGACAGATGAATGGACCGACATGGACGGATAATGAAAGGAGGGATGATAACTGAAGGGATGATAAACGGAATGATGTTTAATTGATGAAAAATGAAAGGATGAATCATGACTGGACGGATGATAAATGGATAGATTATGAATTGATGGATAATGAATGGAGGAAGGATATTAATGATAAGCGGGCGGACAATGAATGAATGGAAAATAAATGGAAAAATGACAAATTGACTAAAAATTGATGATAAATAAATGGATGGATAATGAATGGATAATGAATGGACAGAAGATGAATGATTAGATGAATAGATAGATAGTAAATAAATAGATGCTCAATGGATATACTGGTGAACGAATGTTGAATTGACGGCTGGGAAGCTAGCTTATGATGAATGCAGATACGAAGAACAGGAACAAAATAAAACGTTAATCCTTGCCAGGAATATTTAGGATAACAACGAATGACACGGCTTAGACACGTGATCAGACTGTAAACTGATCACCAACCAACACCTGTATTTTTGCATGCTAGATCTTCGGAAAGGTAGACAGAATTAAAGAGAAAAATAAAAGATGTATGACGGAGTGGCAAGCATTTTCCGGAATAGATGATACAGCATAACATGAAACGAAGAACACACTTTTAAAATTCTCATGGCGGATGTGAAACTATGAGGTGAATTAGACAGACACATGATGCCCTCGTTTTTTGTAATTTTTAGCTTAACTGTGTTATTTACAGTCACTATATTAGATATTTTGATAGACTTCATCAGATCCACTTTTTACGACTACCGACAATTTACTTGTTGCCTCATTTCTTTTTTTCACTCCCGATGGAGCATAGAGCCACCACTGCAGACGGTCTCCTTCATGAAGCATGTGTAACCTCATGTACAACCTCATGTACAACCTCATGTACAACCTCATGTACAACCTCATGTACAACCTCATGTACAACCTCCTATTATTGGCTTTTTTACGGCATTTCTGAGCAAGCAGAAGTCATATTCTTCCTTTATCTGGAACTATACGCGACATTGACCTATTTTGGTGAACTATTGACCTCAGAGGACTTGGATGTCTCCCTGTCGATTTCGATGTAACACATTAGAACTATTGTTAAATATAAATAGATAATCTTATTATATTGAAGAACGGTAACTGCATGGAAATAAATATCAGCAAACACAAAATCTACGTAAATATCGCATATCAACACAAATAAACAAAATTAAAAAACAAAACCTAATGTCACAGAAAACAACACACCTGTGTCAGAACCTTACTAATCGAAAACGTAAATAAACATCAAAATCTACGTCTGAAATTGACCACCACCTAAAGTGGAACTCCCATGTAATGCATTGATCATGCAAGCGGCGCAGAAAGATTGTCAGCTAAATGTTTCCTGGATGAAGAAGCAAGGAAGATGCACTACATATACCCATCATAAACACACCTAGACTATTGTTGCAGTCTGTCGTACCGATAGGTTTGAGAGTTATTTTAGGTCCCGTCTGAGTAGAGTGGATGGTGATAAGTACGCGAGACAAAAAGGTGTGAGAAATAGATTTCAGGGGTGAATAGCTTAAGGAGAAGATATGTCTATGGAATGAGTAAGTTTCTCTAGTCCAGCCTATCTATACGACTATTATTTAGTATAAAACAACCTTTCCCTCCTCAAATATAAATATAAGTTTAACTACACACACACATAGCTATGTGACAACAAGACACACAAACGTGAAAAACTACGGTTAATTGGGTATGGGTCTGACCAACACACAAAGTTAAGTTTCTTTTGTTGTTTATTATGATTTAAACTTGACAACATCAAACACCTAAAGAAAGATCAAATAAAATCAGTATTGGGAAACATCTGGTTGCTAAAAATGTTACTTATGATGATGATGATGATAATCCTATCGGCTGGCTATGGTGAGCGCCGATTCTGAAACAGCGTAACTTTCTGGATAAATCCGCTTGGATACGACTGTCAAAAGTCGGGAGTAATGTTATTGGTTTCACACCCCAGTGGGCTGATAAAATTGAACAAAATATGTCTGGGTTTTGTAAGTCCAGTTAAAATTTACAAGGTAAAATGTTTCTCATGTATCGTTGGCTCACAAATGAAATTGGTGACGCACAAGCCAAGAAAAAAAGACAACATTAACCAATCAGTAAATGAAGAAAAGAAGACCAAAATAGACTGCTGGACGCCCTTGTGATCAGGTCTGCTAGGAATAAAAACATTTATGGAAAAATGCTACTATTCTATATAGCTCCATATTTGCACACGGACGGGGACAAGACGATCTCTTATCCACTCCGTCAGTCCTGATTAAAGTTAACCGACACAAGTGTTTTCCTTTATGCCTAAACAACGCTGAGATTTCAGGTCGGGTGATGGTATGCAAACCTCCCCGCCCTTGCTCGCGTTGTAACGATTAGCGTACAATGTCATTATTTAATTATCAATACGCGCACTTACATAAATATTGCCTGTCGTTAATAGCTATTAAATTGTTGGCGTCTGTTGGTCATCGTATGGTAGTAAATAATTGGCACTTATAACAAATACACAAAAATGAAATAAACGTGAATTCTTTTCTGTCACTATCAGTCAGGCCTAGCATATAATCCAGTCAGCTAACCGTCTCTTCTTGTGTGAGAAAACGGGTGGTGAAAATTAACATTTTAAACGGACCACCTAGTATGAAATAGCTACTCGTTATTATATTTCACAAGTTTTAACGCTAGAAAATCACAGTGAATTATAATGGTACGCTAACACTAATTTCTATTACCAGAGAATCAGAATGACAATCCCCACGAATGCTATTAACACATCTTCCACAATGGTTCTAGTTTTACGTGCTTAGACTATCCAAAAATTCTGAGTGACAACTGATAGCTGGTTTAAGAAAACACAGTTTATATATCATCATGGTTCTCTGATCTATAGATGATGCTACTTTTCACGTTACCATGTGTATCGAGCGAGTTAGAAACCTGAGTTCCCCAGATAAAGGCTTTACGGTGGCTCTCTTTGGCGTTCGACCGCCATAAAAGACTTAAATCCGTGTAACGGGGTTCTCGAAGATTTTGCCCGCTTCTGAAGATCAAAGAGCTCGGGTTTTCCCCGCCTTCACTCTGTGTACGAACTTCAAAGGTACTCGGGGAAAGATTTTTGCCCGTGAGTCTACTTCAAAAGCACCGGTGTTATTCACGTACGGTCTGTCAGGTATCCGATGATTGACAGATCAGCTCGCGTGAGAAACTTAATAAACAAAGCTCATTCGCTACCTGTTATGACTGGCAGGTCACTAAAGTTTTGTAAACGCTTCGTTTGTTTATGTTCAAGGAAAAGAGGCGTGGATGAAAAATAAGCTTGTGTGAATAAGACAGGCAGAAAAATGAATGGTTTTTCTAGCAAATCATAGCACGCTAACGGGATTACAAAGACTGTCAGATTACCGTAGGCTATATTTCCATTATACGTCACACAGTCTCGAAAATGTTTGCTTCATATTCATCACAAAGAAACTCCATTCACTTAAAAAACGTGCATTGCGTTTAGTTTCTGACAAATGCCCAATGCTGAGTGTAAACCTATATAAGCATCCTTAAATATTACTTCTCGGAAAGCGTTTCCTGTTCAAACAAGTCCAATTCCTTCTCAAAATAATGTCACAGAGTGCGTAAAGTTACCTAAGGCCGATTTCTAAGTATAATGGAAAACGTAGTCAACATTTAAATGGATTACAAGTGCCCAAGCCTGCTAGACTAATTCAATAAAAGCATAGCTTACTTTGCTCCTCATCTTTGGAACAATCTTCCATGTGATGAAAAACACACACAGTCCCTACTCTACAATAGTAGACTTTTCAAATACATTTAACTGTGAAGATGTTACCCCAATCCCTACATTCCACGCATGCATTTCAAAATCATTATCTAACATATTGTTATGTTGCTTTGATGAGGATTGTGACGGATAGGATGAAAATTGAAGTCCCTGAATTGATGAATGATAATGGTAGTACCCTCGAATAGCATCAGTACCCCTGAATATTGTTGTAATTTTATCGTCAATGTGGAATCCTACCACGCGTGCAAATTATAGTATGCACATTTCCACATGGATTTTCACCACGAGGGCTAATTAATATGTAAACAGTTATCATGCGAGGATCCAGGAGTTTCGTTGTGTCTTAGGTTTAGTTAGCCACGCCTACAGCCTATCTCTAGAGCTATGAGCATCAGCTAATTTCTCGTTCTTTTCTGCCACCCCTTCAAGAAGGCGTTGCCAAGAGGAGACGTAAGCGGTCAGTATCAAAAGACTGTGGTGGTCCTAGAAGAACGAAGCTGTTTTTCACACCTATGGTTTACACGTTTAAATTTCTGCCAGACCGAGAGATACAGAGGGAAATCGAACGAAGGAGAGACGGGGAAAGTCTAGCGGCAAAACAGAAAAGTTCCCTGATTTCAAATAAGGTGTGAATCTTCGCATGTAGCTATTACTTTTCATTTCATTAACTATATATTGGCATCTCCGAAAATGCAGTTTATCATTCGTTGCCCAGAGATTGGAAGGAGTACTAGCTTATATTAGAATCTTACAAGATTTCTTTGGAGTTCTTTTATATTAGAGTGAATTCATTCTGGGGCTACGGTAATATATTAGTCTTGAGATTCAGTAGTTTAGTTCCTTCATTTATTTCACTGGATTTTTGTGTTAATTTAAACCTATTAAATAACCCCATCGCAAAGTTTTCCAGTCGCAAATTAAATAATATAACAATCCGTTATTTCCCGAGAAATAGATGTGCAACATAATTTTTAAACGCTAGGCGAGCGAAATTGTTTAATAACCATAATTCTATTTCATCTTGCGTAAATTTGGAGTAATTAACTGTTCAAAGCTAGTGTTAAAAAACAAACGATACATTAGCTAGTCACTCTTGTAGTCTTTAAATATAAATAATTTAATACCGGAGTGATTTTACAGATCTTACCGATTACCGCGGGTGTTAGAAATAATTATAGTAGTATTACCTGTTTTATATATTCTCTTTATACAGGTGATCAGACCTTGCGACCCAACGGTTTTAAAATATAGAGAGTCATGTTCAGATGGCTTATGGCATCCCAGTATTGTTCCAAACATAATAACATTGACAATACCAAAATCTGACTGTCGGAGACCCTTATAAGTCCACCTTCTAAACCCATGACAGCAGTTCAATAACCAGAACGGTCAATTGTTCACTTGTGTTAAAAATTTAACTGGAACGGGACAATGCCAGATATATTATATTAAATCATATAAAGTTCCCTGGCCTGATGAGGCAGAACTGACAGCACGAAATCTATTTAATCAAAACCCATATGACAGTAAAAACAGTGTTCCTAACACCAACTATACAGAGAACAGTTTCAGCTATTCATTCAGAGAACAGCCGGGTGGTAACATTCTGCTATTGGAGATATTTCCCAGTCATTACGACAGAATCCTAGAAAAAAACAAACTCATTCCCAATTAAATACCTGCAGTCTGACGGAAAATCCTTGCCAGGAAAAAATATAATCAACACACCATTTCAGCGAACTCTCCGAGCGATATTAGCAGTGGCTATACGGAGTTTTCTGGGGCTGGACTGGACAAAATAACAGTACATCTAATAGTCTTTGTTTAAGAACTGTGTGCGATTTAATTCTATGGACGTATGCAGCCGACTGAGGGGTAAGTCTGAATGGATGTGAGCGCTCACTGCATTAATGTAGAGCGTGGAAACTGAACGAAAGAATTTAGTTTACTTAAGTTTACTACTAATATATCACCTTCATTTTTTATCTATTCTCTCACTAAGTATGAAGGCCCACAGGAAAGTTAAATTAAGGACATATCCTATATACCCGTCCCGTCTACCCCACTCCCATTTGTCAATCAATTGTTTGATCTGTTGGGTAAACACACCTCGGGTGGGATCATTCTCCTAGTTTTTCATGTCCCAGAGGGAAGGTCTATGAGAAGAGATATATTGTTTATTTGTTTTCCCTTTATGTAACCATAATTTCACCTGATGACATGATAACGATGTATTAACTGTTGTAACCAAATTTTCTTCTACATATATAATAAACCTACTATATATCCTTAAATCTATTAGTTTTGGTCAAACAACCTCCCCTGCCCATTATATGTGCCCATAGTCACCTGTTCGTTTCTACGTATGTACGTATTTATGTCACAAAATTGTTTGTGTGTGCGTACGAGAGGATAGTGTATTAGAATCAGTATCTAGTGAAATAATACTTCTTCATTTTAGTGTGTCGTGCTATATAGGTGAGTTGAGCAATCACTCAACCCAAGACAGTATTTTTCTTACACTCTGTAATCCTCGTAAACAGGACTATTTCTCACACCTTTCTCTCACATAGCTTTTCACTATCTCACCCCTGCTCGATTGGGACCATAAAAATAAAGCCTATATAAAACTCACGACAAGGATGTTGCTTTGATGAGGATGTTGCTTTGTCAGACGTAATTTGGTATTTATTGATTGCGACTGAATAATGTAAATGTTGGGGGTCGGAGTGGCTAAGAGGTATGGCTGTCATAGAACGTCTGAACATGCTCTTTTGTGTGATCTCTCACACCTTCAGCCCTCCGGCAGTATCCCTTTTCTTCTTGGATAAGGGCGAAAAAAGGAGGTCCCGTGTGCAAGTTGCGCACGTTAAAAATCCCACGGCAGTTGGAAATCGTAAGGAGTAGGCCTATCAGGCCGCTGCCCTGATAAAATTTGAAAATTAGAAAGCAACCCACCACAAAAATATTTATAGAATGTGTGATTCCTGTATACACACATTGGGATTCTCGCTGGTGCTACGGCGTTCGTGCACTGTGCTGAGATCCTCCTTGTGTGATCTAAGGGATGAGATCGGAGCACTAATGGAAGTTGTCCGCGTGCAATAAAAATAGTCCTTAAAACCAAATAAAACCAATGTAAATGTGAGCGTTTTAATTTGTTATTATAGTCTGGCGTTACTTAATTACTTAAAATGCGTGTGAGTTGACAAGAAACAGTATAACAGAATGAGAGAAAGATATTCGACGCTTCTTTGCGCCCAATCCTCAACATTTTGAAAATAAAGTTCGTTCGTTCGGTTGATGTAATTCAAAATGATGCATATCGGTTTGACATATATCGAGGACAGCTCATTGCACGTATATATTTCAGAGATTTTCATTTTAAAATAGATGCACCCTTTCTAATGCATGAGGTAGAAGTGGAAACTCTTCTTTCAGCAAACTTTATCTGACAATCTTGACAGATGAGAAGGATCCGTTGAAATGAGACCAGGATTCAGAAAAGCGCAGAGACCCATACCAGACCTGCCCAGTAACAAATGAATTCATAGACGTTAATTTCATCAACCAGGACAGGCCTGTTATGTCAGATGAGTGTTGCAATGTGGCACGTCATCTGTGATCCTGAACAGGCACCACTTTGTCTGCCAAGACAGGAGTCATCGGGCACGTCTATCTAATAACTTTGTGTGCACATCCTGTTTACAGCATGAGCAGTATGTGTTTCCCTAACAACGCTCTCCCAGTATGAAAACGGTGATTGTTTCATGCAGGTGGGGAGAAACAACCAAATCTCTAATATGACGAAGTGAATGAAAGAATGAATGCGCTTGTTTCACTCAACGAAGGACCTCTCGCAAGCTCACTCTTCCCTACGGCATCGTACATCCTAAAACCGCCACTGATTGTAATGGTATTTTGTGTAGCAATTTGCTGTTTATATGATACGGTTTCTAGCCACATATGCTTTAACCACCCTACCTTAGAGGCCTTTTACGGCATAACTTAGGCAGCAGTGGTCATGTTCTTTCTTTATATTCTTAGAAACTCTGGAAGGGGCGGGCGGAGAATGGTAACTGTATTTGATTTGTGCAAGTACCGTGTTTAAAAAGAAAAAAAAAAAAAAACAATTGTCAACAGTTCTTTCCTCACTAAAGGCAAGTCCTTTGCCGCTTGTGTCTCGAGGTCTAGGCGATCATTTACCTTCTACATCTTGATTGTCGAGGCTCTCCATCAGTTCCTTTGTTGATATCTTGCCATAACTTACTTACTTAGTCGTTCCTCTTCTACCGTGAGGTGTAGAGGTTTGTTTTCCCATAACTTACTTACTTAGTCGTTCACCTTCTACCGTGAGGTGTAGAGGTTTGTTTTGCCATAACTTACTTACTTAGTCGTTCACCTTCTACCGTGAGGTGTAGAGGTTTGTTTTGCCATAACTTACTTACTTAGTCGTTCACCTTCTACCGTGAGGTGTAGAGGTTTGTTTTGCCATAACTTACTTACTTAGTCGTTCACCTTCTACCGTGAGGTGTAGAGGTTTGTTTTGCCATAACTTACTTACTTAGTCGTTCACCTTCTACCGTGAGGTGTAGAGGTTTGTTTTGCCATAACTTACTTACTTAGTCGTTCACCTTCTACCGTGAGGTGTAGAGGTTTGTTTTGCCATAACTTACTTACTTAGTCGTTCACCTTCTACCGTGAGGTGTAGAGGTTTGTTTTGCCATAACTTACTTACTTAGTCGTTCACCTTCTACCGTGAGGTGTAGAGGTTTGTTTTGCCATAACTTACTTACTTAGTCGTTCACCTTCTACCGTGAGGTGTAGAGGTTTGTTTTGCCATAACTTACTTACTTAGTCGTTCACCTTCTACCGTGAGGTGTAGAGGTTTGTTTTGCCATAACACAGTGTGAAATTATTCTTGATCTTTTCTCTCACCTGTCCTTGTTAAGTGCTGCTCTTCTCATTACATAATTATTGAAGGTTGATTGTCTTCTCCTTTTATTTGTTATTATATTTCAATTTTTTATTACCTCTTCTCAAGCTTTCTTCCTTAGTTTTGTTAACATTCGTTAGATTCTTTGCTTACTGCCGTAGCAGAAACGTCCGTAGGGGAAAAAAGTGTTAGATACTTTATTGTACTAGGTCTCATTTAACAAGGTATGGTGACATTTTACTATACTAGGTCTAACTTTATGAGGTACTGCGACCAACTCTCTTCCTCGCTGCATTTGCCTTCTCTAACTAAAAAGCAGTGTTAGGTACCCATTTACAACTGGGTAACTGGTTTGTGGCGCTACCAGGTTTCAATCCTGGAACCCTGTATCAGAGCTCCTTCGATTACTACAAATGTTTATTTCCAATTGTCTCTTCACCCTTCTTTCAGTTTTATTTCTATGTTGTCCGTCCATTTTATTCTTTATATCACACATTCATTTATATCTTCTTCAATTACCATGTCTGGTAGTGTAGGCGATCATGCCTGTCCACAATTTCCGGTCTCCTATATTGTTTATCCATTCTGTCTAATTAATTGACACCACATTGATTTTTTCCATTTCCCTACTAGCTTCCAGGTGTGTTCTCGCCACCATTTGTATCCACATTTTCTTCATATTCCACGGAACATAATTCTGCCCCGTATCGTTCCCGGGGGTCACTGCCGAGACAAAGAAAGATAGGCGTGTTGTAAGAAGCGACTAATATAAGGGTGTGTACGTGGCTGACAACCTTATCATATAAAACAAACAGCTACGTAAGCCACCGGTGTAAGACCGTGTTTTGATGTAGGCGTCCTGTAAAGTGGTGGCCCCTTGCTCCAGACAAGAGGTAGTCCCTGTCGCTGTCACGTAGGGTTTATATTCATTTAATTTCCTACATCTTCTTCCTATTCTTTCACATAAACTCTCTCTTTTAATATCTCTGTACTTTTTTTTTCCTGTGTATTTTTCATCCATTCGTTTTGCGAATATTATTCTCATATAATTCGCAAACTTTACCTGTTTCTTTCTCTTAAACTGAGAATCGCGCTAGGACGATATTACGTAGATGTCAGGGCTGCAGGGCGTCAGAAGGCGTGATAAGTCGGTTCGCTGAACATAGGACGTAGCAAATCGTCTACATTCTCACCGAGCGCGCGAGCTTCTTCTCGGCATTAGTCCCGGTGAGGTGTGATACTTTACATCTGCACCGGTCAGTATCCAGACATTTGGCTGGAAAATCCCAAACTGACACGGCGCTCACTTGGGCCATGGTCAGCTGTAGTGTGAAAACTGCCCTACAATGGAGTCAGGCTGTCTGGGATTTGAAACTGACACGCGTACATCGTGGTCAGTAGGTGACAGTTACGACACGCGTTAAGCGGACGTAAATGTTGGGAGTAGGGGAGATAATTTCGCGTGGCGAAATAGTTTGGGCCCTTTGTCTGATTTTAAGATATTGGCCAAGTTTGAAACTTTAATTTCATTCTCGCTCATAGACTCCACAGTAGATAGGTCGCTCGAAAAACAGAATAGCTGTTAGCGAAGATCTCAGTTTGTTTCGGCAATTTGTCGAACTTCTAGACTTCCAGAAATATTTTCAGCATTTTTATTCTTAAGTTGTGCGACTACCTGTAATTCTGTGGTTGAGGTAATTAATATAATAGATATATAGATTTTGTGAGTGTTAAAGTGTTAAATCGCTTAATGCATTTTAATCTATTTCTTTAGCCTGCATTTTTTTGGAGTCTGTGTGAAAATCTAAAATCAATGTGTTCCAAGAGGCAGCAAGCAAAGTCGTGAGTACAAGTATGAGAAGCCATGGCGGAATGAATGAGTGTACGCTGGTCTGAGTGATATTTTCACTATTATATCTTTGACACCCTGTTGCTGTCCTAATTTTTTTTTTCCAATCTGCATAATTTGTTGCTTAGGCTAGAGTTCTTGTGTTTTTGTCTTAGGTTAAATCAGATTTTTTTCAAACTCTGTGCATATAATTACGAGATAAAACAAAGAAAAACTCTTAGACTCAAACCCTATGTATCTGTGACTCGGGCGCCATCATCTGTTCTCTTAACGGGGCCGGGCTAAACCTAGAGTTAACACTATAACGGGGCTATCATCCTTGCAACATTTCCTTGATTTTTTTATGACTATGTGTATATGTATTTTCCTTGATGTACTTTCTTTGATGTTGTGAGCCGATTTTTCCTGATAATAAAATCGCTCTTGAACTTAATAATCGTGTTTGGTCAGCTCGTTCTAGATAATATATATATCATTGTTATAGTTTTCCCACGTCTGTGTGTTTACCTGTCGTCACGTGTATGTGCGTGCCTGTGAGTGATAGAAATATACGTAATATGTATATTGGTGTAGTCTGTCTGACGCTGTAACAACTGTTGTAGAAGATAGGTGAGAGAGAGAAGAATTCTTTTCGCTTTCAGAGACAGCCACTATATCAAATCTATCATCTCACGTGTGTGGAAATTCTATTACCTTTCACTAACTCTCACTGAGTCTATCACCTATTCAAACCTAACAAAGTGCCTTGAGCTTTCGCAGCTCCCCTCTACCTATGAAGGTCTTGAGGAACTTGTTCTAACTGAAGAAATAAAGAACACTTTGTGTGCTGATACCCGGAGATTTCTCGCTGAGCAGGGGGCAGAAAAACTTGAAGACATTTTGGAAAAGTCTGAGCGTTATCACAATGCGCTGGCTGAACTACCGGCCACAAAGCGGAAACCGACAGAGGAGCATTTTCGAAAACATAACCTAGAGCAATCTTCTCAGGCTTCTAACCAAAACAACCACAGAGAAACTGGACCTCAAAACCCCCCTCCTGAAAAATCCAAGTTCTACAAGAACAAGTACCCCAACCACCCCAAACAGTCTGATCAACCCGACCGCCCTACATGGCAGCGTAGCCAGAAAGGACAAGGTGGCAAAGGGAGAACCCCCGAGCACGGGACATATGATCAGACCGAGCACACCGAGCCTAAACGCATCGGATGCTTATTAACAGTCTCGCAAGGCGGAATTATTGACAGTGATTCCCAACCTCTTGGGGATAGACCCTCAACGCGAGGTATTGTTATTTTGAACGGTTCTCAAACTTCTTGCTTATTTGACACGGGGCTTTCTTACGATTGCATTGTTGCCAGAAACCTGGTCAAACCCGGTCAAGAGACAGCAGAGACCGTCCAACTTTGTGGAGTTCGTAAGAGTGAGGCACCTACAGCGCTTCCCATCGCATTGGTGGAGATACACTCTGACTTTGTCAGAGGTGTGATCAAAGCGGCTGTTATGGATGATCCCATCTACCCAGTCATACTTGGCGGGAGATACGTGTGTATTGGGAAACCGGAAGAGCCGATTGTGGCAGCAGTAACTACAAGAGGGCAAACCAAGAAGGAACGGGAGCCTGCGCCAAATTTGTTACCTATGGAACTTAAAGAAGCGCAATACAAGGACCCTACTTTGGCACCCTGCTTTAGGAAACTGCCCATGGCTAAGGAACCCAAACAGCACGGGGACATTTTTTCTAAGGATGGCGTACTTTATCGGAGAACGGGCAAGCCTGACCAAGGTTACAACCAGCTCCTAGTACCGAAACAGTACAGAAGCCAAATCCTAGAAATGGGGCACTCTCTTCCCTTTAGCGGACATATGGGACAGAACGCCACAAACCAACGTATAACCACTCATTATTGGTGGCCAGGAGTAAATACTGATATTATCAGATATGTCAAATCCTGTGCCCAGTGCCAACGTGTGCCACCCAAGCAACGGACACCCCCAGTCCACATGGGTGAAATGCCAATAATGGGAACACCATTCGAACGGGTTGTGATCGATATTTTAGGGCCTTTCGAAAGGACTAAAAGAAGGAACAGGTTCATCCTGACCTTAGTCGATACATGCACTTTATGGGCAGAAGCTATCCCGCTAACATGCGCAGATGCCAAGCATGTCGCAGAAGCCCTCGTGCAGATTTTCACTTGGTTGGGATTCCCGCAGCAAGTGTTGACGGATAATGGATCTCCATACCGAAACCTGTTGATGGATGAGATCGTTAAGATCTTGAGGACCCAGCACATCCACACTAAGCCATATACTCCGGCCGGAAATGGGCTCGTGGAACGGGCTAATGGAAACCTCACCATGATGCTAAGTAAGCTGGCACAAGTGAAACCTGAAGATTGGGATCTCTGTATTCCTGCAGCATTATTTGGCTACAGAGAATCTCCTCATACTTCCACAGGATTTCCGCCAGCTACACTCTTATTCGGCAGACCCATTAAGGGCCCGCTTGAAGCCTTACTTCAGTCTCTGACAGACGAGAAGGCGGATGAGACAGTTGTCTCAGCCAGTAAATATGTGTCGGTTTTAAAGGAACGGTTGAAACTAGGATGGGACCTAGCAACGACTAACTTTAAGCGAGCTCGCACAAAGCACGCTAACCGATACAGGAAAGTCGCGGAAGAGAGAGAACTGGAAGCAGGAGAGAAAGTTTTGGTGTTACTCCCTACTGAGAACAACCAACTGAAGATCGGATGGCAAGGGCCGTTTACCGTCCTGAAAAAGATTTCTAAGGCTAACTACCAGATCTCTATTGAAGGAAAGGAGAAGGTTTTCCATTTAAATCTCTTAAAGAGATACTTGGAAAAACCAGTGCCAACCTCCGACCATCTCCTGACGATCGCCAAAACTGACGAAGATGATGATAGTGGCAGGGATATTCCACCGCTATCACAGGAAATCTTTCAAAAATGTCAGAAGCGGCGACGCTCTTTCAAGCGCGCATATGAGACATTCCAGGGGAAGGAAACTTTGAGGAGTGGACTTGAGTAGGAATTGGACAGAGATGGAGGGAGATGGAGAGGGAAGAAGACAGACACCCCGAAGCTACGGTTATAGGAAATTAAACTCCATAACGTAGACATGGAGTGCTTCCATATCTTAAAGGGGGGAGGCTCTGTCACGTAGGGTTTATATTCATTTAATTTCCTACATCTTCTTCCTATTCTTTCACATAAACTCTCTCTTTTAATATCTCTGTACTTTTTTTTTCCTGTGTATTTTTCATCCATTCGTTTTGCGAATATTATTCTCATATAATTCGCAAACTTTACCTTTTTCCTTTCTCTTAAACTGAGAATCGCGCTAGGACGATATTACGTAGATGTCAGGGCTGCAGGGCGTCAGAAGGCGTGATAAGTCGGTTCGCTGAACATAGGACGTAGCAAATCGTCTACATTCTCACCGAGCGCGCGAGCTTCTTCTCGGCATTAGTCCCGGTGAGGTGTGATACTTTACATCTGCACCGGTCAGTATCCAGACATTTGGCTGGAAAATCCCAAACTGACACGGCGCTCACTTGGGCCATGGTCAGCTGTAGTGTGAAAACTGCCCTACAATGGAGTCAGGCTGTCTGGGATTTGAAACTGACACGCGTACATCGTGGTCAGTAGGTGACAGTTACGACACGCGTTAAGCGGACGTAAATGTTGGGAGTAGGGGAGATAATTTCGCGTGGCGAAATAGTTTGGGCCCTTTGTCTGATTTTAAGATATTGGCCAAGTTTGAAACTTTAATTTCATTCTCGCTCATAGACTCCACAGTAGATAGGTCGCTCGAAAAACAGAATAGCTGTTAGCGAAGATCTCAGTTTGTTTCGGCAATTTGTCGAACTTCTAGACTTCCAGAAATATTTTCAGCATTTTTTATTCTTAAGTTGTGCGACTACCTGTAATTCTGTGGTTGAGGTAATTAATATAATAGATATATAGATTTTGTGAGTGTTAAAGTGTTAAATCGCTTAATGCATTTTAATCTATTTCTTTAGCGCAGAAGAGAAATAAAGTGGTAGGCTATTATATTTTCTAGGGAAGCATTCAGTGGAAAGCAGACTAAAAAATTTAATTTCTAGCTTATAACGGCAATTGTAGCTATTTATGAATTTAATTTATCTGCTAATACTCAGTCGAGTGTATTTTTCTAAACTAACGTATAAACTCTAGAATCCAGCCTCATGAATGGTGACAGAATACGCACGTGTTCTTAATTTATGAGGATTGCTGATTTTTAAATATAACTTACGTCACGGGAAGTTTAAATGATAAGCAAAGCTCTCTGCTTGCAAGTTTAAATGTAAGTTTTAACCAGTACAGCTTCTGTTTATTATATTATATGTGTTATTTTTCCTCCACACAGTGAAAGTTTTGGGGTGACCCTAACTTTACCAGCACCTAGTAGTAGTTTCCATACTTGTGAAGAAATAGACAGTCCTTATTTTGAACCACGTGGGTTTTCTCAAGTAACACTGATCTGACGGTGCAAGTTAGACAGAAATACTAATATCCCAATAACGGGTTTTCAAAGACTGTAATGATAAATACTGGACCTTGGAGCCAGCACTTAATTTCTTCTAGAAACTCTATATAATTTGCTGCCTGGTGGCGTGAATATTAACAATCATTTCCCGACTAGATTATATCTTGTGGACAAATCTGTGGTGTGACTAAAGTGAATCCTATACTGAGGGAAGGCACCGACCTGACATTCATCATTTTTTAGAAACCTAAGCTATTGACACTGTGCTCTGCTAACTCCCGCGCCTGGAATAATTGTTAGGTGACTTAATCAGACATTTGAACAAATTTGCATACCCAAGTAGTCGTTCCCGGAGACTCCAAGTTAAATACGTCTTTTGGAACTGGGGACTTCTTGGCAGAAGACTGCATTTTTTGAGTCTGTGTGAAAATCTAAAATCAATGTGTTCCAAGAGGCAGCAAGCAAAGTCGTGAGTACAAGTATGAGAAGCCATGGCGGAATGAATGAGTGTACGCTGGTCTGAGTGATATTTTCACTATTATATCGTTGACACCCTGTTGCTGTCCTAATTTTTTTTTTCCAATCTGCATAATTTGTTGCTAAGGCTAGAGTTCTTGTGTTTTTGTCTTAGGTTAAATCAGATTTTTTTTTCAAACTCTGTGCATATAATTACGAGATAAAACAAAGAAAAACTCTTAGACTCAAACCCTATGTATCTGTGACTCGGGCGCCATCATCTGTTCTCTTAACGGGGCCGGGCTAAACCTAGAGTTAACACTATAACGGGGCTATCATCCTTGCAACATTTCCTTGATTTTTTTATGACTATGTGTATATGTATTTTCCTTGATGTACTTTCTTTGATGTTGTGAGCCGATTTTTCCTGATAATAAAATCGCTCTTGAACTTAATAATCGTGTTTGGTCAGCTCGTTCTAGATAATATATATATCATTGTTATAGTTTTCCCACGTCTGTGTGTTTACCTGTCGTCACGTGTATGTGCGTGCCTGTGAGTGATAGGAATATACGTAATATGTATATTGGTGTAGTCTGTCTGACGCTGTAACAACTGTTGTAGAAGATAGGTGAGAGAGAGAAGAATTCTTTTCGCTTTCAGAGACAGCCACTATATCAAATCTATCATCTCACGTGTGTGGAAATTCTATTACCTTTCACTAACTCTCACTGAGTCTATCACCTATTCAAACCTATTCAGAAGGGACCAAACCTAGTCTTAATTCTCCTATCGGAAATCTACGACAGTCGCATAGAGATTTATGATCAATAAATTTTCTATATTCTTTTCTTTTCTACCCGTGTCCTGTACTTTATTATCGCTCTGTTATCCTTTTCCTGTTTTTCGCATTCGTTCGTTTGCGACAAAATATAACTTTTCCATTCTGGCTTTTGCCGTTTCTTTTCTCATACTAGTAACGCATTTTATTGCGTAAGACGTCAGTCCCTGGATGTGAACGAAATAGTGTGAGAATTCGTCTCGTCAGACATAGAGAGCAGACATGTGTCTACATTTTCATCTGGCACGAGTTTTTCTTCGGCTAGTTTCTCGGCGTGAGGTGTGGAAGGCGCCAATCTGCATCGCTCAGAAATGAGACATGTAGTATGTGTGAAGACGCGTTTTGGCAGTTATGGCCAGCGTCTAAGTTAAGATGAAGTGTTAAGAGAGAGAGAGAGGGAGAGAGAGAGAGAGACCGGCGCTATTTCGGGTTTTCGTAATAGCGTGGGATCCTTTGTCCGTTTTCTTATATCTACACGAGTAGCTAAGACTAGTCATTCAGTTCTCCAAAATTTGCAGTAGACAGGTTGCTCGTGCTAAGGAAATAAGCTTGCATAGCGAAGTTCTTAGTTTGACTCGACATTTTGCCGAGCTTGTAGACTAACTATATGAGTGAATAAATTCTAGTTCGTGGTATAGCTTGTAGTTCTGCTTGGAGGTAAATATTATATATTATATATCTAGTAGTGTTGAGTGATTCAGTGATAACCGCTTATTTCATTTTACTAGTTAGATTTCTGTGCAGAAGTAATTAAATTGTAAGTCTGTTATATTCTCTAGCTGACGTGTTTCAGTGGATAGCAAAATAAATTATAATTTCTAGCTTAAACTCATGCAGCTATAAATAAATTTTATTAAATTGCTAGTAATCAGTCAAGAATATTTTAAACTAACTTATAACTGCACTGATTCATCATTGAGTATTGACGAATACGTATGTATTTCTAATTCATGATGATTGATTTTATGAATATAACTTATTTCACGGGAGTTGTAAACGATAAGTCAAGCTCTCCGCTTGCAGTTTATAATGTAAGTTATAACCGAAGTAAATAGTATGTATAAGTATTTTATATGTTGTTTTTTCTTTATTCAGTGAAACTGGGGTAGCCCAACTTTACCAACGGTTTTAGTACTGAGAAACATCTGTGAAGAACAAAAACATTTTTTTCTTAAAGACTTGGGTGTATAAAGTAAAACCTGTCTGGCATTGCGTTGGCATCCAGAACGACAGAGTACCCAGTACATGAACTTTAAGATTAAATGAAGTAACGGACCCATCGAGCCAGATTTAATTCTTCCTGAGAAAAAAACTCAAGTACTTTTCAGCCCTTGTGGCAAGTAAAATATTACTATCAGTAACATTCCGACGGAGTTCTGACTAGTTGTGGTGTGACCAAATAAAGTCCTATACTGAGAGAAGGCACCGACCTGACATTCCTCGTTACTAGAAACCTAAGCAATTGACACTTTGCTCGCTGTTAACGTTCGTGCCTGGACAATTTTAATGTGACAGAAACAGATATCCTAAACTAAGAATAACCAAGGAAACGTTCCCTGAAGTAGTGAATTCAACCTATCTTTGTGGAGTTGGGGTTCCCTTGGCCAAGACTAACCCTCGAGATTCTGTATGTGCATGTCCTAAAAATTGTTTTTCCAGAAGTTGCTACCAAAGCTGTAAGTACGAATGCAAGCTAGTGATCACGGCTGACTGAATAGAGTGAATGCAGGACTGAGTGATTCCTTTATTGTTGTATTTTGGCACCCATTTTGCTGTCTTAAATTTCTTTATGCAAGTTTTTGTTGCTAACAATATTTTCCTTAGGATAGATCAGAGTATCAAAGTCTCTTCATACCTGTAAAGGGAAATCTTAGACTAAAGCATATGTATCCGTGACTCTTTGGGGCTATCACTTTTCTTCTAACAGGACTGTGGGCTATACATCGAGGGAAAAGATCATACCAATGGGTCTATCATTCTTGTAGCAATTCATTGACTTTATGACTATTTGTATATGCTTGATGTAATTTTTATGTGTTGTGATGGAATTTTCTTCTGATAATTAAAATTCACTTGAACTTATTCCAGTGTGTCGGTCAGTTCGTTCTCAATTATCTATATTTTCATTGTCATAGTTTCACGTCTGTGTGTCTATTGTAGTTACTTAGGTGTGTGTGTATGTGAGGGATATATATATTACTATATATTATACTAGACGGTCTGACAAATCTTAATCTGTTGTAGATGATAGGCTGACTGAGAGAAATCATCTCGTGGGTCAGAGACCGACTCTAATATATTTCCTCCATCTCACTCGTGGAAATCTATTTCTATTATTATCTCTCACTGTGGCTATCACTTATTCTAATCTATTCAGAAGGGACCAACCCAAGTCTTAATTCCCCTATCAAAAATCTACGACAGTCCCATAGCAGATATTGACGTAGGGGAGTGAAGTGTTAGAGACTTCACTGTACTAGGTCTCAGCTTTATGAGGTGGGGGTGACCAGTTCCTGTCTTGCTGCCCTTGTCTTCCATAACTCAAGAGCAGAGTAAAGTACTCATCCACAACAGGATAGACTACAGCGTGACGTTGCCTGGTTTCGAATCTGGTAACTTTATGTGGCGAAGCAAACGCACTAACTACTTTGCCACACCACTCTCCCATGCTCCATAGGGATCACATATGGAAAAGAAGAAAGGTCATGGAGGAGAGTACTGCTCGTCATCGGCTGTAATGTGAGACGTGCTGTAGCTCGCTCATGATGTGTCCATCATTTTGTTATCCTCGTCCATCTTTCTTCTCTTTGGTCCCTTTATTCTACTCTTACTATGTTTGATATATTCTAGCGGAATCTGAGACAGACTTAACAGGGATACGGAGCACATGGGAACACCTTGAATTTGATAGGAGGTCTCGGTGTGAACTTGAAGGTCCATGGCTCATGGGAGGTTGAAGGGCATAAATATAATGGTGACACAGTGCCGTCTTAAGGCATGGGCACACTGGGCAGTGCCCAGGGGCCCCACGATTCTAGGGGCCTCATGCTGGGATGCTGCCATATTGTTCATAGACATTATTTTTATTCCCGTGGGTGGGTAGGGCTGGTAGGGACCCAGTGCATTGCTTTGCCCAAGGCCTACAATGCTGTTAAGACGGCCCTGTGGTGAAACACATAACATAAAATAGGAGGCTTTTTGTAGAGCCATATGTCTATTTGTCTGGCCATGTCTATATTATACTCTCTTTATTTCGATTGGTTCTGTTTTCTCTTTTTCTTTGTCTCTCTCATTTCCTCCCACACACACACACACACTCTGGAACAATGAAAAAGGAACCTCATGGCATGAGGCACGTTCCATGTACGTCCTGCCACAATTTTTCTTTTGTTATCGCGTCTTTATTACCATGGTTACTGAGCGGTCTTAACATTCAGTTGCTCCAGGCTTCTTTGGCAAAGCTATGAACAAGATTTCTGGTATGTAACCACAGTTGTAGATGTCATTCATCAGTTTTGTTACCAGGTCTACTCCGCACACAAAACATACAGAAAGAGGAATCTCACAGACCCAGAATAATGAAACCATGACCAAAACAGTCCAACAGCAGAAAAGGAAAAGATTGAAAGCAGTTGAAATGAAAAAATTATAGAACGAGCCAAAATAAGAGAAGGATTTAAAATGGTAGATGACCAATGTGACATTGATTGAGAGAAAAGACAACGGGAAGAAGACACAATAAAAAGATGTGACGCATATTTAGGAGATTACCTAAGTGTGTTACATGACAGTTCTTGCTTTAAAAAGCCCAGGGTTAAAAAATGGCAGGGACACCCAGAATGTCTTAGAGAACGAACGAACGTACAAAATTTATTTTCAAAGGGTTGAGAATTGAGCGCTCAGGTACATCTAACATTATCCTCTTTTTTTCTCTCATCTTTTATACAATATCCATTTATTTTTACCTGTACTTTAAACAATAATTTCAAGGAATAATAAAGTGAAGAAGAAAGGTAGAGAAGAAAATTGCAGGTAGACATTGTGGTTTAAAGTTATGTTAAGAAAATAAACAGGAGAGATAGGCATAGATTAACTGTACGCCTATGCTCCTGAGGGTAATGAATGGTAAAGACAAAAGAAGAAGCCTGAGAACTTGTCTCAAGTGACTTCTAGCATACAAACTGTTTACCCAAGATTTATGCTACTTGCTTTTTACATTAATATTCTTAACATTCTGAAACTATACAGGCGTTTAGAGCGTCAGATAAGCGGAGTGTTTAGAGCGTCAGATAAGCGGAGTGTTTAGAGCGTCCGATAAGCGGAGTGTTTAGAGCGTCCGATAAGCGGAGTGTTTAGAGCGTCCGATAAGCGGAGTGTTTAGAGCGTCAGATAAGCGGAGTGTTTAGAGCGTCCGATAAGCGGAGTGTTTAGAGCGTCCGACAAGCGGAGTGTTTAGAGCGTCCGATAAGCGGAGTGTTTAGAGCGTCAGATAAGCGGAGTGTTTAGAGCGTCCGATAAGCGGAGTGTTTAGAGCGTCCGACAAGCGGAGTGTTTAGAGCGTCCGATAAGCGGAGTGTTTAGAGCGTCAGATAAGCGGAGTGTTTAGAGCGTCCGATAAGCGGAGTGTTTAGAGCGTCCGACAAGCGGAGTGTTTAGAGCGTCCGATAAGCGGAGTGTTTAGAGCGTCCGATAAGCGGAGTGTTTAGAGCGTCAGATAAGCGGAGTGTTTAGAGCGTCCGATAAGCGGAGTGTTTAGAGCGTCCGATAAGCGGAGTGTTTAGAGCGTCCGATAAAGAGGAGTGTTTAGAGCGTCCGATAAGAGGAGTGTTTAGAGCGTCCGATAAGCGGAGTGTTTAGAGCGTCCGATAAGCGGAGTGTTTAGAGCGTCAGATAAGCGGAGTGTTTAGAGCGTCCGATAAGCGGAGTGTTTAGAGCGTCCGATAAGAGGAGTGTTTAGAGCGTCCGATAAGCGGAGTGTTTAGAGCGTCCGATAAGCGGAGTGTTTAGAGCGTCCGATAAGCGGAGTGTTTAGAGCGTCCGATAAGCGGAGTGTTTTAGAGCGTCCCGATAAGAGGAGTGTTTAGCGCGTCCGATAAGCGGAGTGTTTAGAGCGTCAGATAAGCGGAGTGTTTAGAGCGTCAGATAAGCGGAGTGTTTAGAGCGTCCGATAAGAGGAGTGTTTAGAGCGTCCGACAAGCGGAGTGTTTAGAGCGTCAGATAAGCGGAGTGTTTAGAGCGTCCGATAAGCGGAGTGTTTAGAGCGTCCGATAAGCGGAGTGTTTAGAGCGTCCGACAAGCGGAGTGTTTAGAGCGTCAGATAAGCGGAGTGTTTAGAGCGTCAGATAAGCGGAGTGTTTAGAGCGTCAGATAAGCGGAGTGTTTAGAGCGTCCGATAAGCGGAGTGTTTAGAGCGTCCGATAAGCGGAGTGTTTAGAGCGTCCGATAAGCGGAGTGTTTAGAGCGTCCGATAAGAGGAGTGTTTAGAGCGTCCGATAAGCGGAGTGTTTAGAGCGTCCGATAAGCGGAGTGTTTAGAGCGTCCGATAAGCGGAGTGTTTTAGAGCGTCCGATAAGTGGAGTGTTTACAGCGTCCGATAACCGCAGTTTTTAGAGCGTCCGATAAGAGGAGTGTTTAGAGCGTCCGATAAGCGGAGTGTTTAGAGCGTCCGATAAGCGGAGTGTTTAGAGCGTCCGATAAGCGGAGTGTTTAGAGCGTCCGATAAGAGGAGTGTTTAGAGCGTCCGATAAGAGGAGTGTTTAGAGCGTCCGACAAGCGGAGTGTTTAGAGCGTCAGATAAGCGGAGTGTTTAGAGCGTCAGATAAGCGGAGTGTTTAGAGCGTCCGATAAGAGGAGTGTTTAGAGCGTCCGACAAGCGGAGTGTTTAGAGCGTCAGATAAGCGGAGTGTTTAGAGCGTCCGATAAGCGGAGTGTTTAGAGCGTCCGATAAGCGGAGTGTTTAGAGCGTCCGACAAGCGGAGTGTTTAGAGCGTCAGATAAGCGGAGTGTTTAGAGCGTCAGATAAGCGGAGTGTTTAGAGCGTCAGATAAGCGGAGTGTTTAGAGCGTCCGATAAGCGGAGTGTTTAGAGCGTCAGATAAGCGGAGTGTTTAGAGCGTCCGATAAGCGGAGTGTTTAGAGCGTCCGATAAGCGGAGTGTTTAGAGCGTCCGATAAGCGGAGTGTTTAGAGCGTCCGATAAGCGGAGTGTTTAGAGCGTCCGATAAGCGGAGTGTTTAGAGCGTCCGATAAGAGGAGTGTTTAGAACGTCCGATAAGAGGAGTGTTTAGAGCGTCCGACAAGCGGAGTGTTTAGAGCGTCAGATAAGCGGAGTGTTTAGAGCGTCAGATAAGCGGAGTGTTTAGAGCGTCAGATAAGCGGAGTGTTTAGAGCGTCCGACAAGCGGAGTGTTTAGAGCGTCAGATAAGCGGAGTGTTTAGAGCGTCCGATAAGCGGAGTGTTTAGAGCGTCAGATAAGCGGAGTGTTTAGAGCGTCCGACAAGCGGAGTGTTTAGAGCGTCAGATAAGCGGAGTGTTTAGAGCGTTTAAGCGGAGCGTTAGAGCGTCAGATAAGCGGAGTGTTTAGAGCGTCAGATAAGCGGAGTGTTTAGAGCGTCCGATAAGCGGAGTGTTTAGAGCGTCAGATAAGCGGAGTGTTTAGAGCGTCCGATAAGCGGAGTGTTTAGAGCGTCAGATAAGCGGAGTGTTTAGAGCGTCAGATAAGCGGAGTGTTTAGAGCGTCCGATAAGCGGAGTGTTTAGAGCGTCAGATAAGCGGAGTGTTTAGAGCGTCAGATAAGCGGAGTGTTTAGAGCGTCCGACAAGCGGAGTGTTTAGAGCGTCAGATAAGCGGAGTGTTTAGAGCATATCTGGTATAGGATGACTACAGTAGTTGAAAGTCGAAGCTTCTATAAGCATCACAGAAAACAGGTTTAATAAGATTTCGGTGTCAGATCAAAACATCCAGCTGGCTGTAACCAGAATTCATAAAATAGCCAACAGGCAGCGCAAGTGTTCCAGACGAGATGAGACTTTAAAAAATCGTGACACAGACAAAAATAGTTCTGTGCACTTAACGAGTCAAACATTTGTTATATGAACTATTTTTGTTAATCTTAGCCCTTCAACTCATTTGAAACGTAGGCTTCAACAAGTGAACGCCACCTCTTCCTTTCCTCTGTTATCTGTTCAAGATCTTTCAGTTTCTTTGTCCTCCCTTTGAAGTCTGTATCCAGTTCCCCTCTCCGTGTTTTTTGTGTGTGGTCCGCCTCTATTTCTCTTGCGTTGAGAATTCCACAACACTGACTTCCTTGTAAAGATATCATTCAGTTTGCTGAAAGTGTGCCTTATCGATAGCCAATATATTTCCCTCGCATCTTCTTGCATTTGTACTTGTTTGGTTCTTTCCATCCGTTTGGCACTGTTGAAGTTGTCTTACCACTTTATTACTTCTATTGTGCGGAAACATCCACCTACGAAAATATGTAACTCATTGGGCATCTCTATTGTTCTACATGTTTCACAGCCATACATCAGGACTGCTCAGAGGCGTCCTGATAAAGTTGATATTTAGTTGGATATAATATATGTTGATAAAGTACACCAGAACACTCCTAGGCGGGAAGACAGGCGTCTATCATCATCAGTTGACAAGATCCCTATGGTGTTGCCTGCCCCACTGTAGTGTATGGAATGTCAACTTGACCTACGCAGTGTTGTGTAGACATGGATGGAGTGTATAATGTGCGAATGATGATAAGGGTTCGTGTTGTTGACAAATGTTCTCTTCTCACACTCATGTATGACCGGAAGTCATCGACACCAACGACTGTGTACCTTTTCTAAAGTTTAATTGGACGTACACACTCGACAGCACAGATAGTGACAAATCACAGGTTGCCATAATACATCATAGTACAGTGGACAAATGGTCTTGCAATGTTACATGGGCACTCATGTAGAATAATGGTATAATGGACTGTCAATAGCCAAGCACTCAGTATCGCCCATACATATATCATCTGACGTCACTGACTGAGCACGTCAGCTTGTAAACAATATTTCAGATGACTTCTAAACCTAATCTCGTTTAGCAACGATTCTTCAACATAATGTTCAGCACATATTTTTCCATATAATAATATTGAACCGCTAACAATGGGTTCTCATGTGTAGCAGTGATCTCTGGACTGATCAAGCGATAATACGGGCATCCCTTTTCTCTTCTTGAAAGTCCTACATGTTTTGGTTCCAAGATGGCTCCACTCGTGAACTGTCACTCACGTTTGAATACAGATAATGAATCTGTTCTAAAGTTAGTCATTCATACAACATTTCGTTGCTCTGTAGATTTGGTCATGAACAATAGACTGCATTCTACAGAATATAGTGCTGCTAGGAATCGAAGTCGTTTTTCATCGAGTCAAATATATTCTCTTAAACATTCAAATCGTAATTATCGACAATGGTGGCTTCGATCGAGAGTTCATAAGAGTATCTTTGATTACCTTGGTAGAGGGAATATGAAACTGCCATTCCTTGGCAAGATGAATAAACACTGGGGTAAAGCATACACGATAGGTCTAGACGACTATCACTTTCCCCAAAACCACTGAGATCACTTTTTCAAGGCATCAAGCCGACATAGCAAAACACACACACAGTCCCTATCAGGACGAAGCCAAATCACACCACTCAAGCCACACATCCGCCGAATAGCCTTTGACCTCTCTAGAGACAACAGAACATATAGTTCGACTTAGATATGTAAAGATATACAGATATAAGACAGACTTGTCCTACTCAGACAAACAATACACATAAATTCAGGCCATAGATATTCTGAAGCAAGAACAATCTATTATTACCCAAACAACGAATAAATCGCAGTAAAATGTATTTATCCGCGGAGTTCAAGGGAAGTAACTCAATAATGACTTCCCTTAAGCACTAAAAAATTACCTATGTATAATATTGTAAGATATCAAAGACTGCACGTAACAGTCTTACCACACCTCCCGGGAAAAAAAAAAAAATGGAACATTTTTTTTTTTTGAAATACATCTAGGAGCAACGTACAATAGGCTCACAACGCATGAATAATGCGCAGATGAAAATATCAGGAATACCTATAACGCCTAATATGAGGCTAAGTCGACTTATGGAGCGACTGGTGAGAATGTGTCTCATAAACTGAGAGAAATTATTTCTCTACAAGTATATTTTTCCAGGAAGGTGTCATCAAAGTATAATACAATTCTGGCAATTACACAATGCCTAAAAAATTCATATCATCACTACGTATTAGATATCTTAAATTTATGATTTATGAAGTAAAAATCATCAAAGCACAGCGGTGAATAAACATACATGAACCGCTATGTAGTGATACAATCATTATATTATTAAATTACAAATGTGTATCTATCATGATATAGAAAAGGAACTACTATAGAACTAGACATATCAAGAAGTCTAAGCCCTAATAGTTATGTGGAATCATGTGGGCATCTTGACAGAATGTCTGCCATCACATTATCTGATCCCCGAATAGCTCGCACAGAGAAATGAAAAGGTTGAAGAGCAATTGCATATCGAGTAGACCTCGAGCTCTTCAAATTCTTACTCTGTATAGCAGTAAGAGCTTTTTGGTCTGTTTCTACTATGAAATGTGCGCCTAGAAGGAATCTCTGTAGTTTGAGGATCGACCAAACCATAGCTAATAGCTCACGGTCTAAAACCGAATAATTCCTTTCTGCCGCATTAAGTTTTCTGGAAATATACATTACAGGATGCAGAGTTCCAGAGTACTCTTGCATTAGTGCCGCTCCAATCCCAGTGGATGAAGCGTCACTACGAAGAACGAATGTCTTATCTTTAGTGGGTAGCACTAAAATAGGTGGTGTTGAAAACAGTGTTTTAATCTTATCCAGAGAGCATTGGCATTCCTGAGACCAGTGGACCACATTAGGCGAACCTTTCTTTAGAAGTGTTGAGAGAGGTGCCATGATAGAGGATAGATTCTGAATGAATCTGCCATAAAATTGAATAAGACCTAACAGACTTCTCACCTGTTTTTTAGTCTTAGGGATTGAGATGTTAAGTATCTTACTAGTATTATGGTCCTCTGTCTTTAGGAAACCATGACCAACTCGGTGGCCTAGGAAAGAAATTTCGCTAAAACCAATATAGGCTTTAGAGGGTTTCGCTGTCAGGTTGTGCTCACGCAAAGTAGACAGCAATTCATCTAACCCTGAATAGTGATCTTCCCAAGTATCGCTGAAAAGACAGATGTCGTCTAGATATGCAATGACATCTGACCGATAAGATAGGATTCGGCGCATCATGCGTACGAACGTAGCTGGTGCGTTCATAAGACCGAAAGGCATAAAATTCCATTGGAACAAACCTCTAGGTGTTGAAAAAGCCGTGAGAGGTTTGGCGCGTTCAGATAAAGGAACTTGCCAATATCCCTTAGACAAATCAAGTTTAGTGAAAAAATGAGATTTGGAGAGTCGAGTAAGTAGCTCTTCCAGTAAAGGCATAGGTTCGGCATCGAACTTCGTTACTTGATTCAATTTTCGATAGTCAACGCAAAGACGTATGTTATTGTCTTTTTTACGCACAATAACCATCGGCGAAGAATACGCAGAGGTGGATGGTTCGATTATTTCCAAATCTATCATCACATCCAACTCTTTCTCGACCTGTGCTTGGAAATGTATAGGTATAGGATAAGGTCTAACCCTAATAGGAGTATGGTCAGTTAGCACAATGTCATGTTGAATGACATTAGTTTGTCCAGGGATGTCAGTGAGTACATCCTGAAATGTTTGCAACATAGTTGAAACTTGTCGCTGTTCTCCTAGAGACAAATCAGGAGAGACAGTAACGTTCTTCCATGATTCACTGGAATGAAGTGGGATCATTGGAAGAGGAAGATTTACATCTGAAAAACTTGTTTCCTCATCCTGTATCACGGACAGTGATGAGTAATGACCATGTGGTACTGGAGAATTGTCCGTTGCTTGGAAAATGGGTTGCAAATAATCCGGACGTTCATGGAATTCAGTAAGCATATTGATGTGGAAGGTTTTATGCTTCCCATCAATATCGACAATATAGTCGACATCGGAAATTTTCGATATTATATCGTACGGACCTTTCCAAGAAATAAGTAATCTGTTTTCCCTACAAGGTAGTAATACAAATGCTTTGTCACCAGGACAAAGTTGTCGTAAGCATCTCTTCTTATTGGCAAATTGCCTTGCCTTCTGTTTCGCAAATTCAGAAGAAGAAGTTGCTAATTTGCATGCTTCGATAATCTTTTGTCTCAACGCGATGACATATTCGTAGGATGACTTTGTGTCATCGTCAATATTGTCAGATGTTATGAGATCGTGAAGCAACGACATAGGGCCACGCGGACGCGCGCCAAAGACGAGTTCAAAGGGAGAAAATCCCGTATGTTCATTGGGTACCTCTCTGTAAGCGAAGAGGGCCGCAGGTAAAACTCTGTCCCAGTCTTGAGGATGATCCTCAGTTATCTTCCCCAGTAAGTTTTTAAGTGTTCTATTAAGGCGTTCGACCATACCATTAGACATTGGATGGTAGATACTACTTAAAGATCTATCTATCTGCAGGGTAGACATTACTTGAGACATGGTATCTGATATTAGTTGGGTGCCATGGTCTGACAATATCTCTCCGGGGAACCCCAGACGAGAAAATATAAGCCAAAGAGCATCTGCAATATCAGCAGTAGTAATGCTCTTCAGAGGAATAGCCTCTGGCCAACGTGTGCACATATCAACACACGTCAAGATAAACTGATGTCCTCTGGCAGACTTGATCTTAAATGGACCAATAATGTCTATGGCCATTTTTTGAAACGGCCGAATAGGAATGTCCGCCGCCTGAATGGGTGCAGCATGCCGTGGACCTTTGGATTTAACTTCCTGACATACTTTACAAGATCGACAATAAATCCGTATGTCCTTGTTTACCAATGGCCAAAAGAAAGCCGCAAGGACTCTTGACTTAGTACGGGAAAAACCCATGTGTCCAGCACACTGAGAGTCGTGAGCGTGCTGCAAAATTTTAACTCTCAAATTCTTGGGAACCAGGATTTGAGAATGACTTGACGTAATGGAGTCTTGAACCATACGTACAAGTACGCCATTCTTCTTTGTAATCCACGATTTACGACTTGTGTCCTTATTCGGATCACCTTTAGTTGCAAGAATGAAGAATTTCTTCAGAGTGGGATCATCTTCTTGCTGTTTTATAAACGAGTCACGAGAAATTACCAAGGGATTATCTTGGTTATGCACTTCATTATCTTCAGTAGATGAAGTTTGAGGCACATTAAGAGCCTGAGCTCTAGTGACTACAGCGTTAGCAATCTGCATGTTTTGCCTTTCCCAAGTGGAAATTTGTTGCGGAGTACATTCCTTGACTCCATGAATGCGACCGATGATGAGGTCAGCGATCGGATTCGGAAGAAGACATGCGTGTACATCTCCTGTAAAGAAAGGAGTAGCAATCTTAATGATAGCGGTAGAGTATTTCTCTACTGTGCCGCCAAATGTTACACATTTGACTACTTGTCCAGTGGCACGGGAAGGATCTACGAGTGACTGCCTAACACCAATTGTGGTGCATCCAGAATCAAATAGCACAGAGACTGGATTGTTATTCACTAAACCCTTATGTAAGACAAGAGACCCTCTTCCATCATGCGCGACTGATGCTGGAAGAGCAGGAAGAGGATGGCCACAGCTTAAAGTAGTCACAGTGGTTGGCTCAAATAACGTTTTGCATTGGGGGCACTGAGATGCTCTCCCAAAATCAAAAGCGGCACATGCCATATTACTAGCATCATTATTATCTTTACTCTGTTTATAGGCTTCATGGGACTCTTGTTGTGCAGAGTTTGCCTGAAAATGTGGTTTATGTCTTTTGTATTGAGATCTACCTCGGTTATTATCACCTCTGTAGTTATTGTTACCTCTATTGTAACCCCTATTTGGGTTTGAGTCATAGTACCCTTGGTTACCATTATCATATTCATTATAATGAGTATCTCTGTAATTATGATCTTGTTGACTCCAAGACGGATAACCCTGATAGTTTCTATAATTACTTCCTCTACGGAAATTCCTATAATTATGACCACCCCTGTGTCGAGAGCTATCAGGTCGTCTCCAGTTCTTTGAAGAAGAACCCTGAAATGATTGGTTACCTTGGTTTTGATAACTATTATGGTTACCTTTTTTTTCAAATCTGTTTTGAGGTCCCTGAAATCTGTGTGAATAATTGGGATTGTATGGTGTTGCTGAAGCAACTGGCATACTCTCCTTAATCTTAGTGTTGCCAAAAGTCACGTCGGGGTGTGCAGTGACATATTGGGAACAATATTCTTCCATTTCTTTTAGAGATTTAGGTTTACGCTCATGTATAAATTCAAGGAAAGGTTTGTTCACACATGACATAATCTTATCTCTGAGCAACAAATCCATAAGTCCTTCATACGTTTTTTCCGTTTTGGAAAGCTCAATCCAACGATCAACTGTGAGACGTGCCTTTGCAGTGAATTCTGAGAATTCTACCCCCGTCTCAGGTACCATCGTCTTAAATAAAAGGCGATAGCCTTCCTCACTTAGCTGATATTTTTTTATCAAAGCCGCCCTAATGACATCATAATTATCCTTATCTGCTTCTCCTACAAGGCATAATCTAGTCAAAGATTCACCTTTCAAGTTTTCTGATAATTGATTAGCGTATTGTGATTTATCCACATTATGTGTACGACAAGAACGTTCAAATCTATCCAGCCAGAATGTAATATCGTCACTGGACTGATTGAACGGTGGAACCTTAACCTTGTAAGTAGAAGGTTTACCATTACCACTAGATGCCTGATTAACATTACTCATACTTGTCAATCTCAATTTCTCCAACTCAAATTCATGTTCTCTTATTGCTTTTTTCTCTTCAGCATCTAATCTTTTTTGTTCAGCCTCCCTGTCTAATCTTTTTTGTTCAGCCGCAGCTTCTCTTTCCAATTTTTTTTGTTCAGCTTCCCTGTCTAATCTTTTTTGTTCAGCTTCACTGTCTAATCTTTTTTGTTCAGCTTCACTGTCTAATCTTTTTTTGTTCAGCCGCAGCTTCTCTTTCCAATTTTTTTTGTTCAGCTTCAAATCTCCTTTCCTCTACCTGCATCTGCAATTTCTTTTGTTCAGCAGCAGCCTCAGCTTCTTTTTCTAATCTTTTCTCTTCCGCCATAGCTTTTCTTTCTTCTGCAGCTAATCTTTTCTCTTCTGCAGCTAATGCTTTGTCATATTGAGCAACTGCCCATTGTTCTAATTGTTGACCAGTCTTATCAAGAGCTTTCCCTTGAGTAATGAAATAATCTAGAGTAGACATGATGCCTAACAATAATACTAATCACCTGAATCAATAATAATACCCCAAGTTCTCAATGACCTGATTAATCAGTATACTATCCCAATATCTGTGGGTCACAAGCCTTTAATAAGGTCTTGTATAATAGTAATAATAATCAGGTACTGGTCTATACCATAATCCAAGTGCAGTGCACAGGCAATTGTGTCTTATGAAATATACCCATATAAAACATATGTCAACCAACAGAATACATAAAGTACAAATAGGACTGACAATACAAGAACGTTTGCAGAAATCAAAATAAATCAAATAGGGAAATCAATGAAGATAATCACTGAATCTGCAAAGAATAACAACACAAATGACGTCACAATATATGAATATAAATTATGAATAGAACTGAAAGATGAAAAGGTTAGACCAACAAATTACAAACAAATCAAAACAAAACTAAAGAACAAAGAAATATTACAAAAATAACAATAATTACAGACTTCACAGCTAACACAAAAGCAACAGTTGTCGCAGCAAATTTTCAATCAAGAAAATTGCACCTATAGAAAACGCCCACAACGGACCCTCTATGACGTGGGATACTCTGTTGTGAGGACGCCGCCCAACCTTAAACACAACCCGCTGACATAGAAACTAACATACTATACAAACAAATAACATGTAAACATAAATATATATAAATTATGTGTATGATAGTATGTGTTGCAAAATAGGCTCAGTCTTACAGTAATGGCAAAGTTATTTTTCATGAAAACAAACAAACTGCCACTTTATTCAATTAACATTCTGGCCTTAAATATTAAAGTTCATATATGGCAAACAAGAAGATCCATCGATGAAACCAGGACTTCTTAGTTCACAAATACTGTCTTTCTGTTAACACTGACAAGAATTGATCCAACTGTTCTGTGAAACTCTATAATGTCTAATGTAAAAAATGTCAACAACGCTGACCTACATACTGCATTCACTTGACAGGTCACGTGACGAAGCGTTGACAAAGAGCAAACCAATACTGCAAGTGTGTCGTATCAGCCACAGGAAACGGTCTGGTATCGGTAATCTGTTGACTTCTGAATTTCTGCGAGGTCAAACCCAGAAAGCTGGTCCACCAGTTGATAAAGTTGATATTTAGTTGGATATAATATATGTTGATAAAGTACACCAGAACACTCCTAGGCGGGAAGACAGGCGTCTATCATCATCAGTTGACAAGATCCCTATGGTGTTGCCTGCCCCACTGTAGTGTATGGAATGTCAACTTGACCTACGCAGTGTTGTGTAGACATGGATGGAGTGTATAATGTGCGAATGATGATAAGGGTTCGTGTTGTTGACAAATGTTCTCTTCTCACACTCATGTATGACCGGAAGTCATCGACACCAACGACTGTGTACCTTTTCTAAAGTTTAATTGGACGTACACACTCGACAGCACAGATAGTGACAAATCACAGGTTGCCATAATACATCATAGTACAGTGGACAAATGGTCTTGCAATGTTACATGGGCACTCATGTAGAATAATGGTATAATGGACTGTCAATAGCCAAGCACTCAGTATCGCCCATACATATATCATCTGACGTCACTGACTGAGCACGTCAGCTTGTAAACAATATTTCAGATGACTTCTAAACCTAATCTCGTTTAGCAACGATTCTTCAACATAATGTTCAGCACATATTTTTCCATATAATAATATTGAACCGCTAACAATGGGTTTCTCATGTGTAGCAGTGATCTCTGGACTGATCAAGCGATAATACGGGCATCCCTTTTCTCTTCTTGAAAGTCCTACATGTTTTGGTTCCAAGATGGCTCCACTCGTGAACTGTCACTCACGTTTGAATACAGATAATGAATCTGTTCTAAAGTTAGTCATTCATACAACATTTCGTTGCTCTGTAGATTTGGTCATGAACAATAGACTGCATTCTACAGAATATAGTGCTGCTAGGAATCGAAGTCGTTTTTCATCGAGTCAAATATATTCTCTTAAACATTCAAATCGTAATTATCGACAATGGTGGCTTCGATCGAGAGTTCATAAGAGTATCTTTGATTACCTTGGTAGAGGGAATATGAAACTGCCATTCCTTGGCAAGATGAATAAACACTGGGGGTAAAGCATACACGATAGGTCTAGACGACTATCACTTTCCCCAAAACCACTGAGATCACTTTTTCAAGGCATCAAGCCGACATAGCAAAACACACACACAGTCCCTATCAGGACGAAGCCAAATCACACCACTCAAGCCACACATCCGCCGAATAGCCTTTGACCTCTCTAGAGACAACAGAACATATAGTTCGACTTAGATATGTAAAGATATACAGATATAAGACAGACTTGTCCTACTCAGACAAACAATACACATAAATTCAGGCCATAGATATTCTGAAGCAAGAACAATCTATTATTACCCAAACAACGAATAAATCGCAGTAAAATGTATTTATCCGCGGAGTTCAAGGGAAGTAACTCAATAATGACTTTCCCTTAAGCACTAAAAAATTACCTATGTATAATATTGTAAGATATCAAAGACTGCACGTAACACGTCCCTAAAGTAATTAGCACCCGGGCGGATCCTATCTTTGGCAACCCCCAAAAACACACTGGCACGTACATATTAAACAGTAAGTACTATCATTAAAGTGTCCGATGGCACCCCCCCCCCCCCTTTCCCGGCTTCTCACCAGGGACGTACTGATTCCCTCGCACCCCCTTAGTTCGCCATTGGGACTGCCTTGATATTACAGTTGAACATTCTTAGACATTACAGTTGAACATTCTTAGACATTACAGTTGAACATTCTTAGTCATTACAGTTGAACATTCTTAGACATTACAGTTGAACATTCTTAGACATTACAATTGAACATTCTTAGACATTAAAGTTGAACATTCTTAGACATTACAGTTGAACATTCTTAGACATTACAGTTGAACATTTTAGACATTACAATTGAACATTCTTAGACATTACAGTTGAACATTCTTAGACATTACAGTTGAACATTCTTAGACATTACAGTTGAACATTCTTAGACATTACAGTTGAACATTCTTAGACATTACAGTTAAACATTCTTAGACATTACAGTTGAACATTCTTAGACATTACAGTTGAACATTCTTAGACATTACAGTTGAACATTCTTAGACATTACAGATGAACATTCTTAGACATTACAGTTGAACATTCTTAGACATTACAGTTGAACATTCTTAGACATTACAATTGAACATTCTTAGACATTACAGTTGAACATTCTTAGACATTACAGTTGAACATTCTTAGACATTACAGTTGAACATTCTTAGACATTACAGTCGAACATTCTTAGACATTACAGTTGAACATTCTTAGACATTACAGTTGAACATTCTTAGACATTACAGTTGAACATTCTTAGACATTACAGTTGAACATTCTTAGACATTACAGTTGAACATTCTTAGACATTTTAGTGGTGTTTGATGGTATTGTATGATGGTGTTATTACTAAATGTAAATTGTATGAGGCCAGCTGTGAAGGCTCCTGAGATAAAATGTAGTGGTGAATTGTCAGAAGGCCTTTCTTGCTACCACTACGACCTCACACTTAATTTTTTTTAATGAATGTGGCTACGTAAAGTGTCTAGGGTTATGATATGTAGTGTGGTGTAATGGATTATAAATATACCCACAGATATTAACAAGACTAATAATATTAATAAAAGTTAAAATACACTGAACTAACTCACGTGTGTAAAATTTTTTGATATAAGTATATTACATTTATTTTGTTCTGTGTCAATTTTTTAGGTTGACCAGAACTTAAAAGGATTTAGAGATTATGAAAAGAAATGCATAGAATATTATATCATAAATGCAATAGTGTACATATATATGTACTATACTAGTTAGTTTTATTAAAATGTTCTAGTATTCATCTACTTGGGAGGATAGTACTGTTTGTGCTGTTGGGGTGGCCTCATCACACCTGTCTATATTGACTACACAGTGTTCAGAAAATGGTGGGAATCTTTATGGGGTTCTTAGTAACTAAAGGGCGTTGGTGAAAGTCCAGCAGACCAGAGGCTCACTCATCTGGTAGTTGTCGCTCTGGTGCTGAAATCAGGTGGTCCCACCTCTCCGTGCTGGCGGGCAATAATGGTGGTCTCTGTCACAAATACTGCACAGATACACTCGAGTAAAGTCACCAACTGAATAGACACTGCTTTGTGGACGACAGAAACTCGCAGCTCTGCAATCAAAGTATGGGCCATTGTGACAACTTGCCCAATCTTCTCTTCATTTTTTTTATTATTTACGTGACATCGTTTTTTTCTCATCCTCAATGCATGATCGCAAAGTCCCGGGAATTGTCACTGGCGGAAATTCTCCTAGCATTCAGTATTTTCTCCTCGCTATTTTTAGATACGACGTCATTGTTGACCAATGACCTCGGTAGCTAGGAACCTGTTTTAATTTAAGACTGCTTAAGCTGATAAAACCAGTTTATGCCACTTTAGGAAGACCCCACGTGACTTTTAACGCTATTGATTGGAGCGTTTATTTGACGCTAATGTCACATGATGCACGCTATGGATCACGTGTCCAAGCGGAAATGTCCCGCTAAAAGTGCGCCAAACACGGGCAATCTTCACTTGCCCGGAACCCTTGAGACAGCTAGGTCTAAACCAATTATCGGCGAATTCTCGCATTAAAAGCACTGAAGCCACGTGTCTAATTGCGGGTTAGCGTCCATCTTTGAGTAGTCTATGGTGGAGCCTTGCACGACAGTCCAATCTCAGCGCAGAATACGGAGTCGAGCACAGAGAAGGCAAATCCGAACCATTCAAGACCTACCGGGGCAACGTCAGGAGACCGGAGAACTAACCACACTTCACTATCAGCCAGGGGCTGAAAAGCTAAGTCCACGAAAAAGGAACCTCACTACATCAATGCCTAGTTTAGTCATCCATGATGAAAAACACTTGAATTGTGAGACACATAATACATACAGCAGACACTAATTCCATCGACAATACTATCATTCACCATCTATTCACTTTATTGCAATAAACCAATTGGGTGTATATACTGTACCCCACGCTTTGTTCCTTCCATTAGATGTTGAATATTGTCTATGTTTATCTTCCTTTATAAGGGGGGGGGGGGCTCGTAAAATATAATATAATTTAAAGAATAATAATAATAGATAACTGAGAAGGGGACGACGGTAGCGAGAGACCAAATATCTCCTTACAATCTTTTCCAGACCTGTCGAGTTAGGAGAATTTACCCTCTTCGTCACCCTTCGGAAGTGGGAAAACCCAGCAGGGATTCCTTGAGCCAAATCTTCCACATCAGATCTATTATTTCCTCTAAATAATTCTCTTATCCTTTAAACGCTACGTGACACTGGTGTCTCGGTCCGGGATTTGAACTTATGTATTTTATCATACCTCTGGGATAGTATCATCCATTCAGTCATTACAGTATACCATTTTAACACATGTATTTTCACACAGTGAGCTCTAGAAAGACAGAAAACATTTTTTCTAGAAATTCAGGCATTGATTGGTGAATCCCTTTATATATGTTGTGTTTAATTAAGTTAGTTCTTGATTTTGTATTTCATTGAATTACAGACCTTAAGTCTCCATAACTGTAGTAATTTCATTCTACAGCAGTCTGATAAATAATTAGTATTTACTTGTTGTTAGAAATACTATTGGAAGGTAGCACTAGCTTACTCAGTGTGGACTTTAACTGCAAAAGATGGCTGAAATAGTTAAGCTTAAGGCAGCACTAGGGGAGGCCGGTCGAGATCTAGGTTATAGTGGGGTGGACCTTGCAAATTATGTCAGTGTCGAGACTGATAAGTATTACGCTCGAGAAACAGCGAAAGCTGAAAGAGAAGAGCGAATAAAGTTAGCAGAAATAGATGAGAGGATAAAAGCTGTAGACGCTAGAGAAAGAAGCGAGAGAGATGAACGCGAGCATGCATTGAAGATGAAGCAGTTAGAGATGCAGGGACAAGCTCAAAGAGTTGAACCAGTAGCCGGTGCGACCGCATCTACCTCCTCAGGCAACCTATCGCCACGGTCAGATGATATGCCTTCCTTGCACGCAGGGGGCACCGGACCTTTGCCATCCTCACTCATGTCAACTTTGGGACCTTTGACGTTTCCATTTGAAGCTTTCTCGGAACAAGCCGACTCGATCGATAGGTATCTCGACAAATTTGAGAAGTTTGCCACCACGTTTGGTTTGGAGAAGAGCAAATGGAACCTGAAACTGTCGCAAGGGCTTAGAGGAACTGCTTATGACGTGTATAGCAAGCTTCCTCCAGGTTTACAGGATGACTACGACTCTTTGAAAAAGGCACTATTGGTTCGTTATGAGCTACATGCTGACGCCTATAGGAAGAGGTTCCGTAACTCTAGGAGGGAAGTCGGAGAGAACTTTGCTCAGTTTGCTGCGAGACTGGATTCCTACGTGGAGAAGTGGGGTGCCCTAGGGAATTTTACTCATGATTGGGAAGGCCTGAAGGAAATGGTCATGATCGAACAACTGAAGGACACCATGACTTCCGACATGAGAAGATTCCTGACAGAGAATGGGGCCAGCACTTTAGAATCCATAGTCCAGTTAGCGGAACGATATCAGGCAGCACTATCAGAGAATCCACCACCCAGACGGAAACAACCAGATTACGTACCTAGACAGACAGCTCAGTCACACATGGACCCCCAAGTGAAACCACCGTATACTAACTTCAAAAAGCATGACAAGCCAGACTACAAGACTACTCAGAGATCTAATTTCCAGCAGCAGAGGCAAGGGGAAAAATGGTGTAAGCACTGTAGAACCATCACCCACAATACGCAGGAGTGCAACCGGAAAAACCCACCTCATCATGCTGCCTGCTTACGTAAAAGTGCCGCAAGGGGAAATGGACCGGAAGAACCTCTGGACAAACCCCGACATCCCCCGGTCGTTGAGACAGTCCTCGTAAATGACCAAGAGGTGACCTGCCTTTATGATACAGGCCTTGCATTCGACGCAGTTGTCTGTGCATCCCTAGTCAAGCCTGACCAGATGACAGAAGACACTATAGAAATACAAGGACCTACTAAAAGTGCAGCACCTATGCGTTTGGCCATAGCCAAGATTAAGGTCAAATCAAAATATGTGACTGGGGAAATCCGTGCAGCGATCTTGGACGACCCTATTTATCCCTTGATCTTAGGGTGTAGGTATGTGTTCTTGGGAGAACCCATTCACCCTCTGGTTGTGGCGGCTGTCACCACTAGAGGACAGGCCAAACGGAATACGGAGTTGGAATCCCCACCCAACATCCTTCCTGAGGAATTAAAAAAGGCACAAACGGAGGATCAATCTCTAGCACCCTGCTACAAAAAACTACCGAGAGCGCACACTCCTCTCCAAAAGGGAGACTTCTACAAGAAAAATGGGCTGTTGCATCGGAAAGCAGGAAATGGAGGACAGGAACATGGGCAACTTGTGGTTCCATCAGCATACCGAGCCCAGGTCCTAGAAATGGGCCATGCCCTTCCGTTTAGTGGCCACATGGGCATAAGTGCCACGATTCAGCGTATTTCATGTCATTATTATTGGCCAGGTATCAACGCCGATATCCAGAGATATGTGAAATCATGCCCGCAGTGCCAGAGGACAGCGCCGAAACACTGGACGGCCCCAGCCACTCTGGGAGAAATGCCAATCTTGGGCACACCCTTCGAACGAGTAGCGGTGGATATTGTGGGTCCACTTACTCGTAGCAAAAAGAGAAACAGTTATATACTCACGTTAGTGGATTGTTGCTCCATGTGGGCAGAGGCAATTGCTATGCCCGCCTGTGATTCTAAGCATGTTGCTGAGGCTCTGCTCACCATATTTACTCGGCTAGGGTTTCCGTCACAGATCCTGACAGATAATGGTTCCCAATTCCGAGGAAAACTCACCGAGGAAGTGTTTAGGATATTTCAGGCCCGACATATCCACACCTCTCCCTACCACCCCCAGGCAAATGGCCAGGTGGAGCGGTTTAACGGGACCCTTATTTCCATCCTTCGGAAACTTGCGCAGGAAAAACCAGAGAGCTGGGATCAATACTTACCCGCAGCACTATTTGCTTACCGCGAAGTACCCCACAATTCTACTGGGATGCCTCCTGCCACATTGCTGTTTGGTAGACCTATAAAAGGACCTTTAGAGGCACTGTTACGTACTTGGACAGATGATAAAGCTGATGAGACGGTCACCTCTGCATCCCAATACGTGAAGGAGTTGACCCAACGCCTTAAAACAGGATGGGAACTGGCAAAGGAAAATGTACGCCGTGCCCGTCGTAAACATGCGCGTTACTACAACCGCACTGCGAAGGATAGGGAGCTAGAAGTAGGAGAACAGGTATTATTACTCCTGCCCAGTAGCAATAATAAATTGCAAATCGGGTGGAGAGGTCCATATAAAATTGTTGAGAAAATGTCGCGCACCAATTACAAGATTGCCATAAAGGGGAAGCAGAAAATTTACCACATAAACCTGCTGAAGCGATATTATGAAAGACCAGGTGCAGAACCAGCACATTTCCTGACACTGGCTATTGCGACGGAAACTGAGGCAGAACCCCTGACCTCCTGTGAATACCCTCTTCGTCAGTGCGAAACTCATCAAGATGTTCAGATTAGTTCAACTTTAACGGAGGATCAGCAGGCACGGGTTCAACAGTTGTTGAGAAAACACCCTAGTACACTCACGGATAAACCTGGCATGACCAACCTGATAGAATTTGATATGAAGCTAACAGACCTCGCCCCGGTACGAGTTAAGAACTATCCTGTTCCTTATGCTAAAGCAAAGGCATTGAGTGAGGAAATCGAGTACCTGCTTAAGGAAAATATTATCTCAAAATCAGAGTCGCCTTATAGTGCGAGTGTAGTGTTGCTTAGAAAATCCACAGGAGAACATCGCCTCTGCATAGACTACCGAAGGCTCAACGCTGTAACGGAATTTCAAGCGGAGCCCTTACCGGATCAGAATCAGCTTTTCACCAAGCTGAGTAGAGCACGATACTTTTCGAAGATAGACCTTAGCAAAGGGTACTACCAGATCCCGGTAAAAGAGGAAATTCGACATATGTTAGCATTTAGTACTTCTGAAGGCCATTACGAGTTTAATGTATTGCCATTTGGGCTAAGCAACGCCCCAAGCGTCTTTACTCGTATGATGAGGAAGCTACTGGAACCCCTGAACCACCCTGGGATAAGTAATTTCATGGACGACATACTTATTGCCACGAACACCTTTGAGGAGCACCTGGACGCAGTTTCCCTACTCTTCGAAAGACTTAGAGAAACAGGACTCACCGCTCGCCCTACAAAATGTCAAATTGCCTGCGAGCAACTAGAATTCCTGGGACACACTATCTCGCATGGATGCATGTTCCCAGATGCGCGTAATATTGAGAAGTTACAGCGGGCCCCACGACCCCAGACTAAAAAGGATGTAAGGTCATTTGTGTCTCTATGTGGCTTCTACCAGAGATATATTAAAGATTTTAATACCCTGAGTGCGCCATTGACCGCATTAACCAAGAATGGGAACCCGGACAAAGTAACCTGGACAGCGGAGTGCGAAAATGCCTACACGCTGCTGAAGGAGAAACTCACAGCTAGGCCAATTCTGCGACTGCCTGACTTAACTCTGAACTTTACGCTGCGAACAGATGCTAGCAATATAGGGATAGGAGCCACTCTCCTGCAGCCTAGTGATAGACCTTCTGCAACTCTATTCCCCATCGCATATGCTAGTAGGAAATTGAACCCTGCTGAACAGAACTACTCTACCATCGAACGAGAATGTCTGTCGCTAATATGGGCTGTGCAGAAGTTTCAACCATATTTATACGGGAAAAAGTTCACGGTGCAGTGTGATCACCAACCGTTGATATTTCTTGCAGCGTCGAAGAACCTTAATGCCCGGCTTATGAGATGGTCACTACTGTTGCAGCCATATTCATTTCACATAGAATACATACCTGGGAAAAACAACGTAGGGGCAGATTTTTTGAGCAGACATCCGGACGCAACCGAGGAGATATGAGAAACTGGAAAAGAAGAGGAAGACAGGACAAGAGGAGTTGGACGGAACGTCAAACTTGAGGAGGGGCTTGTGTGACAACTTGCCCAATCTTCTCTTCATTTTTTTTATTATTTACGTGACATCGTTTTTTTTTCTCATCCTCAATGCATGATCGCAAAGTCCCGGGAATTGTCACTGGCGGAAATTCTCCTAGCATTCAGTATTTTCTCCTCGCTATTTTTAGATACGACGTCATTGTTGACCAATGACCTCGGTAGCTAGGAACCTGTTTTAATTTAAGACTGCTTAAGCTGATAAAACCAGTTTATGCCACTTTAGGAAGACCCCACGTGACTTTTAACGCTATTGATTGGAGCGTTTATTTGACGCTAATGTCACATGATGCACGCTATGGATCACGTGTCCAAGCGGAAATGTCCCGCTAAAAGTGCGCCAAACACGGGCAATCTTCACTTGCCCGGAACCCTTGAGACAGCTAGGTCTAACCCAATTATCGGCGAATTCTCGCATTAAAAGCACTGAAGCCACGTGTCTAATTGCGGGTTAGCGTCCATCTTTGAGTAGTCTATGGTGGAGCCTTGCACGACAGTCCAATCTCAGCGCAGAATACGGAGTCGAGCACAGAGAAGGCAAATCCGAACCATTCAAGACCTACCGGGGCAACGTCAGGAGACCGGAGAACTAACCACACTTCACTATCAGCCAGGGGCTGAAAAGCTAAGTCCACGAAAAAGGAACCTCACTACATCAATGCCTAGTTTAGTCATCCATGATGAAAAACACTTGAATTGTGAGACACATAATACATACAGCAGACACTAATTCCATCGACAATACTATCATTCACCATCTATTCACTTTATTGCAATAAACCAATTGGGTGTATATACTGTACCCCACGCTTTGTTCCTTCCATTAGATGTTGAATATTGTCTATGTTTATCTTCCTTTATAAGGGAGGGGGGGCTCGTAAAATATAATATAATTTAAAGAATAATAATAATAGATAACTGAGAAGGGGACGACGGTAGCGAGAGACCAAATATCTCCTTACAATCTTTTCCAGACCTGTCGAGTTAGGAGAATTTACCCTCTTCGTCACCCTTCGGAAGTGGGAAAACCCAGCAGGGATTCCTTGAGCCAAATCTTCCACATCAGATCTATTATTTCCTCTAAATAATTCTCTTATCCTTTAAACGCTACGTGACAGCCATGTGTCAAAATCTATTCTCTACCCACGTCTGGACACAACAGTGACACAACAACCACATCATACAGACAGGTCAGATCTCTCTGACCAAACAGCACATTTACCATGGTGGTTTTACATCAGATAGATCCTCCCAGACCATAGATCCTGAAAAATGTTTATTAGTTTTCGGCCCTAAAAGAGGATAGGTAATATGTATCATTATTCTCAACACTTGATCTGTCTTGCATAATCCTTGCTGGAGTTTATGTACATTGTTGGTCCCTAGACCCTGACTAGGGCGGGGGGTCTAGAGCAAATCCCTACTTGTTTGTAAGGCTAGATTTCGATATGGCAGTATCAAATCACTCGAACATGAAACAATATTCAAAATATATAAAGAAATAATTTCAATCTTACCAGATTATGAATAAATAACACAGAATTGCTAGCAAAACTCAGCTGAGCTGCTGGCTATAGTATGGCGTCCCTAACTTTCTTTCTCTTTCTTTCATATGGAAATCACCACACTTTAAAATCTGTGTCTATCACTGAACAACTATTGAGAAATGACCCCACTTTCGCGTCTGAGCGCTAATGATATGATTGTCTGTGGCCAATCACTGCCTAGTTTTATTTTAGATTCAAATTTCCTACCATAAAGTCATTTCAGTCATGCTTCAGTCAAGTATGGATGGTTATCTGTTAGTCTGTCCGTCTCTACTTGTGTTTCTAAAAAAATGTGCTTGGTTTTTTGAACCAACCTTTCTCTCCCCTCCAAAATTTTGTCGTTAAAAGTTATATTTAGACACAGCCACCACAATATCCCCTTTCCTCCATACCACGTAGATTTGAACACCTGCATCCAAGGTCGTGTTTTTGTGTGCAAATTGCGACACTTTTTTATTCAACACAGTCTGTCGATGATGTGAACTACACTGTCTTTTGTCATTATCTTCAATATTATCTATCCGTTTGTAAAATTAAGACCATCTTAGTTCACTGCTCAGAATAGGCCATCCGGCCAGCTAATTTTTATATTCCTAACATTAATATTAAGAAAAAATTACTTTTTAATTTTTGTAATATTCCTAACATCTGCGTTTTACCGCTCCATTCAAATCAAAAGCTTGGTATCGCAAAAGCGTCCATTCCGTACCTCGTGTCAATTTGGGGGACGTGACTTTTCTATGTCAACTTGGGAAACGTGACTTTTCTCCGTTTCCCCCCCAATTGCGTCTCCTTAGCCTTTCCAGTCATATTTTTTTCCTTTTTGATCCGCCGTTCCCCTCCTGTCTAGCAAGTCAATTTTTATGGAGGATGATGACCCGCGGTCTAGGCGATCATGTACTACAGCAGCCTACGCATTATGTTTTTATCCTTAAATGTTATGTTTGGAGATATTTTACCGTTGTATCTCTGTCAATTTCACTACACATCTCCCCACTTGAAAACATGCCTATGGCAAGTTCCAAAACCAGCGATACACATAGGTAAAATTACTCCTCACGTCTGCCACTACTCTAATTTTGATCACAGGGGTGCCGACTGAGGAAATCTGCACCGACATTCAATTTGCCTGGGATATATTGGATACTAAACTGATAAGGTTGAAGCAATAAAGACCACCTCAGCAATCTTGCGTTTTCATGCTTAGCCTGAGACAAGAACACGAGAGGCTGATGGTCCGTCTCCACCACAAATGTCCTACCATACAGATAGATTTGAAACTTCTTTATTGCCCAGATTAATGCTAAACATTCTTTTTCGCTTGTGGAGTATCCTTGTTCCGCCTTATTCAATTTGCGGCTTGCATAAGCGACTGGTTTCAGTTCCCCATCAGGTGAAGATGATCTTTGCAACAAAGCCCCTCCGAGTCCTACATTACTTGCATCGGTTCTTAAGACAAAGTCCTGTGTCAAATCAGGCAGTTTGAGAATAGGCTTGCTAGTGAGTTTTTCCTTTAACTCTTGAAATGCTAGTTCACATTGTGCAGTCCAAATAATTTTATCTGGAAGTCCCTTGCGAGTCAAATCAGTCAGAGGAGCACATATAGCGTTAAAATTCTTGATGTATTTCTGATAAAATCCGCATAACGACACGAATGATCGCACGTCCTTTTTTGTTTGCGGCCTAGGTGCTCTCTGCAGTTTTTCCAAATTCTTAGGATCAGGGGTCATATTACCCTGATATACCGTGTGTCCCAAGAATTCCAACTCTTTACATCCAATACAACATTTTGTTGGCCTAGCAGTCAAATTTGCCTCCCGAAGTCTATCAAACAACATCTCCAGAGCTTCAATGTGTTCTGCAAATGTCTCGGTGGCGACGAGAATATCATCCATGAAATTTGTGATACAGGGGTTATTCAGGGGATCCAACAATTTTCGCATCATCCTTGAAAACACACTCGGAGCATTTTTCAGTCCGAATGGTAGCATATTGAATTCATAATGTCCATCCGAAGTGCTAAAAGCCAAATAAGGTCTCACTTCAGGCTTCACTGGGATCTGGTAATAGCCTTTACTAAGATCCACCTTTGAAAAGTATTTTGCCTTGTTCAGTCTGGCAAATAACTGTTTTGTGTCTGGTAATGGATCCACTTGTCCTTCTGTGACAGCATTCAGTTTCCTGTAATCTATGCACAATCTGTGTTCCCCAGACGGTTTTCTCAACAAAACGACACTAGAACTAAAAGATGATTCACTGTGCGAAATAATCCCCTCCTTCAACAAATACTCTATTTCTTCCTTCAATGCCTTCTCCTTCGCGAACGGAATAGAATAGGCTCTCATACAGATTGGGTTTGAGTCTACCAGTTTCATGTCATACTGTAGCAAATTTGTATGGCCTGGTTTATCTGTTAATACATCTGTATGTTCCTCCAGAACCTGTTGAACTCTCTCCCTCTGGTTTTTAGTCAGGTGCTTACTGACTTTTACCTGTGCTGCTGTTTCACAAGGATGTAATGGGTATTCATGTGAGGTGAGTGGTTCTTTTTGCATCTGGGTTGCAATAGCCAAGGTCAATAAGGGGGTGCTTTCCTGGAGTGGTCTGTCCAGATACTTCTTTAACAGGTTTACATGATAAACTTTTTCCTTCCCCTTTTTGTCAATTTTATAGTTTGTTCTAGACACCTTCTCTAGAACCGTATATGGACCTTGCCAACCAATTTGTAATTTATTCTGGCTTCCGGGTAGTAGAAGCAGCACCTTCTCTCCGACTGCCAGTTCCCTGTCCTTTGCCTTCCTATTAAAATATGCTGCATGTTTCTTCCTGGCTTGTTTCAAATTATCATTTGCCAGTTTCCATCCAGCTTTCAAACGAGTGGTCAGTTCGTTCACATATTGATACGATGAGGTAACAGTCTCTTCCGCCTTCTCATCTGTCCAGGTCCTTAATAAATTACATCTGGATCTTTAATTTATCATACTTATTTTTCATGGAACCCGTCTGGTCCCGTCCCTTAGAAGCTTTATAATGAGGACTTTTCTTCCTAGAATCATCACTCACAAATCGACCACTACCAATTTTTTTCTGGGGTTTGTCTCCCCACTTTAGATTGCTTATGAGAGATCTTCGCTCTCTTGTCTGTTCCTCCAGTTTATATAAGTCTGACCGAGGGATTGTCATCTTATCCTGGGTAAAATTTCTTCTTTGTACTCTTCGCATAGTGGCCATGTTAATCCATTCAAGTGAAGACTGGGTGTGAAAAGGGGGCTCCCATTCCACTTTGTCTACCCGAGTATAATTAGTTTTCCTTTCAGGCCTAAAGTTGCCCCGTGGCGTTTCTAGGTCCTGCACATATTTTCCCTTTGTGGGTGTTCCCTCATGAAATACGCCACATGCTTCTACAAAGTTTTCAACATCGACATTTACGTCGGGCCAATAGTATTTTCGAGCAATCTTTTGGCAGATGGTACCGACTTTCTCATGGTCACCATCTTTTCCAACATGTAAGTTCCTTATTAAGTTTGCCCTATATATCTTGGGAAGAACTAACTGTCCGTGACCAGTGGATCTAGTTCCTGTCTTCCTGTATAATAGTTTGTTCTTTATGAAATATTCCCCCTTGCTCGGAGGTGTGTGGCATTTGGGCAATTTTTTAAAACAGGGCTTGAGTGTCCTATCCTCAGCCTGCGCCTTCCTCATCTCCTCTGGATGAGCATTTATAGGTTCACCTTCTTCCTCCTTCTTCTGTGACCTGGTCTGCACTGTCGCCATGATCACAGGTTTCTCGGGATTCCCCAAGAAGACGTATCTACACCCCAATATCAGAGGGTAGATTGGTTCATCTATCACTGCTGCTCTGATTTCTCCTTCCACATAGCGAGTTTTCACCGTTATCCTTGCGATGGGAAGTGTCATGAGTGGTATGTCCTTAGTCGCCCCTTGTATTTCCACTGTGTCTGTGGTATACTGACTTGGGTCCACTAGGCTAGACTTCACAACTGAATCATAATCCAAACCTGTATCATAAAGGCACCTTATGGTGACCCCATTACAAATAACATCCTCACAAACTGGGGGGTGATAAGGTTCCTGTTGTCCCTTAAGATTAACCTTTAATCTTTGCGTCCCCGACTTCATTGCAGCAATGTTTGAAGGTTTCCTTCTACAAAATTCGGTGTTATGGTTATCCTTCTTGCACCATTTACACCATCTTTTTCCTTGGTTCAACGGTTTTCTTTCATTGAACTTTTGGTCATTGAACTGTGAGTTTCTGTCGCGATAGTCATTTCTTGGCCGCTCAAAGTTTGTCCTACCTTTATTTCCCTGCTCTCTATTATCAAATTTGTTAAATTGCTGTGGAGCTTTAAAATTGTCTATGTGCTTCTTCTTAGCACCACTTACCTCTGCCTGGGCTGCCTGATACCTCTCAGCAACATTTAAAATTTCCCCCAACTTCTCTGCACCTTGTTCCATGAGAAATTTTCTCATGTCTGGAGCCATGGACTCTCTCAATTGCTCAATCATGATCATTTCTTTGAGATCTTGGGTCTTCCCCAGAGCCGTCCATTTCTCCAAATAGGTTTCTAGTCTAGCAGAGAATTGGTGGTATGTCTCCCCAGACAACAGTTTGGCATTTCTGAATTTCTTACGATAAAATTCACCATTCTTCTCGTACCTTAATAACAAAGCCTGCTTTAACATGTCATAATTGTCTTGGTCTTCCCTGTTCATTTTAGCAAATACTTCATAAGAAGTACCCCTCAATCCCTGTGATAGCTTTAAACTCCACCTCTCTCTCTCTAACCCATATGTAGTAGCTAATAACTCAAAACGTCCTAGGTACCCCTCTATGTCATCGTCTTTTTCAACAAAATGGTCTAAATGAAACCCCATAGCTGAGTTTGAGGCTCCCAGACTGGGCGTAGCATCTGAGGCAAAAGGGCTGGCACCATTTTCAGGAGCCGGGCCTTGTAATTCCAGCTCCCTTAGTCGTAATTCGTGCTCCCTCTGCAACCTTCTATCTTCTGCCTCCCTTTCGGCAGTCAACCTTTTTTCTTCTGCCTCCCTTTCGGCCTTTTTATCTTCTGCCTCCCTTTCGGCCTTTTTATCTTCTGCCTCCCTTTGCTGTCGTTTTTCTTCTACCTCAATCTGCAGCCTCTTAATGTCTCTATCAGCCTCTAACCTCTTCTCTTCAACCAACCTCCTTTTTCCCGATCAATATATTTATCACATTCAGTCGTTACGTATTGAATTAAAATTTGACCATCCATTCCCATCTCCTTCGCGGTGAGCACAGCAGCTGATCTAAATTTTGCCAGCTCCGCCATACTTTTTAGACAATATAATAATATACAAGCTAAATTTCTAACCAGTAAATACACTAAGTACTTCTTATGACTATAGTCTAACTAATTCTAACTAACCAGTTAACTAATTAATTATTACTGGCTGTGAAGATTCACCAACTTTTATCTGCAGGGACACTTTTAATTTTAAGGGAAATTTTACAATTTATTTCCCTACTTTTATTTCTCCCACCAGGAGATCCTAATATTACTGTTGGGCTAATTATCCCTGGACAAGACCCCAATATTGTAGTGGTGTTTGATGGTATTGTATGATGGTGTTATTACTAAATGTAAATTGTATGAGGCCAGCTGTGAAGGCTCCTGAGATAAAATGTAGTGGTGAATTGTCAGAAGGCCTTTCTTGCTACCACTACGACCTCACACTTAATTTTTTTTAATGAATGTGGCTACGTAAAGTGTCTAGGGTTATGATATGTAGTGTGGTGTAATGGATTATAAATATACCCACAGATATTAACAAGACTAATAATATTAATAAAAGTTAAAATACACTGAACTAACTCACGTGTGTAAAATTTTTTGATATAAGTATATTACATTTATTTTGTTCTGTGTCAATTTTTTAGGTTGACCAGAACTTAAAAGGATTTAGAGATTATGAAAAGAAATGCATAGAATATTATATCATAAATGCAATAGTGTACATATATATGTACTATACTAGTTAGTTTTATTAAAATGTTCTAGTATTCATCTACTTGGGAGGATAGTACTGTTTGTGCTGTTGGGGTGGCCTCATCACACCTGTCTATATTGACTACACAGTGTTCAGAAAATGGTGGGAATCTTTATGGGGTTCTTAGTAACTAAAGGGCGTTGGTGAAAGTCCAGCAGACCAGAGGCTCACTCATCTGGTAGTTGTCGCTCTGGTGCTGAAATCAGGTGGTCCCACCTCTCCGTGCTGGCGGGCAATAATGGTGGTCTCTGTCACAAATACTGCACAGATACACTCGAGTAAAGTCACCAACTGAATAGACACTGCTTTGTGGACGACAGAAACTCGCAGCTCTGCAATCAAAGTATGGGCCATGTGTCAAAATCTATTCTCTACCCACGTCTGGACACAACAGTGACACAACAACCACATCATACAGACAGGTCAGATCTCTCTGACCAAACAGCACATTTACCATGGTGGTTTTACATCAGATAGATCCTCCCAGACCATAGATCCTGAAAAATGTTTATTAGTTTTCGGCCCTAAAAGAGGATAGGTAATATGTATCATTATTCTCAACACTTGATCTGTCTTGCATAATCCTTGCTGGAGTTTATGTACATTGTTGGTCCCTAGACCCTGACTAGGGCGGGGGGTCTAGAGCAAATCCCTACTTGTTTGTAAGGCTAGATTTCGATATGGCAGTATCAAATCACTCGAACATGAAACAATATTCAAAATATATAAAGAAATAATTTCAATCTTACCAGATTATGAATAAATAACACAGAATTGCTAGCAAAACTCAGCTGAGCTGCTGGCTATAGTATGGCGTCCCTAACTTTCTTTCTCTTTCTTTCATATGGAAATCACCACACTTTAAAATCTGTGTCTATCACTGAACAACTATTGAGAAATGACCCCACTTTCGCGTCTGAGCGCTAATGATATGATTGTCTGTGGCCAATCACTGCCTAGTTTTATTTTAGATTCAAATTTCCTACCATAAAGTCATTTCAGTCATGCTTCAGTCAAGTATGGATGGTTATCTGTTAGTCTGTCCGTCTCTACTTGTGTTTCTAAAAAAAATGTGCTTGGTTTTTGAACCAACCTTTCTCTCCCCTCCAAAATTTTGTCGTTAAAAGTTATATTTAGACACAGCCACCACAATATCCCCTTTCCTCCATACCACGTAGATTTGAACACCTGCGTCCAAGGTCGTGTTTTTTGTGTGCAAATTGCGACACTTTTTTATTCAACACAGTCTGTCGATGATGTGAACTACACTGTCTTTTGTCATTATCTTCAATATTATCTATCCGTTTGTAAAATTAAGACCATCTTAGTTCACTGCTCAGAATAGGCCATCCGGCCAGCTAATTTTTATATTCCCAACATTAATATTAAGAAAAAATTACTTTTTAATTTTTGTAATATTCCTAACATCTGCGTTTTACCGCTCCATTCAAATCAAAAGCTTGGTATCGCAAAAGCGTCCATTCCGTACCTCGTGTCAATTTGGGGGACGTGACTTTTCTCCGTTTCCCCCCCCCCCCCCCCCCCCCCCCCCCCCCCCTCCCCCCTCCCCTCCCCCCCCTCCCCCCCCCCCCCCCCCCCCCTCCCCCCCCCCCCCCCCCCCCCCCCAATTGCGTCTCCTTAGCCTTTCCAGTCATATTTTTTTCCTTTTTGATCCGCCGTTCCCCTCCTGTCTAGCAAGTCAATTTTTATGGAGGATGATGACCCGCGGTCTAGGCGATCATGTACTACAGCAGCCTACGCATTATGTTTTTATCCTTAAATGTTATGTTTGGAGATATTTTACCGTTGTATCTCTGTCAATTTCACTACAGACATTACAGTCGAACATTCTTAGACATTACAGTTGAACATTCTTAGACATTACAGTTGAACATTCTTAGACATTACAGTCGAACATTCTTATTGTAATGCTGGACTAGATTTCCTCAGATTTTCATATATTTTCCAATCCAGTGAATATTCCTGTAGTCTTTTGTATTCTTATTTTGATATTACTGTCTGCTCCTCTAACTTTGTCTTATGTTGCTACCAAACTTGTAGGGACATCATACCTATAACAGCCTCAATCTCATTCGTGGAATTCATTCTCATAATCTGTCTTTTTTCTTTATCTGTTTATTTTTAGATATACTTTCTGTGACCTCTCACCAAGTATTCTCATTCTATCTTGCATGTGGTTACGGTTGTGGGACAGAATAGCCAGATCATTCATTCATTCATTCCTTAATCAACCTTCAGCTCCCCAAGGAGCATAGGCATTCAACAAACTTATGCCAAGCCTTCCTGTCATGTGACATCAGTTCAAGGTCTTCTTCACGTCTGTCTCTACGTGTCTCCATGGTTACTTGGTCCGTCCCTCTCTCTCTTACCTTGAGAATTCTAGAACAAGGACTGACTTGTAATTCTATCCTCAGGTTTTTCTCAGTGTGTGGCATGTCCGCCGCCAGCGTCTTCTTCTCATCTCTTGTTCCACTGGCACGTGTCTCGAGGTACTGATTTTGTTGTTCTCCATGTTTCACAGCAACACAATGGGACTGACTTGAGACTGGGGTTGAAGATTCTGATTTGTTTGTGTTGGACTTGATTTCTCTTGATCTCCATATCTTTCTCTAAGCATCGAAATCTCCCCTTGCATATTCTTGTTTTTGATATGAGTATCTGTCCCTCCAGTTGTCTCAGTCATATGATCTGTTTTGTTTTCCATCGAATTCCATTTCTGTTCGTTGATGTTCATTACTTCAGAATCCTGTCAATAACTAGCAGGAAGAGAAATAGTGACAACATGTAGTACTGCTACTGTTCCATCACAGTTCTGTGACACGGTGTATCACGCAGAACAATTGTTTAAAGAAAAAAAAAGGGTGGGGGGGGGGGGGGGGGGGGGAGGGGGGGGAAGATGAGATGGCTTATTGATGCAAGATTCGTATTTTATTTTAATGACCAGGACAGACCAAAAGTTTGGTTTGACGGATCATATTCATTGCACACGGACAACTCAACTCCATCGGTACTCCGCTCCGATCTCTCCCTTAGATCACACAAGGAAGATCTCAGCACAGTGTACGAACTCTGTAGCACCTGCGAGGATCCTAGTGTGTGTATACAGATATCACGCATTCTATACATATTTTTGTGGTGAGTAAGTTTCTTAATTTTTTTTTAATTTTCCCAGGGCAGCGGTGGGCGTGGCCTAGTCTTTACGATTTCCAGCTGCCGAGGGACTTTTAACGTGCGTACTTGGACACGGGACATCCTATTTTTTATCCGAGAAGGCTAGGCATCTGACCTCACTACCCAGGAGACCAGGCATCTGATCTCACTACCCAGGAGACCAGGCATCTGATCTCACTACCCAGGATAACAGGGGGAGTATGACATCATTATGAACCACTGGTTATGAAAAAAATGTCCATCAATTTTATTCCTTGTACTGGGAGCGAACCCGTACCTTTAAAATTAGAGGCGGACGTCATAGCCACTCCGACCCCTACCAAAGTTTAAATTCTAAACAAACGGACGAAATTATGAAGATTTTTATTTCTCAAAATTTAGCTGCACGTATTTACAGTGACACCAGGTGTGGTTCCTCTAGGGTCTCCGAGGAGATAAAGAAAGAACGGGATTACAGCTTCCCCAGTAAGAGACGAATAAAATGAGGTTGTGTATGAGGTTGTGTATGAGGTTGGGCACATCATGCTGTAAAACAAATTGCTACAGCAACAACAGTTCCACGAGTACATCATTGCTGTCATGTAGGGTTTCTACAAGGACACAAGCAGCAGTGATAGCTCCATCCACCATGGGCAACGGGAATGAATGATTTTAATGGACGGCTTATGCATGGCGGGATATCTGGAGTTATCCTTATGTGACCAACAGCTATGCACAATGCTACAATATACATGTCTGTGAGGCTAATTACATCCTCATTTACTAAGGTGACCAGACGTCCCGGTTTTTCAGGGACAGTCCCGGTTTTCGACCATTTTTGATAATTTGTCCCGACTTTTTTTCGATGCAATCCAGGACGCCAATTTGTCCCGGTTTTGGACGAATTTGGCATAAATCTCACAGATTTAAAAAAAAATTATTATTCCGTGGCTGACTTGATGAAATTTTAAATTATTAGTGAACTAGCGCCGAAACAGCACAAGAGGTTGTCAGGACCGCGAATTAGTTTTTTAGTTCCAATGTGATATTCGCAGTTATTTGAAATTTTAGGTAGTGGTAAAGTACCAAGACCCGTTTGCCAGTCACTTCGATTACGGAAACAACAGCAAATGGGTTGATTTGCCATTGCCCTAAAGACGCCACTAGGCGTGATGGGAAACAATGGCAAAGAAAACCTATCTGCTGTTGCCCTAAGACGCCACTAGGCGTAATGGCCACTGACTGCTTTGACGGTCGGTGGCTAAGGACGGAAGAAGAAGAAGAATACGTTTATTTAATTTAAACGGGGAACTATTTGTGCATATTTTGTTATTGTTGTAAGAAAATGGTACCAAAGCGTAAATGCGGTTTCAATGAAGATTTACAAAAAGGAATATCCGTTTATTAAAAAGAGTACATCAAACTTCAATGTACGATGCAATATATGTACCTCCGGGTTTTCGATAAGCCATAGTGGACGTGGTGATATGTCGTAGATTTCCGATAGGAGAATTAAGACTAGGTTTGGTCCCTTCTGAATAGGTTTGAATAGGTGATAGACTCAGTGAGAGTTAGTGAAAGTTAATAGAATTTACACACACGTGAGATGATAGATTTTGATATAGTGGCTGTCTCTGAAAGCGAAAAGAATTCTTCTCTCTCTCACCTATCTTCTACAACAGTTGTTACAGCGTCAGACAGACTACACCAATATACATATTACGTATATTTCTATCACTCACAGGCACGCACATACACGTGACGACAGGTAAACACACAGACGTGGGAAAACTATAACAATGATATATATATATCTAGAACGAGCTGACCAAACGCGATTATTAAGTTCAAGAGCGATTTTATTATCAGGAAAAATCGGCTCACAACATCAAAGAAAGTACATCAAGGAAAATACATATACACATAGTCATAAAAAAATCAAGGAAATGTTGCAAGGATGATAGCCCCGTTATAGTGTTAACTCTAGGTTTAGCCCGGCCCCGTTAAGAGAACAGATGATGGCGCGCGAGTCACAGATACATAGAGTTTGAGTCTAAGAGTTGTCTTTGTTTTATCTCGTAATTATATGCACAGAGTTTGAAAAAAAATCTGATTTAACCTAAGACAAAACACAAGAACTCTAGCCTTAGCAACAAATTATGCAGATTGGAAAAAAAAAATTAGGACAGCAACAGGGTGTCAAAGATAAAATAGTGAAAAATATCACTCAAACCAGCGTACACTCATTCATTCCGCCATGGCTTCTCATACTTGTACTCACGACTTTGCTTGCTGCCTCTTGGAACACATTGATTTTAGATTTTCACACAGACTCAAAAAAATGCAGTCTTCTGCCAAGAAGTCCCCAGTTCCAAAAGACGTATTTAACTTGGAGTCTCCGGGAACGACTACTTGGGTATGCAAATTTGTTCAAATGTCTGATTAAGTCACCTAACAATTATTCCAGGCGCGGGAGTTAGCAGAGCACAGTGTCAATAGCGTAGGTTTCTAAAAAATGATGAATGTCAGGTCGGTGCCTTCCCTCAGTATAGGATTCACTTTAGTCACACCACAGATTTGTCCACAAGATATAATCTAGTCGGGAAATGATTGTTAATATTCACGCCACCAGGCAGCAAATTATATAGAGTTTCTAGAAGAAATTAAGTGCTGGCTCCAAGGTCCAGTATTTATCATTACAGTCTTTGAAAACCCGTTATAGGGATATTAGTATTTCTGTCTAACTTGCACCGTCAGATCAGTGTTACTTGAGAAAACCCACGTGGTTCAAAATAAGGACTGTCTATTTCTTCACAAGTATGGAAACTACTACTAGGTGCTGGTAAAGTTAGGGTCACCCCAAAACTTTCACTGTGTGGAGGAAAAATAACACATATAATATAATAAACAGAATCTGTACTGGTTAAAACTTACATTTAAACTTGCAAGCAGAGAGCTTTGCTTATCATTTAAACTTCCCGTGACGTAAGTTATATTTAAAAATCAGCAATCCTCATAAATTAGAACACGTGCGTATTCCGTCACCATTCATGAGGCTGGATTCTAGAGTTTATACGTTAGTTTAGAAAAATACACTCGACTGAGTATTAGCAGTTAAATTAAATTTATAAATAGCTACAATTGCCGTTATAAGCTAGAAATTTTAATTTTATTCTGCTTTCCACTGAATGCTTCCCTAGAAAATATAATAGCCTACTACTTTATTTCTCTTCTGCGCTAAAGAAATAGATTAAAATGAATTAAGCGATTTAACACTTTAACACTCACAAAATCTATATATCTATCATATTAATTACCTCAACCACAGAATTACAGGTAGTCGCACAACTTAAGAATAAAAATGCTGAAAATATTTCTGGAAGTCTAGAAGTTCGACAAATTGCCGAAACAAACTGAGATCTTCGCTAACAGCTATTCTGTTTTCGAGCGACCTATCTACTGTGGAGTCTATGAGCGAGAATGAAATTAAAGTTTCAAACTTGGCCAATATCTTAAAATCAGACAAAGGGCCCAAACTTACTTCGCCAAGCGAAATTATCTCCCCTACTCCCAACATTTACGTCCGCTTAACGCGTGTCGTAACTGTCACCTACTGACCACGATGTACGCGTGTCAGTTTCAAATCCCAGACAGCCTGACTCCATTGCAGGGCAGTTTTCACACTACAGCTGACCATGGCCCAAGTGAGCGCCGTGTCAGTTTGGGATTTTCCAGACAAATGTCTGGATACTGACCGGTGCAGATGTAAAGTATCACACCTCACCGGGACTAATGCCGAGAAGAAGCTCGCGCGCTCGGTGAGAATGTAGACGATTTGCTACGTCCTATGTTCAGCGAACCGACTTATCACGCCTTCTGACGCCCTGCAGCCCTGACATCTACGTAATATCGTCCTAGCGCGATTCTCAGTTTATGAGAAGGGAAAACAGGTAAAGTTTGCGAATTATATGAAAATAATATTCGCAAAACGAATGGGTGAAAAAAAATACAGGAAAAAATGAAATACAGAGATAATAAAAGAGAGAATTTTCGGGTGAAAGAATAGGAAGAAGTTGTAGGAAATTAAATGAATATAAACCCTACGTGACAGAGCCTCCCCCCTTTAAGATATGGAAGCACTCCATGTCTACGTTATGGAGTTTAATTTCCTATAACCGTAGCTTCGGGGTGTCTGTCCTCTTCCCTCTCATATTCCCCCTCCATCTCTGTCCAATTCCTACTCAAGTCCCCTCCTCAAAGTTTCCTTCCCCTGGAATGTCTCATATGCGCGCTTGAAAGAGCGTCGCCGCTTCTGACATTTTTGAAAGATTTCCTGTGATAGCGGTGGAATATCCCTGCCACTATCGTCATCTTCGTCAGTTTTGGCGATCGTCAGGAGATGGTCGGAGGTTGGCACTGGTTTTTCCAAGTATCTCTTTAAGAGATTTAAATGGAAAACCTTCTCCTTTCCTTCAATAGAGATCTGGTAGTTAGCCTTAGAAATCTTTTTCAGGACGGTAAACGGCCCTTGCCATCCGATCTTCAGTTGGTTGTTCTCGGTAGGGAGCAACACCAAAACTTTCTCTCCTGCTTCCAGTTCTCTCTCTTCCGCGACTTTCCTGTATCGGTTAGCGTGCTTGGTGCGTGCTCGCTTAAAGTTAGTCGTTGCTAGGTCCCACCCTAGTTTCAACCGTTCCTTTAAAACCGACACATATTTACTGGCTGAGACAACTGTCTCATCAGCCTTCTCGTCTGTCAGAGACTGAAGTAAGGCTTCAAGCGGGCCCTTAATGGGTCTGCCGAATAAGAGTGTAGCTGGCGGAAATCCTGTGGAAGTATGAGGAGATTCTCTGTAGCCAAATAATGCTGCAGGAATACAGAGATCCCAATCTTCAGGTTTCACTTGTGCCAGCTTACTTAGCATCATGGTGAGGTTTCCATTAGCACGTTCCACGAGCCCATTTCCGGCCGGAGTATATGGCTTAGTGTGGATGTGTTGGGTCCTCAAGATCTTAACGATCTCATCCATCAACAGGTTTCGGTATGGAGATCCATTATCCGTCAACACTTGCTGAGGGAATCCCAACCGAGTGAAAATCTGCACGAGGGCTTCTGCGACATGCTTGGCATCTGCGCATGTTAGCGGGATAGCTTCTGCCCATAAAGTGCATGTATCGACTAAGGTCAGGATGAACCTGTTCCTTCTTTTAGTCCTTTCGAAAGGCCCTAAAATGTCGATCACAACCCGTTCGAATGGTGTACCCACTATTGGCATTTCACCCAAAGAAACTGGGGGTGCCCGTTGCTTGGGTGGCACACGTTGGCACTGGGCACAGGATTTGACATATCTGATAATATCAGTATTTACTCCTGGCCACCAATAATGAGTGGTTATACGTTGGTTTGTGGCGTTCTGTCCCATATGTCCGCTAAAGGGAAGAGAGTGCCCCATTTCTAGGATTTGGCTTCTGTACTGTTTCGGTACTAGGAGCTGGTTGTAACCTTGGTCAGGCTTGCCCGTTCTCCGATAAAGTACGCCATCCTTAGAAAAAATGTCCCCGTGCTGTGTTGGTTCCTTCGCCATGGGCAGTTTCCTAAAGCAGGGTGCCAAAGTCGGGTCCTTGTATTGCGCTTCTTTAAGTTCCATAGGTAACAAATTTGGCGCAGGCTCCCGTTCCTTCTTGGTTTGCCCTCTTGTAGTTACAGCTGCCACAATCGGCTCTTCCGGTTTCCCAATACACACGTATCTCCCGCCAAGTATGACTGGGTAGATGGGATCATCCATAACAGCCGCTTTGATCACACCTCTGACAAAGTCAGAGTGTATCTCCACCAATGCGATGGGAAGCGCTGTAGGTGCCTCACTCTTACGAACTCCACAAAGTTGGACGGTCTCTGCTGTCTCTTGACCGGGTTTGACCAGGTTTCTGGCAACAATGCAATCGTAAGAAAGCCCCGTGTCAAATAAGCAAGAAGTTTGAGAACCGTTCAAAGTAACAGTACCTCGCGTTGAGGGTCTATCCCCAACAGGTTTGGAATCACTGTCAACAATTCCGCCTTGCGAGACTGTCAATAAGCATCCGATGCGTTTCGGCTCGGTGTGCTCGCTCTGATCATATGTCCCGTGCTCAGGGGGTTCTCCCTTTGCCACCTTGTCCTTTCTGGCTACGCTGCCATGTAGGGCGGTCGGGTTGATCAGACTGTTTGGGGTGGTTGGGGTACTTGTTCTTGTAGAACTTGGATTTTTCAGGAGGGGGGTTTTGAGGTCCAGTTTCTCTGTGGTTGTTTTGGTTAGAAGCCTGAGAAGATTGCTCTAGGTTATGTTTTCGAAAATGCTCCTCTGTCGGTTTCCGCTTTGTGGCCGGTAGTTCAGCCAGCGCATTGTGATAACGCTCAGACTTTTCCAAAATGTCTTCAAGTTTTTCTGCCCCCTGCTCAGCGAGAAATCTCCGGGTATCAGCAGACAAAGTGTTCTTTATTTGTTCAGTTAGAACAAGTTCCTCAAGACCTTCATAGGTAGAGGGGAGCTGCGAAAGCTCAAGGCACTTTGTTAGATATCCCTTAAGACGAGATGAGAACTGGTGAAAAGTTTCAGAATTCTCTTTCCGGCTGTTGCGAAACAGTTGCAAAAACTTGCGAGCGTTCATTTCAAAGCGCTCCAGTAACGCTTTCTTCAACACATCGTAGTCGTCTTGTTGGCTACTTTCCAGCTTAGAATAAACATCATAAGCAGAACCTTTTAGGGCCTGGGAAAGTTTCATATTCCAACGCGACCTCTCTAACCCGTACAGAGTTGCAATTTTCTCAAATTTTTCTAACCATGTGTCAATCTTCTCATTTGGACAAGGAAAAGATTCAAGAGTGAAAGACATAGCATTTAGTTGAAGAGATTGAGTGTTAGCCGGGTCAGTTAAGGAAGAATGAGGAGAAGACTCTCCATTGCTGGAGGTAGAGGCAGCACCACGGCTTTGGAACTCTAGAGTCTTAAGCGCCAGCTCATGCTGTCTCTGTTTCTCTTTTTCCTTAAGCTGTCTCTCCTCCCTCTCCTTCTCCTGCTGTCTCTGCTTCTCCTTCTCTCTTTCCTCATGTTGCATCCTGCGAATTTCCATTTCCTCGTCCATCTTCTTCTGCTGTAATAGCCGGTCTTCCGCTTCTTTCCTCTCCGCTGCTTCTTCTTTCCTCTTTAGTTCTTCTTCTTTCCTCTCCGCATCATATCTCTCAAGTTCGTCCCTGACAAAAGCTTTCGCTTCTTCTCCTTCCAGTCCCTCCTCTCTCGCTTCGTCCCTGAGAAGTTGTCTAAGCTTTGCCCTCTCGGCCATATTATGTCAGTGACTGAGACTAGTGGAGAACGAAAATAGGAAAAAGGATACACTGGTTCCTACCACTTACGAGAAAAAAATGTACCAAAAAATCAAAAGATGATATCCTTAACCCTGGGATACCTCCTCCAAAAAAAAAATCTAACTATCGCTGCTATTATCGGCAATAAAGCACTCAATGCAAAACACGACTACGCCAAATAAATGGTAGTTAAGATTAATCCCTGAAAAATAAGTAGTTACAGTGGAAAAGCAAAATAATTATTGCAAAAAAAAATTTCGGAGAAAAAAAAAATCCCCTTAATTTTAAAATCCACTATAAGTTCGCCCCTGAAGTCAGATCGGGTAAGGGAGGGAATTAATCTGGACAAAAAGTCCGAAACACACTCCTTAACTTAGTTCAAACGCCGTTCTGCCTCAGTACCCAGTGAATGTTATACACTCACCACTTTACCAGCATTTAGTATTACAATCAGCAGTTAACATATATCCCGACAAAATCAACCTGTAACCAAAATGTATATTATTCAAAGATGCTGTGGAAAAAAAAAACTTATTAGTTTGTGTGGTCAGCACGCCCGTAAACAGATCGTTAGTCTAGGGGGTAATATTTTTTTTTTTTTAAATTTCACAGTCACAAGACATCACACTCTTACTCTATATCAGAATACAGAATCTTAAGTACAAAATCCAGATAGACGAGTCCACGTTTGTCGTACTCGTCTTCCTATTCTAAGTTCAAAGACCGGAAACGAGTCCCCATTTGTCGTAGATTTCCGATAGGAGAATTAAGACTAGGTTTGGTCCCTTCTGAATAGGTTTGAATAGGTGATAGACTCAGTGAGAGTTAGTGAAAGTTAATAGAATTTACACACACGTGAGATGATAGATTTTGATATAGTGGCTGTCTCTGAAAGCGAAAAGAATTCTTCTCTCTCTCACCTATCTTCTACAACAGTTGTTACAGCGTCAGACAGACTACACCAATATACATATTACGTATATTTCTATCACTCACAGGCACGCACATACACGTGACGACAGGTAAACACACAGACGTGGGAAAACTATAACAATGATATATATATTATCTAGAACGAGCTGACCAAACGCGATTATTAAGTTCAAGAGCGATTTTATTATCAGGAAAAATCGGCTCACAACATCAAAGAAAGTACATCAAGGAAAATACATATACACATAGTCATAAAAAAAATCAAGGAAATGTTGCAAGGATGATAGCCCCGTTATAGTGTTAACTCTAGGTTTAGCCCAGCCCCGTTAAGAGAACAGATGATGGCGCCCGAGTCACAGATACATAGAGTTTGAGTCTAAGAGTTGTCTTTGTTTTATCTCGTAATTATATGCACAGAGTTTTAAAAAAATCTGATTTAACCTAAGACAAAACACAAGAACTCTAGCCTTAGCAACAAATTATGCAGATTGAAAAAAAAATTAGGACAGCAACAGGGTGTCAAAGATAAAATAGTGAAAAATATCACTCAAACCAGCGTACACTCATTCATTCCGCCATGGCTTCTCATACTTGTACTCACGACTTTGCTTGCTGCCTCTTGGAACACATTGATTTTAGATTTTCACACAGACTCAAAAAAATGCAGTCTTCTGCCAAGAAGTCCCCAGTTCCAAAAGACGTATTTAACTTGGAGTCTCCGGGAACGACTACTTGGGTATGCAAATTTGTTCAAATGTCTGATTAAGTCACCTAACAATTATTCCAGGCGCGGGAGTTAGCAGAGCACAGTGTCAATAGCGTAGGTTTCTAAAAAATGATGAATGTCAGGTCGGTGCCTTCCCTCAGTATAGGATTCACTTTAGTCACACCACAGATTTGTCCACAAGATATAATCTAGTCGGGAAATGATTGTTAATATTCACGCCACCAGGCAGCAAATTATATAGAGTTTCTAGAAGAAATTAAGTGCTGGCTCCAAGGTCCAGTATTTATCGTTACAGTCTTTGAAAACCCGTTATAGGGATATTAGTATTTCTGTCTAACTTGCACCGTCAGATCAGTGTTACTTGAGAAAACCCACGTGGTTCAAAATAAGGACTGTCTATTTCTTCACAAGTATGTAAACTACTACTAGGTGCTGGTAAAGTTAGGGTCACCCCAAAACTTTCACTGTGTGGAGGAAAAATAACACATATAATATAATAAACAGAATCTGTACTGGTTAAAACTTACATTTAAACTTGCAAGCAGAGAGCTTTGCTTATCATTTAAACTTCCCGTGACGTAAGTTATATTTAAAAATCAGCAATCCTCATAAATTTAGAACACGTGCGTATTCCGTCACCATTCATGAGGCTGGATTCTAGAGTTTATACGTTAGTTTAGAAAAATACACTCGACTGAGTATTAGCAGTTAAATTAAATTTATAAATAGCTACAATTGCCGTTATAAGCTAGAAATTTTAATTTTATTCTGCTTTCCACTGAATGCTTCCCTAGAAAATATAATAGCCTACTACTTTATTTCTCTTCTGCGCTAAAGAAATAGATTAAAATGAATTTAGCGATTTAACACTTTAACACTCACAAAATCTATATATCTATCATATTAATTACCTCAACCACAGAATTACAGGTAGTCGCACAACTTAAGAATAAAAATGCTGAAAATATTTCTGGAAGTCTAGAAGTTCGACAAATTGCCGAAACAAACTGAGATCTTCGCTAACAGCTATTCTGTTTTCGAGCGACCTATCTACTGTGGATCTATGAGCGAGAATGAAATTAAAGTTTCAAACTTGGCCAATATCTTAAAATCAGACAAAGGGCCCAACCTTACTTCGCCAAGCGAAATTATCTCCCCTACTCCCAACATTTACGTCCGCTTAACGCGTGTCGTAACTGTCACCTACTGACCACGATGTACGCGTGTCAGTTTCAAATCCCAGACAGCCTGACTCCATTGCAGGGCAGTTTTCACACTACAGCTGACCATGGCCCAAGTGAGCGCCGTGTCAGTTTGGGATTTTCCAGACAAATGTCTGGATACTGACCGGTGCAGATGTAAAGTATCACACCTCACCGGGACTAATGCCGAGAAGAAGCTCGCGCGCTCGGTGAGAATGTAGACGATTTGCTACGTCCTATGTTCAGCGAACCGACTTATCACGCCTTCTGACGCCCTGCAGCCCTGACATCTACGTAATATCGTCCTAGCGCGATTCTCAGTTTATGAGAAGGGAAAACAGGTAAAGTTTGCGAATTATATGAAAATAATATTCGCAAAACGAATGGGTGAAAAAAATACAGGAAAAAATGAAATACAGAGATAATAAAAGAGAGAATTTTCGGGTGAAAGAATAGGAAGAAGTTGTAGGAAATTAAATGAATATAAACCCTACGTGACATGATATTAAGATGCTGCTTGCAAAGAAGGGCCTATTGATAAAAATCCACTCATCTGAAAAGTACAGTAACTCAGCTTCACCTTAAGTAAGGATTATTGATGTTTTTCTCTCTTATTAGTTTAAGTAGTTAAACTTATACAGTAACATGTATGTTATTCAATGTTATTCAAATGTATATATATATATATATATATATTTTTTTCTTAACCAGCGGCACTTGGGCTTTCAGCCCTTCGGCCCAATGACATGTCATTGCGAGGCTGGGGAACCTGAGGACTTTCCTTCCAACCCGGTCAGGAGCTTCGCTCCTTCCCATCCACAGAGGGTTTATCACAGGAGCCGTTCAGGCTATTCAGTCAAATTTCCGGCCGTAAACATTTCTTCAAACGCCGACGCCCGGGTTTGAACCATGAACACCTGGTCGCCAGTACAACGCCGAAGCCATTACACCAGCGCGGCTCCCAAAAAATGTATATATAAAATGTATATTATTTTAAATTGACATCAACTTGATTTTTCCGGGACATGTCCCGACTTTTGACCTTTTCTTTACCCAGTTGTCCCGATTTGTTGCACTGAAATAGGTCAAATCTACTATTTTGTCCCGAATTACGGTTTTGAAAATATGGTCACCTTACATTTACTCTTGAAATCATCTACACACTTCCAGGGATTCCCCCTGTGGTGAAAATTGTTGAGAACCCAGTATTGCACAATAAGCTTGGAGGAACCACTTGAGCCCCATGCGTAATTTTTGGGCTTTGACTTGGGTGACTGCATACAGAAGGATCTCACTGTGGCACAAGTGTTTGGCAGGGGAAGCTGAGAAGTGGCTCTGTGCAGGACGTGACAATTCCTTGAGAAAGCCCAGAGCCAAAGTACAGTATTTTTAGCTATGCATAGTTGGAGAGCCCCCTTGTGTGGCGGGGAATGCACAGTATGCCACACGCTTCTTACTTCTAGATTAGGACGAGATGTTACAATCCTTTAAATGCTAGCAAAGCTGGAGAAACTAGACCTCATGACTTCAACTCAACACGTTTCGGAATGGCAGAAAAGCCACAGGAAAAGATTAGATCTACAGTGTAGATAATACCAAGGTGTCTTTAACTTGGTATCGGCTGCTCAAGATCGAGAAGCTACGCAGCCCTAGTTAAACAACAACAACAACAACAATGAACGGCTTGAGCTTCCAGCGGGGCCTACTGTAGAGGTGTCTTCTTTTTCCCGACGGATCGGACACGGGGAACTGATGACGCTAATTTACTAAGAATAATAATGTGGGATTTAGCCAACCACGTGATTGGATAAACATACAATGTGTAGGGTGGTTAAATCATGTTGGTTGAATGTAAGGATTTTCATAGATATTTAGATTTATTTGCAATTTTTTATTCAAAGAGAGACAACCTTCCCATAAACTTCTTAGGAAGGTTTGAGTTATGTCCCTGTATTAGTGTGCACTAAATTGCTCGAAATTCGTTTATTACCCCTTGTTATAATTTAGGGATATCGAAACATTCAACTCTGAAAGAAGCACGATTTACATCTCGGATAATTTTCTAAACTCTTAAAATAAAACAGTTTGTTTGTGGACATGTGCCACTTTGTTTCTGTAAGGTGTCACTCCTCTTGTAACCCAGTTGCTTAGTTTACCATCATCGAGCCACTTATTTGTTACGAGTGAGTTACCCGCCAAAACAAGGCGAGAAATAATTCTGTTGGGCTTCTCCTGCTGCATGTCCTCATGTCGACATAAATTCTACTCTGGTCATTTATCTGGATGTATTGGTTATGACGTTCTGGATGTATTGGTTATGACGTTCTGGATGTATTGGTTATGACGTTCTGGATGTATTGGTTATGACGTTCTGGATGTATTGTTATGAAGTTCTGGATGTATTGGTTATGACGTTCTGGATGTATTGTTATGACGTTCTGGATGTATTGGTTATGACGTTCTGGATGTATTGGTTATGACGTTCTGGATGTATTGGTTGTGACGTTCTGGATGTATTGGTTGTGACGTTCTGGATGTATTGGTTATGACGTTCTGGATGTATTGGTTATGACGTTCTGGATGTATTGGTTATGACGTTCTGGATGTATTGGTTATGACGTTCTGGATGTATTGGTTATGAAGTTCTGGATGTATTGGTTATGAAGTTCTGGATGTATTGGTTATGACGTTCTGGATGTATTGGTTATGAAGTTCTGGATGTATTGGTTATGAAGTTCTGGATGTATTGGTTATGACGTTCTGGATGTATTGGTTATGACGTTCTGGATGTATTGGTTATGACGTTCTGGATGTATTGGTTATGACGTTCTGGATGTATTGGTTATGATGTTCTGGATGTATTGGTTATGATGTTCTGGATGTATTGGTTATGACGTTCTGGATGTATTGGTTATGAAGTTCTGGATGTATTGGTTATAAAGTTCTGGATGTATTGGTTATGAAGTTCTGGATGTATTGGTTATGAAGTTCTGGATGTATTGGTTACGAAGTTCTGGATGTATTGGTTATGAAGTTCTGGATGTATTGGTTATGAAGTTCTGGATGTATTGGTTATGAAGTTCTGGATGTATTGGTTACGATGTTCTGGATGTATTGGTTATGAAGTTCTGGATGTATTGGTTATGAAGTTCTGGATGTATTGGTTATGAAGTTCTGGATGTATTGGTTATGAAGTTCTGGATGTATTGGTTATGAAGTTCTAGATGTATTGGTTATGAAGTTCTGGATGTATTGGTTATGAAGTTCTAGATGTATTGGTTATGAAGTTCTAGATGTATTGGTTATGAAGTTCTGGATGTATTGGTTATGAAGTTCTAGATGTATTGATTATGAAGTTCTGGATGTATTGGTTATGAAGTTCTAGATGTATTGGTTATGAAGTTCTGGATGTATTGGTTATGAAGTTCTGGATGTATTGGTTATGAAGTTCTGGATGTATTGGTTATGAAGTTCTGGATGTATTGGTTATGAAGTTCTGGATGTATTGGTTATGAAGTTCTGGATGTATTGGTTATGAAGTTCTGGATGTATTGGTTATGAAGTTCTGGATGTATTGGTTATGAAGTTCTGGATGTATTGGTTATGAAGTTCTGGATGTATTGGTTATGAAGTTCTGGGTCAACGGGTCAAAATGGCATGGGGGAAACAAACAAACAAATGGGCTGATATTTGACCAATTAATTAACTGCTGCTTTATCACACAATGTTTTATTAATGTAAGTATATTTTTTAAAAATCTTGCCTTTGAGCGAATAAAAAAAAAAAAATTCTATATAAACTTTCTATTACCGGTACTTTGAATAATTATTTAAAGGAGTTTCGACCTGAGCAACTAAATCGATGGAGTTACTGCAAATGTAACGAACTCCATTCTTTACTCATACACTTCTGAACTACAAATGGAGAACATTCAAGAGATTGTGTCCAAACATCCGCCATTATTAAGGATTATAACAAAATGCGCCTTGTTTCAACAGTCGCGCAATTTAGTTCCCCGTCCCGAAAAATGCGCCATGAAAAATATGCAACTCTAGTGGCACAAGACGTTGCAAATGTGACAGAGTGATAAGAGAATTTGGTTTGGTTTGATTGTAAGGATCATCTTCACTACACACGGACAACTTTTTCAGTGCTCCGATCTCTTCCTTTAGATAACACAAGAAGGATCTCAACACAATGCACGAACTCCGAGAGAATTATGAGGTTTAATGGTTGAGTGTAAGGTTTTTCGAACATGATTAAATCTATCTGACTAGGTGTAAACACGTTGGAAATAACTTGTCCGTGTTTATTTTAAGAACTTTCATTTTTGTATAGTAACTGCAGTTTTTTTTTATCTTTAAAAGAGAGAGAAAACCTTTACACAAATATCAATGAACGGTTTGTGTTATCTCCTATTAAACACAAAATTGCTCTAAATTATTTGTTCGCTACCCGTGTTTTCTTATGGAAGTTTCAAAGCCAACAGCGGAGAGAGAGAGAGAGAGAGAGAGAGAGAGAGATAGATAGATAGATAGATGTAGGTAGAAAGATAGATAGGGATACATAGAGAGCTTGAGAGATATATAGAGAGAGAAAGAGAGAGAAAGGAAAAGCCCAACATCTCAATCCATTGTCCAACCTTATAAAAGGAACTGGTTTTTTCAACTATCTGTTTGTGCCTTTTTTCTGTGCTCCGCAGTTGGCCTTGTAACGTATTTGCTTAGTTTACCAACGCCGTGTCGCTTATTTGTTACTGTAGGCGGCGAAAAGGTTTTCTCGAAACATCTCGGGTAACTAATGTGTGTGTTGGCAAGACAAGCAAACAGTAGAACGCACTTCACAACGGTCGGCTCCATGTGAGGAACAGAATGACAGTATCGCTTTCACAAAACTCTTTGAGGGAGAAATGTTATGGTGATGAGAGAAGCCTGATACAGACGGCCAACCGTATCACAGAAATACATATGGTTATATAAGAGCGATGAGAAAAACAAGAGCCCCCCCCCCCTCCACATTGTGAAAGAAATGTCTGTGGCTGTATGAGAGACATGGGAGACGCCTGAGACAAACCGTCCTCGATTTTTCCCAAATTTCTATCGATCCGGTGACACATTAAGTCACCCACATCAATACGGTCTTAAATAAGAATTCGGAGCCCTATTTCAAACGACGTTGGCTACTTAACTGGCAGCATGATCGATAGACATTTGGGGAAACATAGTTCCACTGTGGTTGAAATAAACAACACTGGGGCATGCTCTTGTACGTCATCTAGATAAGTCGCCCATTACTCCTTTTTACCGTGTCTCGAGGCTTCTCTTCTAGGGTAAAGGACAGAATAGACGCCGAACAGAACGGGGCTTACACAATAACAACTACCAGCATGAGAATGGAGGTAGAGACAGCTAATTTAGCCTTAAGGTGACTAACTGAAACTTCATTAACAAAGGCATGAATGGAAACATTCATAGAAGCTTCGAATCTGCATGAGCTGGTGTGGATCTACTGTCCTGGTCATGCAAGGGTATGCGGTAAAGAGAGAGCTGACAGACTAGCATCAAGAGCACTCATAGTGAGGACACAGGATCTGGATAAGGGACAAATACTGAGAAAAATTAATGATTGCCTTTTAGAGAATGACACTATAATAGATGAATTATCAAGGTTAAGACTGTTGGAATTTGGCATTAAACGTAAAGCTGGCAGAGAGTGACGTTTGAGAAGATGCATTCGTCGTGTATACAACCAGCGAACTGCAAGAACAGTTAGCAATCACACTCTTCGACATGTACTGCGGGAGACTGAGCACCCATGTGTTTGCCCGGAGTGCAATGATGTCGATTCTGTTCAACAATAACAATAACTGCGTCTTTGAATTCTTTGCCGTGTCGAAAAGACAGCCCACTGTTCTTCACACCAACCTACCACCATAAGTCCTTTCAACAGGAACAATACGTCTTACATGACACAATACAATGACATGACGTAAGACAAAACAAACTCACCGACTTTCGAATAATCATATCCAAGGTGCTGAAAGCCGCCTGTCCTGTTGGAGTCTTCGGACACTGTCTTGAGTCTTTGTCTCCTCATTTGTTACACCAATCACAATCAGCAACATCTACGCCATATCACACTTCGTCTTTATCTGTCTATCAATAGCTCTAAATCTAACCGGACCAATTCAAAGATCTGCCAGAGGTGTGAAATCTAAACTAAATGCTTAACGTGCATCACAGAAAACTTGTTTCAGACAAACTCACGCAACAATAATACACAGGTAGTAATGATTAAACAGCGAGTCCATGCTTAGAATGGGCTTCTCTGCGCTCGGTAACGAAAACAACAGACTTGTTCCCTAGTTCAAACATGGCTGCCAAGGACAAATGCTGAAAGGCCGTGAGTGAATTGCAGTTCACTTGTTTTCAGTTGAAATATCTTGTTTATAAAGATAGTTGACAAGAAAGATATATCTGTGAAAAAAGATTTGAAAAAAGTGTTTGTAGTTTAAATATCTTGTTTATAAAGATAGTTGACAAGAAAGATATATCTGTGAAAAAAGATTTGAAAAAAGTGTTTGTAGTTTAAATATCTTGTTTATAAAGGTAGTTGACAAGAAAGATATATCTGTAAAAAAAGATTTGAAAAAAGTGTTTGTAGTTTAAATATCTTGTTTATAAAGATCGTTGACAAGAAAGATATATCTGTAAAAAAAGATTTGAAAAAAATGAAGAAACTAGAAAAATAAGAGCGTTTGTGCGACGTAAAAAAAAAAATATCATGACAAGAGCAAGTGAAACAAGAGAGGAAACAAGATGCTGACGTTCGAATGGACACGGGACCCAAATATGCAGCAATAGAGAATGCAGTCAGCGACCCATAGCTTGACTGCTTGCGTCAGGGTCAGTGAACCAGAGCTGACCAAGACCCTACTCCACCTCCACGTGGTGGTCCTGGAAACAGGCTGCATCACTGCAGTCTGGCTGAGAGAGTAGGGATCGAAGAGGGAAGGCAAACCCGGTCCCAAAAAAATGCCGTGCTGAAGTCGGATGTGTCGGCCGAAAGGCGCAGATATCGCAGCTCCGTGTAAACAGACACAACGCAACCAACGTCCTTTTCAGGACGAACGAGGAAGAAGAAGAATGGACACACATTGAGGAAACATGATGATAGCATCACAAGGCAGTCCTGTTCTGGAATCTCCTTGATACGAGGGATATAGGAAGACCGCAAAACACGTGGAGTCGGGAATTAAAAAGCGGACAAGATAAGAATAAAGAAGACACGGACAGATCCACAGAGTATGTCACAGGACAGAAATGATTGGCGTGCGCTCATGCTCGCCCCATTAAGGAAATGAAGGGTACATATATGAGGGTTGTAGCATTAAGGCAAAGGACAACTGCAGTATTACTAAATACACAGGCACGATCCCATGATTCCATTCTGTAACATCTACATCTTTCTGTCCATGTGTGTCAGTTATCGCAGTGCGATTAAGCAGTGTTTCTTCTTGTACAAATTGTGATAGTAGCTGATTTAGCTGCAACCGGAAACATTAGTTCTCCCTACCCAGAATGCATCCACCAGCACTGGACCTAGCCCCTTGCAGGAAGCGTGCACGGAAACATTTATTCTTGCAGTAGGGGTGTATGTAGCAACTGTTTACCTGATGAGGTTGCCACACCCATAAACAACTTCAGCTTTGCCGCCTGGGGAACTATAATGGACTCGCCCCAAAAACAAAAAGTTTTCGCATGTCCTATGTTGACACGAGCGTCTGATTAACATAGTGGGTAGAGCGCTAGTATCGACTCGCTCATCTTCTTAGTTGTAAATGGGTACCTGACTTTGCTCTTGAGTTAGGGAAAGAAAAGGCAATGAGAAACGGAACTGGTCACCCCACCTCTTGATGCTGTACCTAGTATAGTGAAGTCTCTAACACTTCACTCCATTACGTCAGTATCTGCTATGAAACTACCTTGACCTTATTATAGGACTTCCATATACAGTTATTCATTCAATACCTGTGTCATCCCTCTAAAGCAGCGGTGGCCAAACTACGGCCCGCGGGCCAGATCTGGCCCGCCAACCAGTTTTGATCGGCCCGCCAACCTGTCTTGGCCGGCCTCTTATTGTTGATTGAAGCCACACTCTTCACAATGAAATAACCCACAAATGGATGTTTGAAATAAATAATTACATGTCATATTACAAATTACAAAACAAATTAAAACAACAGATTCATTATATTTTTGTTTTACAGTAATTTCAGTTCGAAGACTGGTATATATGTCTTGGCAGATGTGCAGTACAGTAGTTTGCCGTTGCTTTCTGTACGTGGTTCATTATATATGTAAAACTAAATCTCAGAACGTTATTTTTAAAGGATTTTATAGGTCTGGCCCTCTGGTGTTACCCTTTACCACAATCTGGCGCTCGGCCAACATTATCTTGGCCACCACTGCTCTAAAGCATGGGTCTTCATGAGACACATGCCAAACCCTCCATCCGGTCAAGGTCTTCTTATGTCTTGGTTAAACCCTTCGTTTTTTCATATTGAGGAAAATTAGGAAATCCTCACAAAACTAACTAACTAAGTCACAGCGTGGACCTTTAACTGTCCCGGGAGGATTAATTCTCTACATTGACTGTGGTTGAAGTAAAAATATTCCTTTTTGTTCGGAACAGACTGTATTTTAAGATAAAAACCACACTTTTTGCAGAGATTAAGATACTGTAAACAGTGTCCACGGACTCTAGCAGTGCATATTTTATTACTTGTCTACAATTTTGTATAAACCATTGTGTACCAATTTTATTGCTTCTTACTCATTCCTACTCCCCTCATTATTTCTTTCCTATTGACTATTATCATGTCCGAGTGCAAAAACTCTAATCAAAATATAGGCAATACCACTAATTCATGGCTTAAACTATCAGGGCTTAAAATTGGTCATTTAAACATTTACCACCTGCTAGGTAAGCTTTCTGAAGTCTCCACCTCCCTCCAACAAAACTTCCACATATTTGGTTTTTCTGAAACCCGTCTCAATGACAAAATTACAGATGACGAAATTAGGATTAATGGATTCACCACCATTCGCAGGGATCCTAACAGACAACATGAAACAGGGCTAGTCATATACATCTCAACATCTCTTCAGTACAGACGCCGTGATGATCTAGAACATACTGGCATTGAATGTTTATGGCTGGAAATAAAACTCCCCAACCTGACCCCCGTTCTAATTGGTTACCTGTACCGAAACCCTAGCTCTTCTGCTGTATGGTTTGACACATTCTCACGAATGATGGACAACGTTTGGGCTTCTTCGAAGGAAATTATTCTACTGGGGGATTTCAATATTGACCTTCACAAACCGAACAACACGTGGAATGATATCACCATCTCATACAACCTCATACAGTTAATCAATCAACCCACGAGAGTAACAGACTCATCATCTACATTAATTGATCATATCTATACGACCTGCCCAGAAAACATTATAGAATGCATAGTCCCACAGACATCATTAAGTGACCACTATCCTATTTGCTGTACCTGGACGAGAAAGGGGTTTAAAGCACCTAAAACGGAACACATCACAGTCCATTACAGGAATTTCAAAAACTTTAACATTCAATTATTCCTACAAGACCTACAAATATCCCCTCTCTCATACGTGTACCAACTTCCGCATCCAGAAGAAGCCATAACATACTGGATACAAACTTTCAACAACGTATTCGACAAACATGTTCCTATAAAGCAGGTTCGGGTCAAAAACATCAGAAAGACCCCATGGATAACCAACGAAATACTATCAACAATGAGAGAGCGGGACGAAGCACATAAGCTCAAAGATTTCAGCAGGTATCGGATGCTTAGAAACAAAGTACAATATCTCATTCGTCAGGGAAAAGAAACTACATTTCAGAAAGATGATTCAAGACAAAGCAAACAGCAAAGAAGTCTGGGCAGCCATTAGAACACTAACACACAAATCAAAGTCACTAAACTCTTTACCAAAAAGCTGCTCCCTCACGGCAACTCATTTTAGCAACCACTTCAAAACAGAAATTAGCCTTCTCAAATCGACACTAAAGCCAATGGACTGCGATATTAGTAAATTGACAGCCTTCTGCAACACTGAACACACACCACAACAGATCTAAGACATATTCCTTTTCTAACAGTACATGAAGTTCTCAAATATATCTTGGCATTAAAAAACAACAATTCATCTGGGCTTGATGGTATCAGCAATAAGATTCTACGTTACGCTGCGCCCATCATTTGCGACTCCTTAACCTATGTGTACAACCAATGTATTGCACACAACTACTTCCCCACAGCATTTAAATCTGCCAAAGTGTACCCCCTCTATAAATCTGGCTCACATAGCGATCCCAACAGCTACAGACCAATATCCCTTCTATCATCTCTTTCAAAACCACTAGAGAAACACATTTACAACACCACATTTCAACACTTAACAACAACAAACAAACTGCTCATTGATAGCCAGTCAGGTTTCAGACCCAAACATTCCTGTCACACAGCGCTCACCAAAATGGCAGACAACTGGCTGTCGAACATAAATGATGGAAAATTATGTGGTGCTGTTTTTGTCGACTTCAAGAAAGCATTTGACATGATTGACCACACTATCTTGGTTCAAAAGTTGGAAACCCTCAGAATAGGCTCTAATCCACTAAACATCATCAAATCATTCCTGGCAGATCGACAACAGTTAGTGCTTCACAACAACTCGGCATCAGATTTCTCGAAGGTAGTTACAGGAGTACCACAGGGCTCTATTCTTGGGCCCCTACTCTTCGCAATGTTCATCAACGACCTGCCACTACATCTAAAATATTCAACTTGTGACCTCTTTGCAGATGATTGTACTATCTACACTAGTGACAATGACTGCGTGGCACTTGAAATGACTCTTCAAAGCGATGTAGACAATCTAACAAAATGGAGTAATATGAATCGTATGCCAGTAAACACAACAAAAACGAAATCTATGTTGATTACCACCAGACAGAAACTCCTAAGCTGCACCAAAAGATCGCTACAGCTACACGCGGAATCAATACAAATTGAACATGTAACAGAACACAAAGTTCTGGGGATCACGATTGACCAGCACTTAACGTGGAACTCCCATGTACGGAATTTAACCAAACACATAGCACAAAAGACGTACCAGCTAGCCAAAATAAAACACTTCTTAGACGCAGACACTAGACTATTGTTCTACACCTCACATATACAGACACATCTAGATTACTGCTCTACACTATGGGATTGTTGCCCTGCTTCCACCTCGAAGAGACTGCACTCCCTGCAAAAGAGAGCAGTGCGTCTGATCACCGATAATCGCACGACACCACACACAAGGACAGGAAAAGAACCCAAAATACTGTCGCTAAAAAAAAAACGTCTTCTCTACAACAAAGCCAAGCTGACTCACACAATTCTATCTAACAATGCCCCGTCGTACCTAAGATCATTGTTTCAAACCAGTAGAAGGGAGGGACAACGATTACATCAGTTACGTCTGCCCAAACCTAGGATCGACCTGTTCAAAAAGAGTCTAGCCTACTCTGGTGCCTACTTATGGAACAGCCTTCCACACCACCTAAAAAGCCTACCTACACAATATTCTTTTAACAAAGCACTTTTCAAACACTTCCTCAACACTGATTATCTACCCCCATAGAAACAGTATTTGCCTGTCAACATCTCATCCATAGGTCAACATTTCTTTTCCTCTTCCGCTCATTTTTGTGTGTGAATAATTTGTTTTATATCCAAGTAATATCATTATTATATTCACTTTAAAATATTATTATATAATGTAATGTATGTGTGAATGTACCCACATAATACTGTACTTTAGAAATGTGAGTCGTGAGAATGTACCTGCATACCAAAAATACAGATTAATTGTAGACGGATTGACCGCATGAGTGAGTGTCGGTATACAGAATTTATTTATTTTTATTTATTGTTTTATTTATTTTATTTTATTATTACTTTTTTCCCCCATTTACTAGCTTGTTTGTTTCAAAAAAAAAAAAAACCCTACTCATTTTTTTTATTATTATGCTTGCATACTGTAAATGAATGCTGTTATGGTAACTTTATAATGTTGCATGCCTTTAAATTAATGCTTAAAGCATCATGTGGGAATGAAAGGATATAGTATGCAAGATTAATGAGAGTGGAAGGGCAGAATGTTAGACGGGCCTGCGCGCCCAATTCTTTACCCTTCGAAAATAAAGTTCGTTCGTTCGTTCGTTCGATCGATCGATCGATTATCTGTCTATCTATCTATCTATCTATCTATCTATCTATCTATCTATCTATCTATCTATCTATCTATCTATCTATCTATCTATCTATCTATCTATCTATCTATCTATCTATCTATCTATCTATCTATCTATCTATCTATCTATCTATCTATCTATCTATCTATCTATCTATCTATCTATCTATCTATCTATCTATCTATCATTCATCTATCTATCTATCTATCTATCTTTATCTAATGTTATCTATTTAATTATGATGATTATTGCAAATTTATTTTATTTTATAATGATAAATTATTAATTATGCTTCTAAATAGTATATATGATATATGATGAGAGAGAGAGGAAGGGCAGAATGTCAGACGGGCCTGCGTGCCCAATTCTTAACCCTTTGAAAATAAAGTTCGTTCGTTCGTTCGTTCGTCTAATTTATTTCTGTACGTCATTTTGGTGTCCCTCTGTTTCTTTGATACTGGGGAGCTGTTGTCTAGTTTTCTACTTCTTTATTTCTTACGAGTGCCTGAAAACATACCTTTATGTTTGTCTAATATTTATTTACAGTCTACACCAAGGACCGCCTTGCGATGCTATCTACAGTTTGTTCTCACTGAAGTCATAAATGATGCTGACAGGAAACTAAATGACTTGTTACTGAGCAGCATCAACCATTCACGATATCATCATCTCATCTCAACCCATAACCCGTCATGGGTCGTAGGGGTGCCATGGTGGAAGCATCAGCAGACATGGTCCTCCACTGCTCTCTATTCTCAGCAATGCGTACAAGTGTGGAAAAACCGTGTCCTGCCCATTCTTTGATGTTATCAGCCCAGGATTTTCTTTGCCTTCCTCTTCTCCGTTTACCTTCGACTGTTCCCTGGAGAATCGTTTTCGAAAGGGAGTCATGACTAGTTACATGCCCAAACCAGGCAAGCTTTCGACGTTTCACTATTGACAAAAGTGGTTCTTGGTGGCCTGCATAGGTGTTTATCTTCTCTCTAACATAGACATTTGTTTTGTGCTCTTTATAGCAAATGCGCAAAATTCTTCTATAACATTTATGCTCGAAAGCCTGAATCCTTCGCTCCGTATCTGCAGTGAGTGTCCAGCCCTCACACCCATACAAGAGAACAGATAATACAAGTGATTTGTATAATTTGATCTTCACAGGAAAACTGATGTTACTTTTCCAGATCACATTCAACCTTGTCATGGCAGCTGAGGCCATCTCAAGTCTTGTCTTGATTTCTTTACTTGATCTTCCATCACTACATATAATGGACCCGAGATATTTAAAGGTGTTAACTTCTTCTAACGTTTGCCCATTTAACGTGATATTAAGATGCTGCTTGCAAAGAAGGGCCTATTGATAAAAATCCACTCATCTGAAAAGTACAGTAACTCAGCTTCACCTTAAGTAAGGATTATTGATGTTTTTGTCTCTTATTAGTTTAAGTAGTTAAACTTATACAGTAACATGTATGTTATTCAATGTTATTCAAATGTATATATAAAATGTATATTATTTTAAATTGACATCAACTTGATTTTTCCGGGACATGTCCCGACTTTTGACCTTTTCTTTACCCAGTTGTCCCGATTTGTTGCACTGAAATAGGTCAAATCTACTATTTTGTCCCGAATTACGGTTTTGAAAATATGGTCACCTTACATTTACTCTTGAAATCATCTACACACTTCCAGGGATTCCCCCTGTGGTGAAAATTGTTGAGAACCCAGCATTGCACAATAAGCTTGGAGGAACCACTTGAGCCCCATGCGTAATTTTTGGGCTTTGACTTGGGTGACTGCATACAGAAGGATCTCACTGTGGCACCAGTGTTAGGCAGGGGAAGCTGAGAAGTGGCTCTGTGCAGGACGTGACAATTCCTTGAGAAAGCCCAGAGCCAAAGTACAGTATTTTTAGCTATGCATAGTTGGAGAGCCCCCTTGTGTGGCGGGGAATGCACAGTATGCCACACGCTTCTTACTTCTAGATTAGGACGAGATGTGACAATCCTTTAAATGCTAGCAAAGCTGGAGAAACTAGAGCTCATGACTTCAACTCAACACGTTTCGGAATGGCAGAAAAAGCCAACCACGTGATTGGATAAACATACAATGTGTAGGGTGGTTAAATCATGTTGGTTGAATGTAAGGATTTTCATTGATATTTAGATTTATTTGCAATTTTTTATTCAAAGAGAGACAACCTTCCCATAAACTTCTTAGGAAGGTTTGAGTTATGTCCCTGTATTAGTGTGCACTAAATTGCTCGAAATTCTTTTATTACCCCTTGTTATAGTTTAGGGATATCGAAACATTCAACTCTGAAAGAAGCACGATTTACATCTCGGATAATTTTCTAAACTCTTAAAATAAAACAGTTTGTTTGTGGACATGTGCCACTTTGTTTCTGTAAGGTGTCACTCCTCTTGTAACCCAGTTGCTTAGTTTACCATCATCGAGCCACTTATTTGTTACGAGTGAGTTACCCGCCAAAACAAGGCGAGAAATAATTCTGTTGGGCTTCTCCTGCTGCATGTTCACATCTCTGGGATTCATTTTTATCTGGATGTATGGGTTATGAATATTGGTTAAACGTTCAGTTTGTTTTGTGGGACTAGTTTCATGTTCTGGACTTTGGTTATGACGTTCTGGATGTATTGTTATGACTGGAGTATTGTGTCTGAAAGTATTGGTTATGACGTTCTGGATGTATTGGTTATGACGTTCTGGATGTATTGGTTATGACGTTCTGGATGTATTGGTTATGACGTTCTGGATGTATTGGTTATGACGTTCTGGATGTATTGGTTATGACGTTCTGGATGTATTGGTTATGACGTTCTGGATGTATTGGTTATGACGTTCTGGATGTATTGGTTATGACGTTCTGGATGTATTGGTTATGACGTTTCTGGATGTAAATATGGATGTTGGTTATGAAGTTTAATGAAGTTTCTGGATGTATTAGTTATGACGTTTTGGATGTATTGGTTTGAACGTTCTGGATGTATTGGTTATGAACGTTCTGTATTGATGTGTATTGGTTATGACGTTCTGGATGTATTGTTGTGTGAATTCTAAATGACGTTCTGGATGTATTGGTTATGAAGTTCTGGATGTATTGGTTATGAAGTTCTGGATGTATTGGTTATGAAGTTCTGGATGTATTGGTTATGAAGTTCTGGATGTATTGGTTATGAAGTTCTGGATGTATTGGTTATGACGTTCTGGATGTATTGGTTATGACGTTCTGGATGTATTGGTTATGACGTTCTGGATGTATTGGTTATGAAGTTCTGGATGTATTGGTTATGAAGTTCTGGATGTATTGGTTATGAAGTTCTGGATGTATTGGTTATGAAGTTCTGGATGTATTGGTTATGAAGTTCTGGATGTATTGGTTATGACGTTCTGGATGTATTGGTTGTGAAGTTCTGGATGTATTGGTTATGAAGTTCTGGATGTATTGGTTATGAAGTTCTGGATGTATTGGTTATGAAGTTCTGGATGTATTGGTTATGAAGTTCTGGATGTATTGGTTATGAAGTTCTGGATGTATTGGTTATGAAGTTCTGGATGTATTGGTTGTGAAGTTCTGATGTATTGGTTATGAATTTCTGGATGTAGTTCTGGATGTATTGGTTGTGAAGTTCTGGATGTATTGGTTGTGAAGTTCTGATGTATTGGTTATGAATTTCTGGATGTATTGGTTATGAAGTTCTGGATGTATTGGTTATGAAGTTCTGGATGTATTGGTTATGAAGTTCTGGATGTATTTGTTATGAAGTTCTGGATGTATTGGTTATGAAGTTCTGGATGTATTGGTTATGAAGTTCTGGATGTATTGGTTATGAAGTTCTGGATGTATTGGTTATGAAGTTCTGGATGTATTGGTTATGAAGTTCTGGATGTATTGGTTATGAAGTTCTGGATGTATTGGTTATGAAGTTCTGGATGTATTGGTTATTCTGGATGTTTGGATGAAGTTCTGGATGTATTGGTTATGAAGTTCTGGATGTATTGGTTATGAAGTTCTGGATGTATTGGTTATGAAGTTCTGGATGTATTGGTTATGAAGTTCTGGATGTATTGGTTATGAAGTTCTGGATGTATTGGTTATGAAGTTCTGGATGTATTGGTTATGAAGTTCTGGATGTATTGGTTATGAAGTTCTGGATGTATTGGTTATGAAGTGAAGTTCTGGATGTATTGGTTATGAAGTTCTGGATGTATTGGTTATGAAGTTCTGGATGTATTGGTTATGAAGTTCTGGATGTATTGGTTATGAAGTTCTGGATGTATTGGTTATGAAGTTCTGGATGTATTGGTAATGAAGTTCTGGATGTATTGGTTATGAAGTTCTGGATGTATTGGTTATGAAGTTCTGGATGTATTGGTTATGAAGTTCTGGATGTATTGGTTATGAAGTTCTGGATGTATTGGTTGTGAAGTTCTGGATGTATTGGTTGTGAAGTTCTGGATGTATTGGTTATGAAGTTCTGGATGTATTGGTTATGAAGTTCTGGATGTATTGTTATGAAGTTCTGGATGTATTGGTTATGAAGTTCTGGATGTATTGGTTATGAAGTTCTGGATGTATTGGTTATGATTCTGGATGTATTGGTTTGAAGTTCTATGTATTGGTTATGAAGTTCTGGATGTTAAGTTCTGGATGTATTGGTTATGAAGTTCTGTATGTATTGGTTATGACTTTCTGTAGGTATGGGTTATGAATTGCTGGATGTAGTTTTTATGACGTTCTGGATATATTTGTTATGAAGTTCTGGATGTATGTTATGAAGTTCTGGATGTATTGGTTATGAAGTTCTGATGTATTGGTAGTTCTGGATTATGAAGTTCTGGATGTATTGGTTATGAAGTTCTGGATGTATTGGTTATGAAGTTCTGGATGAAGTTATGAAGTTCTGGATGTATTGGTTATGAAGTTCTGGATGTATTGGTTTATGATTGGTTCTGGATGTATTGGTTATGAAGTTCTGGATGTATTGGTTATGAAGTTCTGGATGTATATGAAGTTCTGGATGTTATGAAGTTCTGGATGTATTGGTTATGAAGTTCTGGATGTATTGGTTATGAAGTTCTTGTGGATTGGTATTTTATGAAGTTCTGGATGTATTGATTGTGAAGTTCTGGATTAAGTTCTGGATGTATTGGTTATGAAGTTCTGGATGTATTGGTTATGAAGTTCTGGATGTATTGGTTATGAAGTTCTGGATGTATTGGTTATGAAGTTCTGGATGTATTGGTTATGAAGTTCTGGATGTATTGTGAAGTTTGGATTATGAAGTTCTGGATGTATTGGATGTGGATGTATTGGTTATGAAGTTCTGGATGTATTGGTTATGATGTTATGGATGCAGCGATCATGAAGTTCTGGATGTATTGGTTATGAAGTTCTGGATGTATTGGTTATGAAGTTCTGGATGTATTGGTTATGAAGTTCTGGATGTATTGGTTATGAAGTTCTGGATGTATTGGTTATGAAGTTCTGGATGTATTGGTTATGAAGTTCTGGATGTATTGGTTATGAAGTTCTGGATGTATTGGTTATGAAGTTCTGGATGTATTGGTTATGAAGTTCTGGATGTATTGGTTATGAAGTTCTGGATGTATTGGTTATGAAGTTCTGATGTATTGGTTATGTATTGGTATTGGTTTATGAAATGTATTGGTTATTTCTGAATTGGTTATGAAGATTGTGAATTCTGGATGTATTGGTTATGAAGTTCTGGATGTATTGGTTATGAAGTTCTGGATGTATTGGTTATGAAGTTCTATGAAGTTCTGGATGTATTGGTTATGAAGTTCTGGGATGTAGTTTGGATGTATGAAGTTCTGGATGTATTGGTTATGAAGTTCTGGATGTATTGGTTATGAAGTTCTGGATGTATTGGTTATGAAGTTCTGGATGTATTGGTTATGAAGTTCTGGATGTATTGGTTATGAAGTTCTGGATGTATTGGTTATGAAGTTCTGGGTCAACGGGTCAAAATGGCATGGGGGAAACAAACAAACAAATGGGCTGATATTTGACCAATTAATTAACTGCTGCTTTATCACACAATGTTTTATTAATGTAAGTATATTTTTTTTAAATATTGCCTTTGAGCGAATAAAAAAAAAAAATTCTATATAAACTTTCTATTACCGGTACTTTGAATAATTATTTAAAGGAGTTTCGACCTGAGCAACTAAATCGATGGAGTTACTGCAAATGTAACGAACTCCATTCTTTACTCATACACTTCTGAACTACAAATGGAGAACATTCAAGAGATTGTGTCCAAACATCCGCCATTATTAAGGATTATAACAAAATGCGCCTTGTTTCAACAGTCGCGCAATTTAGTTCCCCGTCCCGGAAAATGCGCCATGAAAAATATGCAACTCTAGTGGCACAAGACGTTGCTAATGTGACAGAGTGATAAGAGAATTTGGTTTGGTTTGATTGTAAGGATCATCTTCACTACACACGGACAACTCCTTCAGTGCTCCGATCTCTTCCCTTAGATAACACAAGAAGGATCTCAACACAATGCACGAACTCCGAGAGAATTATGAGGTTTAATGGTTGAGTGTAAGGTTTTTCGAACATGATTAAATCTATCTGACTAGGTGTAAACATGTTGGAAATAACTTGTCCATGTTTATTTTAAGAACTTTCATTTTTGTATAGTAACTGCAGTTTTTTTAATCTTTGAAAGAGAGAAAACCTTTACATAAATATCAATGAACGGTTTGTGTTATCTCCTTCTATTAAAACACAAAATTGCTCTAAATTATTTGTTCGCTACCCGTGTTTTCTTATGGAAGTTTCAAAGCCAACAGCAGAGAGAGAGAGAGAGAGAGATAGATAGATAGATAAATAGATAGATAGATAGATAGATAGATAGATAGATAGATAGATAGATAGATAGATAGATAGATAGATAGATAGATAGATGTAGGTAGAAAGATAGATAGGGATACATAGAGAGCTTGAGAGATATATAGAGAGAGAAAGAGAGAGAAAGGAAAAGCCCAACATCTCAATCCATTGTCCAACCTTATAAAAGGAACTGGTTTTTTCAACTATCTGTTTGTGCCTTTTTTCTGTGCTCCGCAGTTGGCCTTGTAACGTATTTGCTTAGTTTACCAACACCGTGTCGCTTATTTGTTACTGTAGGCGGCGAAAAGGTTTTCTCGAAACATCTCGGGTAGCTAATGTGTGTGTTGGCAAGACAAGCAAACAGTAGAACGCACTTCACAAAGGTCGGCTACATGTGAGGAACAGAATGACAGTATCGCTTTCACAAAACTCTTTGAGGGAGAAATGTTATGGTGATGAGAGAAGCCTGATACAGACGGCCAACCGTATCACAGAAATAGATATGGTTATATAAGAGCGATGAGAAAAACAAGAGACCCCCCCCCCCCCCCCCCCTCCACATTGTGAAAGAAATGTCTGTGGCTGTATGAGAGACATGGGAGACACCTGAGACAAACCGTCCTCGATTTTTCCCAAATTTCTATCGATCCGGTGACACATTAAGTCACCCACATCAATACGGTCTTAAATAAGAATTCGGAGCCCTATTTCAAACGACGTTGGCTACTTAACTGGCAGCATGATCGATAGACATTTGGGAAACATAGTTCCATTATGGTTGAAATAAACAATACTGGGGCATGCTCTTGTACGTCATCTAGATAAGTCGCCCATTACTCCTTTTTACCGTGTCTCGAGGCTTCTCTTCTAGGGTAAAGGGCAGAATAGACGCCGAACAGAACGGGGCTTACACAATAACAACTACCAGCATGAGAATGAAGGTAGAGACAGCTAATTTAGCCTTAAGGTGACTAACTGAAACTTCATTAACAAAGGCATGAATGGAAACATTCATAGAAGCTTCGAATCTGCATGAGCTGGTGTGGATCTACTGTCCTGGTCATGCAAGGGTATGCGGTAAAGAGAGAGCTGACAGACTAGCATCAAGAGCACTTATAGTGAGGACACAGGATCTGGATAAGGGACAAATACTGAGAACAATTAATGATCGCCTGTTAGAGAATGACACTGCAATAGATGAATTATCAAGGTTAAGACTGTTGGAATTTGGCATTAAACGTAAAGCTGGCAGAGAGTGACGTTTGAGAAGATGCATCCGTCGTGTATACAACCAGCGAACTGCAAGAACAGTTAGCATTCACACTCTTCGACATATACTGCGGGAGACTGAGCACCTATGTGTTTACCCAGAGTACAATGATGTCGATTCTGTTCAGCAATAACAATAACTGCGTCTCTGAATTCTTTGAAGTATCGAAAAGACGGCCCACTGTTCTTCACATCAACCTACCACCATAAGTCCTTTCAACAGGAACAATACGTCTTACATGACACAATACAATGAAATGACGTAAGACAAAACAATGAAATAACGTAAAACCAAACAAACTCACCGACTTTCGAATAATCATATCCAAGGTGCTGAAAGCCGCCTATCTTGTTGGAGTCTTCAGACACTGTCTTGAGTCTTTGTCTCCTCATTGGTTACACCAATCACAATCAGCAACATCTACGCCATATCACACTTCGTCTTTATCTATGTATGAAGAGCTCTAAATCTAACCGGACCAATTCAAAGATCTGCCAGAGGTGCGAAATCTAAACTAAATGCTCAACGTGCATCACAGAAAACTTGTTTCAGACAAACTCACGCAACAATACACAGGTAGTAATGATTAAACAGCGAGTCCGTGCTTAGAATGGGCTTCTCTGCGCTCGGTAACGAAAACAAGAGACTTGTTCCCTAGTTCAAACATGGCTGCCAAGGACAAATGCTGAAAGGCCGTGAGTGAATTGCAGTTCACTTGTTTTCAGTTGAAATTTCTTGTTTATAAATATCTTGTTTATAAAGATCGTTGACAAGAAAGATATATCTGTGAAAAAAGATTTGAAAAAAGTGTTTGTAGTTTAAATATCTTGTTTATAAAGGTAGTTGACAAGAAAGATATATCTGTGAAAAAAGATTTGAAAAAAGTGTTTGTAGTTTAAATATCTTGTTTATAAAGATCGTTGACAAGAAAGATATATCTGTGAAAAAAGATTTGAAAAAAAATGAAGAAACTAGAAAAATAAGAGCGTTTGTGCGACGTAAAAAAAAAAAAATCATGACAAGAGCAAGTGAAACAAGAGAGGAAACAAGATGCTGACGTTCGAATGGACACGGGACCCAAATATGCAGCAATAGAGAATGCAGTCAGCGACCCATAGCTTGACTGCTTGCGTCAGGGTCAGCGAACCAGAGCTGACCAAGACCCTACTCCACCTCCACGTGGTGGTCCTGGAAACAGGCTGCATCACTGCAGTCTGGCTGAGAGAGTAGGGTTCGAAGAGGGAAGGCAAACCCGGTCCCCAAAAAATGCCGTGCTGAAGTCGGATGTGTCGGCCGAAAGGCGCAGATATCGCAGCTCCGGTGTAAACAGACACAACGCAACCAACGTCCTTTTCAGGACGAACGAGGAAGAAGAAGAATGGACACACATTGAGGAAACATGATGATAGCATCACAAGGCAGTCCTGTTCTGGAATCTCCTTGATACGAGGGATATAGGAAGACCGCAAAAAACGTGGAGTCGGGAATTAAAAAGCGGACAAGATAAGAATAAAGAAGACACGGACAGACCTACAGAGTATGTCACAGGACAGAAATGATTGGCGTGAGCTTATGCTCGCCCCATTAAGGAAATGAAGGGTACATATATGAGGGTTGTAGCATTAAGGCAAAGGACAACTGCAGTATTACTAAATACACAGGCACGAACCCATGATTCCATTCTGTAACATCTACATCTTTCTGTCCATGTGTGTCAGTTATCGCAGTGAGATTAAGCAGTGTTTCTTCTTGTACAAATTGTGATAGTATAGCACGTTTCACAAGCTTTGCCCTCAAACAAATGTAATTATCTGATTAACCGTCTAACGTATTAATGCCATTTTTTGCATACGATGTTATATTGGGTTAGACCCAACAAATATATACTTTATATCTGTGCATCTTGTCCAGTTCCCATAAACGGATGAAATCCTTTGATCTTTGTCGGCATACTAATTATTGTGTATCGAGAAAAGAAATTTTACCACTTCATGCACAGATTCTGTGAATTGATTAGGCATAGGCGTGTCTACTATTACAATAATGTGGTCATCACGTTTGCATATGAATACCTGTTGAAGATGATTTCTTAAATGATCTGCATGCGAGATACTCGTGACATTGTTTGTCATTGACATTTAATGCGCTACCATACTGGACCTTCCTTGATCTAATTATTTCAATGGGTATCATCTCTTTGCGGTTCATAAATATCATAATGGAACGTTGCTCCTCTAATGTGCTTGTAAATAACGGTAAGGTCATCTTTAAAGAAATTAAACTTCATCCGAATCATAATCAGATGTCTCTGAGAAATTGAAAATCAATCTCGGCTGAATGAAAGACAAACCATCATTCTTCCAATATTCCTCTTCCTCTTGTAACACATGGTTCTCACATTTCTTCCAATAATCCCTGGCTATATTGGAGATGGCGGCTTTTATAAGTATTTCAACATCTTTTAATTTGAACGTTCTATTTTCTGTTGCTACCTGTTCCTTAATTTTAGCCCATACTAATTCTATTGGGTTTAAGTGAGAATGGTAAGGAGGTAATCTTAAACATCTGTGACCATGTTCATGGATTGCCTTGTCTATGTGAAATATCTTTGTATGCTGTGTCTTTTTTTACAATTCCAAGTAATTCAGGTTCATGGACATTTCGTTGAATGGAATGTTGTTTATGGTCAGCCAAATCTTTATTACATCTTTAATACTTGGTGAATTAGAAACTTTATCTTCTGGTGCCACAACGTTGTGATATGAGGCATTGTCCATTATCAAACACCACGGTCTATCCAAGGAAGGAAGTACATGATTCACAATCCAATCTTGAAATATCTTGCCATTCATCTCTGCATGGTAATCCCTATTATCTGTGGATTTTGAAATAAATATGAGTTCAGTATTATTTAGAAGCCCATGATGGCTGCTTCCTGGATGTGCAATTATTAGGCGCTGTCCTTTGCTGCTTGGTACTAGATTCTTAGTTATTCCATCAGATGATTGCCATTCTCGTTCATTACTGTGGTGCGCATTGATCCAAGTTTCATCTAAATACACAAAATCATAACAATCTCTTCTCATTTCTCTGACCTCGCGTAAATATTTGCTTCTCATTGCAACTATATGTGGCTTCTCACAAATAAGGTTTCTACCACCAACATATTTTCTAAAAGTGAATCCCAAACTCCTAATAGTCCTTCATAGCGTAGATTTGGAAATATCAATGTCATTATTCTTTCTTAACCAAATTTTCAATTTCCTTAAAGTCACTGCCTCATTATTGTGAAACATATTGCAAATTTCTCTGCGGATCAATTCTCTGTCAAAATTATCCACCACTCTTGGCCTAATTTTCGTGTGTAAAACACTGGAATTAGACATTTCAGATGTCGCTATCCAGCAATGCAATGATCGTTTGCTTATCCCCAAGGCGTGAATAGTCCTCTTTTGTGGATTTGAAATAGAATGATATAGTTTTCCTCGAGTAGCTTCATTGCAGAAATACTTAAAAATCCTATTTGTGATTTGCTGTAATGTCATAAAATGTACTCGCAGACTCATTTTTCCTTCTTAACCACACAATAATTTTTGTAGACACACCTCTGATTGACAATGTGTGCGTTGCACCGGATATAAACTGTTTTATGTTCAAGAAGTGCGATTTCACGCAATTTCACTTAAAAATCATGCCAATTGCTTGATAAATCAAAAATGTGCAAATGAGGTCGTATAATTTACTGTAGACATTTCAATATGTGTGCGTGTGATGGGTGTTGGCAAGTAGGATTTTATATTATATCGCAAAGAAACGAAAATTGAAACCAATGGCCGCATTTTAATGAAAAATTTAATTCATAGGGTCTATACCATTTCAAATTCACACACAAAATTTCACTTATATGCGTTATATATTCGCTGAGATATAGCATTTTTAAGTTGGGCAAAGCTAGTGAAACGTGCTACGGAAACATTAGTTCTCCCTACCCAGAATGCATCCACCAGCACTGGACCTAGCCCCTTGCAGGAAGCGTGCACGGAAACATTTATTCTTGCAGTAGGGGTGTATGTAGCAACTGTTTACCTGATGAGGTTTCCACACCCATAAACAACTTCAGCTTTGCCGCCTGGGGAACTATAATGGACTCGCCCCAAAAACAAAAAGTTTTCGCATGTCCTATGTTGACACGAGCGTCTGATTAACATAGTGGGTAAAGCGCTATAAGCACGTTTCACTAGCTTTGCCCAACTTCAAAATGCTATATCTCAGCGAATATATAACGCATATAAGTGAAATTTTGTGTGTGAATTTGAAATGGTATAGACCCTATGAATTAAATTTTTCATTAAAATGCGGCCATTGGTTTCAATTTTCGTTTCTTTGCGATATAATATAAAATCCTACTTGCCAACACACATCACACGCACACATATTGAAATTTCTACAGTAAATTATACGACCTCATTTGCACATTTTTGGTTTATCAAACAATTAGCATGATTTTAGTGTGAAATTGCGTGAAATTGCACTTCTTGAACATAAAACAGTTTATTTCCGGTGTTACGCACACATTGTCAATCAGTGGCGTGTCTACAAAAAGTATTGTTTGGTTAAGTAGGAAAAATGAGTCTACGAGTACATTTTATGACATTACAGCAAATCACAAATAGGATTTTTAAGTATTTCTGCAATGAAGCTACTCGAGGAAAACTATGTCATTCTATTTCAAACCCACAAAAGAGGACTATTCATGCCTTGGGGATAAGCAAACGATCATTGCACCGCTGGATAGCGACATCTGAAATTTGTAATTCCAGTGTTTTACACACGAAAAATAGGCCAAGAGTGGTGGATAATTTTGACAGAGAATTGATCCGCAGAAAAATTTGCAATATTGATGCCTCCTTTATTGTATTCTAAACACTCACGGGTAGTCATCAGGTTCTACTTCGGTTGAGTGAGTACACACCAACTTATGTTGATGTTTGTTTTTTATAAATGTCTTCTGTCACGCACGAATATGCACAATTTGGTGTAGGTGAATTCGTGCACGCTTGTGTCCAAGCAAGGCAGATGACGTCAGAGGTTAAAAAATGAAAGCCAGCATCTCAAGCCAGACATTGAGTCTGTTGCCTATATTCCTATATATACCCAGTGTGTTGGGTTAGGTATTCTTCTGGTACAATGACTTCTTGGTAGAAGCCATTGTCGGCTTACACTACACGTAAGTCCGAACCAGTTTTGGTAAGAAGTGAATTGTTTACTTGAACTTTCGTGTCACCATCCTTCGTTGGCATCTAGCTAGCACCTTTCTGCAAAGGGGTGTTATAATGGATCAACGGGGACTTTCACTGAAAGCATTTTAATATTATAAAGGATTCAAGGCTTCATCCTTTACGGTTTATTGGCTTGTAATATTATGTGAATTGCCGTCGCACGAGTCACGGCGACGAAGAGAGGTTAGCCAAGCACTAGGACATAACCTTCGTTGTTTATATTATATGCAAGCATGTATGGATCTGCCATGTCAGGGGTACCAAGCTACTTAAGTACCCGACCAGAATTGTAGGACAGAATCAATATATTTATTCCAAGATCTTTATGGTTGAATAGTCCTAACGGTCATGACATTGACGCAAGGTCAAACCCTGATCTTATGTGAGGAAGTTATTATGATGCCTGTACCATGCCTATATATATGCTACATGTACGTTTACTGTGGAATCCATGTTGAAGTACTGTAACCTGTTGTCGTCAACGTATTTCGTCCTAAATAAATTATGATGTCAGTAAACCTAACGAGTTCGTCCCTATACACATTGGCACTCGTTGACGTGCCTGCTTGTTATTGAAGTCCTTCCTTCACGTTCCAAGAAAGAAACATTCGCGTTATTATTGTCAAGTCCAAATAGCATCGCCCGTGTTGGACCGTTGTCACTACGACACCATCAACATCCTTTAGTCAGCGGTTCACACCCCAGTAAAAGCGAGGCTACAACTATGGCGGCGCAGTGTGGTCTGAAAATATCCATTTTTTCAGTAACGGAATCGAACTCAATCCAACTCGGTTGAAAAGAAAAATGCAGTCTTTCAAGGCGACAACATCCTGGACTGGTTATAAAATCTAACGGCTACTCAAGGTCAAGATGGACTCAACTGCTTCAATCATTTGCGGACTCTACCAGATGCTACGTAAGCTTCCTCGGTGATACAGCGCCGGAGTGCAAGACTCTGCAATCCTGGAAATTGCATTTTATCACAAAATGATGAGTATTACTCTGTTCGTTGTCACCGTCTTATGTTAGCTGAGCCGCTTTTTAATATGTCCATTGTAGTATTTCTTGTGATGCATGTTTTATGTTCCATGTTTGTTGTGGGCGGTAGGGAGGTCGATCTGACAAACGAGGTTCATCTCGAAGCTGATTCGGGCTCTTTGTCAGATGTTCTATAGGATTTATTTGTAAGTTTCAATTGAGCGATAATTCCGGTTCAAGGCTAGAAACCTTGCTGTAGTTCCGATCGCTACTTGTCTCTTATAATAGTATTTGTTTAGCTGTTCCGTCAAGTTTTAATCGTTGTTTTCATAGTTATTTTTATTCGTACCTTGGTTTTATGATGTATCTTGTATGTGATTATTGTCCTTCTAACCTGACTTTCGTTCAGTTTTTTACAAAACATATGTTTTTACACTGTCTTGTCAATTGTCTTGTGTAAGTTTTTATCGCAGTTATCATCGTAAATTTTTACGACATTCTATTTTAGTTTCACATTTTTATTTTTTATTTGATCTCTGCGACTGTTTTCACTTGTCTTTGATTATCTCGTCTTGTCATTGTTGTTGCTATTGTCTATGGCTCTTGTCTGTTCTTAATATTTCATTGTATAAATTATTTTCATTGATTAACAATATTTTGTATACTTAAGTGATAATTAGGTACCGTTCTTAGACAAGAACGTATTGCACACACTTAAAGTAAATTAACTGATAATTATTTGAGTAAATCAAAATGTCGTCGCTTGAATATTTTATGAAGCAGGCCAAATCCGTTGGGATGACCCCTGACGAGGCGAAAGCATTCGCACTATCAGAATACAAAAAGGCTCAAGAGATAGAAGCTGAACAGAGGAAATTAGAACTTCTGAAACAAGAAAATTTGAGATTTGAAGCAGAGGAAAATGAAAAAAAGAGGAAATTTGAATCTGAAGAGAATGAGAAACGATTTCAGCGTGAGGCGGAACATAAGAAATTGGAAGCAGATCAGAAAATATTGGAGGCTACAGAAAATGAGAAAAAAATGAGATTAGCCACTGAATTAGATGAGAAACGATTTCAGCGTGAAGCTGAAGAAAAATATAAACTTGAAATGGAAAAGACTAGAATGGAATTGGAAAGTAAACAAAAAGAAACAGAAGAAAGGAGATTGTTAGCTGAAGAAAATACAAGAAAATATCAACTTCAAATTCAACATGAAAAAGAAATGAAGGAATTAGAATTTAATCATTTTCGATTATCTCAGGAGGCTATTGCTCAAAAGTCTCAGGAGGGCCAAAATTCGTCTAAACAAGGGAATATTAAAAATTTTCATTTAATATTGCCAAAATTTAATCCTCCATCGGACGATGTAATTCATTATCTACATAGGTTCGAGGCATCATGCGAGGCCTATCACGTGGAAAAATTTCAATACTGTGTAAAATTATCAGAACTACTTAAGGTGAAGCTATGTCAGTATATTATGTTGCAACTACTGCTGATAAAAATAACTATGAGGCTCTCAGAACTGCTTTACTTGTTAAATATCAAATGACAGAGAATGAATATCGTTTAAAATTCAGATCTATGCTCCCACAAACGGGAAAACATTTTAACGATTTTATTGATCAAATAGCACTTACATTGGATAGATGGATCGAATTATCCAAGACGGATAAAACTTTTGACGCATTGAGAGATTTATTATTACGCGATAAAGTTTTGTTCTCGGTTAACCCAGCTTTTCTTGCTTTTTTGCACGAACATAAACATTCAAACATAAATGAAATGCAGCAAACCTGTGTACAATACTGTACCGCACACCCAAACTTGAATTTTGGGAATACTCAGGTTAAAGATGAATTTCCCGTTGCTTTTGCAATACAACAGGATTATCGCAGACGCCATCGCTCTTTAAGTAATGACAGAAACTACAAAAAGGGAAATAACGAGAATTTCAATTCTTGTAATTTTTATAGGGGGAAGCAATTTCAGCATTCTTCTCCATATAACAATTCTTGGGGTCAATTTCACAAATCAAGAGATTGGGATAACAATAATTGTGGAAATTATCAAGTAGGTACTTATAAACAAAATTGGCGATCAAAATCTCAGAATCCTAACTATAGACAAGATTCTCGTAATAGATTTTATGGTCAAAGCCATAACAGTGATAGCGCTAACTATCGTTCAAATCAATACGGTAACACAAGCAGAAATGATAATGGCAATTTTAGAAATGATAGTCACAATCGATCGCGACGTAGAGATAGATCTTCTAGCAGAGGGCCACGCCATCAAACTAATGTAGCTATTGTTGACACACAAGTTAACAAAGAGAATAATACAAATAATGACACTCATAATGCAATGTCTTGTTCTATTGATTATGAACAGATAAAGTGTTGCCAAGAATGTAAAACCCTGTTCCAGCCCAAGGCGATCACGACACTCCGTTGCGGACATGTGTTACCCAGTCTACCAGCTGTGTGTACGGCTACTTCAGCTCACAATGGAGAAGGAAGACTTAATTTCAATCGTGGTTTTATAAATTCTATTCCATGCTCTGTCCTTTTCGATTCAGGTTGCTCCACGATCGGCGTCAGAAGCTCTTTGGTCAACCCATCCTGTGCCACTGGAAAGACCATTAAATGCCTAACTTTTGGAGGAACTGTTGAAACATTTCCTACAGCAATAATTAATATTCACACTCAATTTTTTTCAGGAAATATACATGCATGTCTCCTCCCGTCACCAGTTTGTGACATAATACTTGGTAGGATACATGGCATTAAAGAGTGTACCCCACAGCAAATTGCTATTTGGGAAAAGCGACATATACATACTGCTAATGCAGTTGTAACTAGAGCACAAGCTCATGATATGTTGCAAGATACACCTACTGTACCTACTGTCCAAGGTAATAATGGTGATGTTAACACTCTTATTTCACGGGAGTCATTTATGACATTACAAAAAAATGATGCTTCTTTGAAAAATTTTTTTCATTTGTCTAATAACACTGGTAATGCTTCTTATACAGGATCTAAACATAGATTTATGTTAAAGAATGGGATATTAGTGAGAGTGATACGTGATGCCGATTCATCCGTACGTTCTCAGATCTTGGTACCTACGACATTGAGAGGTCGTATATTACACCATGCGCACGACACTCAATGTGCGGGCCATATGGGGTTCTCCAGAACCAAATCTAGAGTGCTATCAGCATTCTATTGGCCAGGCGTCCATAGGGATGTCAATATTTACTGCCGCTCCTGTACAACATGTCAGGAGGTCAAAGTACGTGGTCCATACCACGCAGCTCCGATTCAGGCTGCGGACATTCCAATTCGGCCGTTTGATAAAATGGCTATTGACATAATTGGTCCTATGCAACCATCAGCTAGAGGTCATACACATATACTCACTTGCATTGACATGTGTACTCGTTGGCCAGAGGCCATACCTCTTAAGAATACTTCTTCTGCCAGTGTTGCAGATGCATTGTGGTTGATTTTCTCACGTTTAGGTTTTCCTAGAAAGATCTTATCGGACCATGGAGTCCAATTCATATCGGAATCTATGTCCCAAGTTATGAAGTTATTAGGCATAGATAGATCGCTCATTGCTATCTACCATGCAATGTCGAATGGATTAATTGAGAGGCAGAATAGGACGCTTAAACAGTTGTTGAGAAAGATAACTCAGGACCATCCTGAAAATTGGGATAGAGTCCTCCCCACGGCACTTTCTGCGTATCGCGAAGTACAAAATGAGGCTACCGGATTTTCTCCTTTTCAATTGGTCTTTGGCGTTCAACCGCGCGGTCCTATGTCGTTACTACACGACTTACTTATTGAAGATAATATCACTGATGAAACTCAATCTTCTTACGAGTACGTGATTTCTTTAAGAGAAAGAATAATAGATGCGTGTAGATTAGCTACCACATCATCAGAACAAGCTAAAGAAAATGCTCGACTTTTTGCCAACAGGTATAGACGTCTCCGCCAACTTCTTCCTGGCGATGAGGCATATGTCTTATTGCCTTGCAAAGACAATCGTCTCCTTATTACTTGGAGAGGTCCTTTTAAAATAATATCTAGGATCTCCGATGTTGATTATATTGTCGATGTCATGGGAAAGCATAAGACTTTCCATATCAACATGTTGAAGGAATATTACACTCGTCCTGACTATCTTCAGTCAGTATTTCAGGCAACCGATGAGCCTACACCACCTATCCATCACTATTCTTCTTTATCCGTCATTCAAGAAGAAGAATCTTCTTTTCATGACGTACCTTTACCTTTACCTGTGGTACCACTCCATCCTAATGAAAGTTGGAATGACGTTACTATTTCTACTGATCTGTCGGTGGATCAACATCAGCAAGTTTCCGCTGTTCTTAGATCTTTTCAAGATGTTCTCACTGACATCCCAGGTCGTACGTCAGTTATTCAACATGACATTCTATTAACTGACGATACACCTATTCGAGTCCGTCCATATCCTATACCTCTGCACTTTCGTTCTCAGGTTGATAAGGAATTGGATGAGATGCAAAAGTTAAAAATAATTGAACCATCTACATCACCTTATTCTAGTTCTATGGTCATAATTAGAAAGAAAGATAACAATATCCGTCTCTGTGTGGATTATAGGAAGTTGAACAAACTTACCCAGTTTGACGCGGAACCATTGCCATTGTTAGAAGACTTATTGGGTAAACTGTCTAACTCTACTTTCTTTACTAAACTTGACCTCTCAAAGGGATATTGGCAAGTCCCATTGACCGAAAGGGCAAAGCCACTTACTGCTTTTTCTACTCTACGAGGGTTATTCCAATATAATTTCATGCCATTCGGTTTAGTAAATGCACCGGCTACATTTGTACGCATGATGCGTCGCGTACTTTCTCATCGTCCCGATGTCATTACATATATTGACGACATTTGTCTCTTTAATGACACATGGGATGAACACATTATTGGATTGAAAACATTACTGTCCACTTTACGGTCATGTAATTTAACGGCTAAGCCTTCTAAAGCTTTCGTGGGTTTTCACGAAATTTCATTTTTAGGTCACCGCGTTGTTCACGGTCGGTTATATACTGAGGACAGTAATGTCTCTAAAATCCTCAACATTTCTACTCCCAAAACTAAGAAACAAGTGAGATCATTATTGGGTCTTGTTCAGTTCTACGCTAAGTTCATACCTCATCTGTCCACTATTACTGCACCTTTCTCTTCGTTATTAAAAAAGGGCGCGGCTAACGTGATTCGGTGGTCGGAGGAACACCAAATCGCGTTGGACACCATTAAGGCATTCTTTTCTAAACCTCCTATGTTACAATTGCCTAATGCGAACCTCCCTTTCATCTTGTGCAGTGACGCCTCTGCCTACGGTATTGGAAGCGTGTTACTACAGGAGTATGCGGGCACCTTGCACCCAGTACTGTTCGTCTCAAGGAAACTTACGTCGGCTGAACAAAAGTACTCCGTTCTTGATAAGGAACTTTTGTCTCTTGTGTGGTCTATAACTAAACTCCAACGTTATCTTCTGGGATCACATTTCTTTGTAGAGACTGATCAGAAAGCACTTACTGCATTAAACACCAAAGACGTCAGATCTGCAAAGTCCACCAGATATGCAATTTCATTGCAACCCTACTGTTTCACAATTCGGGCTATACCTGGATCACAGAATGTTTTCGCTGACATTTTATCCCGCTGCCCGAGTGAATCATGTGACTTGGTACGCCCTACAAATGTGGATGCCTCTACACATACTACATCACATTTGTAAACATGACGTTCTTTGAACTTTACTTTGTGAATCAGTGACAATTTTTTTGTACATACTTAGTCAAGTGAATAAAGTTGTAACATTCCGTTGAATTACTTGAAGCGGAAAAAAGGGAAGAAAAAAAAAAACAGTGAATTATATATATAACAGTGAGGATCACATAACTTTTAGTATTTATGACATTATCTGCGTAAAGATACATTGTGAATTTAGATAAACATTAGTATATCGTGAATGATTTAACAATATTTTGTGGAATCTATGGTATTTCAACATACTCAAACTTTTAAAGGATCTTCGTGTTTATGAACTGTTTTGAAGTTAACTTAGAATCTTCAAGAACTAATTGAACTTTTAGCAGTGTAATAAACTGAAACATTATTCAGTACATTTTGATTAATGAACATATTTAATTAGTTTAATATAATTAACTATAAATATTTTAATCCTAATGATTACATCGGGTAACTATCACTCATTTTAGATAGTGATACGTCATTGGTAGTTATTTAATGATACTACTCATCCTTAGACACGGTTAAGTGTGTTGATAACTTCAAGTGTTGTATTCATATTCTTTGATTTTGTTCATTCACTCTCCTCTTATTGATTAATATGCCTCTCTTGCATTATTAGTATATAATACATATTTGTAAGTTTGTTTCACCTCTCCGCGGTAATTAAAAGAAAAAAAAATTTAATAGAATTAAATTTTTTGCGGACGGTGTGAAGGAAGCTGATGCCTCCTTTATTGTATTCTAAACACTCACGGGTAGTCATCAGGTTCTACTTCGGTTGAGTGAGTACACACCAACTTATGTTGATGTTTGTTTTTTATAAATGTCTTCTGTCACGCACGAATATGCACAATTTGGTGTAGGTGAATTCGTGCGCGCTTGTGTCCAAGCAAGGCAGATGACGTCAGAGGTTAAAAAATGAAAGCCAGCATCTCAAGCCAGACATTGAGTCTGTTGCCTATATTCCTATATATACCCAGTGTGTTGGGTTAGGTATTCTTCTGGTACAATGACTTCTTGGTAGAAGCCATTGTCGGCTTACACTACACGTAAGTCCGAACCAGTTTTGGTAAGAAGTGAATTGTTTACTTGAACTTTCGTGTCACCATCCTTCGTTGGCATCTAGCTAGCACCTTTCTGCAAAGGGGTGTTATAATGGATCAACGGGGACTTTCACTGAAAGCATTTTAATATTATAAAGGATTCAAGGCTTCATCCTTTACGGTTTATTGGCTTGTAATATTATGTGGATTGCCGTTGCACGAGTCACGGCGACAAAGAAAGGTTAGCCAAGCACTAGGACATAACCTTCGTTGTTTATATTATATGCAAGCATGTATGGATCTGCCATGTCAGGGGTACCAAGCTACTAAAGTACCCGACCAGAATTGTAGGACAGAATCAATATATTTATTCCAAGATCTTTATGGTTGAATAGTCCTAACGGTCATGACATTGACGCAAGGTCAAACCCTGATCTTATGTGAGGAAGTTATTATGATGCCTGTACCATGCCTATATATATGCTACATGTACGTTTACTGTGGAATAAATGTTGAAGTACTGTAACCTGTTGTCGTCAACGTATTTCGTCCTAAATAAATTATGTCAGTAAACCTAACGAGTTCGTCCCTATACACATTGGCACTCGTTGACGTGCCTGCTTGTTATTGAAGTCCTTCCTTCACGTTCCAAGAAAGAAACATTCACGTTATTATTGTCAAGTCCAAATAGCATCGCCCGTGTTGGACCGTTGTCACTACGACACCATCAACATCCTTTAGTCAGCGGTTCACACCCCAGTAAAAGCGAGGCTACAAATATGTTTCACAATAATGAGGCAGTGACTTTAAGGAAATTGAAAATTTGGTTAAGAAAGAATAATGACATTGATATTTCCAAATCTATGCTATGGAGGACAATTAGGAGTTTGGGATTCACTTTTAGAAAATATGTTGGTGGTAGAAACCTTATTTGTGAGAAGCCTCATATAGTTGCAATGAGAAGCAAATATTTACGCGAGGTCAGAGAATTGAGAAGAGATTGTTGTGATTTTGTGTATTTAGATGAAACTTGGATCAATGCGCACCACAGTAATGAACGAGAAAGGCAATCATCTGATGGAACAACTAAGAGACTAGTATCAAGCAGCAAAGGACAGCGCCTAATAATTGCACATGCAGGAAGCAGCCATCATGGGCTTCTAAATAATACTGAACTCACATTTGTTTCAAAATCCACAGATAATAGGGATTATCATACAGAGATGAATGGCAAGATATTTCAAGATTGGATTGTGAATCATGTACTTCCTTCCTTGGATAGACCGTCGTGTTTGACAATGGACAATGCTTCATGTCACAACGTTGTGGCACCAGAAGATAAAGTTCCTAATTCATCAAGTACAAAAGATGTAATAAAGATTTGGCTGACCAAAAACTACATTCCATTCAACGAAATGTCCTTGACGCCTGAATTACTTGGAATTGTAAAAAAGACACAGCATACAAAGATATTTCACATAGCCAAGGCAATCCATGAACATGGTCACAGATGTTTAAGATTGCCTCCTTACCATTCGCACTTAAACCCAATAGAATTAGTCTGGGCTAAAATTAAGGAACAGGTAGCAACAGTAAATAGAACGTTCAAATTAAAAGATGTTGAAATACTTACAAAAGCCGCCATCTCCAATATAGCCAGTGATTATTGGAAGAAATGTGAGAACCATGTGTTACAAGAGGAAGGGGAATATTGGAAGAATGATGGTTTGTCCTTCATTCAGCCGAGATTGATTATCAATTTCTCAGAGACATCTGATTATGATTCGGATGAAGTTTAATTTCGTTAAAGATGACCTTACTGTTATTTACAAGCAGATTAGAGGAGCAACGTTCCATTATGATATTTATGAACTGCAAAGAGGTGATACCTATTGAAATACTTAGATCAATGAAGATCCAGTTTGGTAGCGCATTAAATGTCAATGATAAACAATGTCACGAGTATCTCCCATGCAGATCATTTAAGAAATCATCTTCAACAGGCACAGATATAAAGTATATATTTGTTGGGTCTAACCCAATATAACATTGTATGCAAAAAATGGCATTAAAACGTTCGACGGTTAATCAGATAATTACATTTGAAGTTGGGCAAAGCTAGTGAAACGTGCTATAGTATCGACGCGCTCATCTTCTTAGTTGTAAATGGGTACCTGACTTTGCTCTTGAGTTAGGGAAAGAAAAGGCAATGAGAAACTGAACTGGTCACCCCACCTCTCGATACTGTACCTAGTATAGTGAAGTCTCTAACACTTCACTCCCTTACGTCAGTATCTGCTATGAAACTACCTTGACCTTATTATAGGTCTTCCATATGCAGTTATTCATTCAATACCTGTGTCATCCCTCTAAAGCATTGGTCTTCATGAGACACATGCCAAACCCTCCATCCGGTCAAGGTCTTCTCATGTCTTGGTTAAACCCTTCATGTCTACGTCTAATTTATTTCTGTACGTCATTTTGGTGTCCCTCTATTTCTTTGATACTGGGGAGCTGTTGTCTAGTTTTCTACTTCTTTATTTCTTACGAGTGCCTGAAAACATACCTTTATGTTTGTCTAATATTTATTTACAGTCTACACCAAGGACCGCCTTGCGATGCTATCTACAGTTTGTTCTCACTGAAGTCATAAATGATGCTGACAGGAAACTAAATGACTTGTTACTGAGCAGCATCAACCATTCACGATATCATCATCTCATCTCAACCCATAACCCGTCATGGGTCGTAGGGGTGCCATGGTGGAAGCATCAGCAGACATGGTCCTCCACTGCTCTCTATTCTCAGCAATGCGTACAAGTGTGGAAAAACCGTGTCCTGCCCATTCTTTGATGTTATCAGCCCAGGATTTTCTTTGCCTTCCTCTTCTCCGTTTACCTTCGACTGTTCCCTGGAGGATCGTTTTCGAAAGGGAGTCATGACGAGTTACATGCCCAAACCAGGCAAGCTTTCGACGTTTCACTATTGACAAAAGTGGTTCTTGGTGGCCTGCATAGGTGTTTATCTTCTCTCTAACATAGACATTTGTTTTGTGCTCTTTATAGCAAATGCGCAAAATTCTTCTATAACATTTATGCTCGAAAGCCTGAATCCTTCGCTCCGTATCTGCAGTGAGTGTCCAGCCCTCACACCCATACAAGAGAATAGATAATACAAGTGATTTGTATAATTTGATCTTCACAGGAAAACTGATGTTACTTTTCCAGATCACATTCAACCTTGTCATGGCAGCTGAGGCCATCTCAAGTCTTGTCTTGATTTCTTTACTTGATCTTCCATCACTACATATAGTGGACCCGAGATATTTAAAGGTGTTAACTTCTTCTAACGTTTGCCCATTTAACGTAATATTGGTCGGAACATGTTTCTTATGGCTATTCACCAATATCTTGCTTTTTTCTATATTAATTTCCATCCCATACGTTCTTGTTTTCTCCAGTCTAGAGGTAAGGTCTTGAAGTTCTGATTCTGTTCCAGCTATCAGATCAATATCATCAGCAAAACGTAGATTACACAGAGGGCGGCCTCCAATCGATATGGTTGACTTATAATCGTAGAGAGCCTCCTGCATAATATGTTCTAGATATATATTAAAGAGCACTGGTGACAGGATGCATCCCTGGCGAACTCCTACAGTTGTTTTGAAAAATTCTCCAATGTCGTTGCTTGCAAAAACAGCACTGCTTGCGTCCTTGTATAGTGCTTCAATGATATCTATGATGTTGGTATCAAAATTGAATTTTCTCATTATTTGCCATAAGCCTTCATGCCAGACTCGATCGAAGGCTTTTGTGAAATTGATGAAGTTATGGTATAAATCATGTTGATGCTGGAGATGTTTTTCGATCAGTAATCTAATATTGAAGATTTGTTCTGAGGTACTTCTTTTTGGTCTAAAGCCAGCCTGTTCCTCTGACAAGATTTCTTCTGATTTCTGTTTTATTCTGTTCAAAAGTATCCTTAACATCACTTTACTTGGATGACTAATAAGGCTAATGGTTCTGTAGTTCTTGCACATTTTTAGATTTCCTTTCTTTGGAAGCGGTATTACTAATGACTGCGTCCATTCTTTTGGCCATTTTTTTGTATTCCATATCTTCTGGCAAATTGTTGTCATGATTTTTACTATATCTGGTCCTCCATATTTCAAGAGCTCTGCTGGTATATTATCCACACCCGGTGACTTCCCTCCTTTCATCGAACATATAGCCTCTTCCACTTCTTCCCGTAGTATTGCTGCATTTCCGAGTTCCCTGTTTTCGCACTTAATGTTGTTTAATATGCCTAAGTCAGTGTCAAGTTTACAGTTATATAATTCTTTACAATATTCTGTCCACCTTCTCATTACAGCTGTTTTTTCATTGAGCAGAGCCCCATTGCTATCTTCTATGACAGTTACCCTGGGCTGTTGGGGTTTTGATAGTCTTCTTAATGTGTCAAAAGCTGCCTTGCTGTTACCTTTTATTAGCCCCGCATTAATGGACTCACATTGATCAGCTACCCATTTTTCTTTGGCCCGTTTCATTTTCTTTGTAATATTTTTATTCACCATACTGTATTGCCATGCTGCTTCAGGAACCTCTTTCTTAACCTTTTTCATTTCCCGCCGTGTATCACATAACTTCAGAATGTCATCTGTAACCCATGGTTTGTTTATTTTCTTTCTTTTACCAAGTATTTCTGTTGCTGATTCAATGAGCACGTCTTTCATGTTCTCTGTGATTGAGTTGATATCATCCTCCAAAAAGTTGAGAGCTGCGAATTTTCCTCCAACAGTTGCCTCAAAGATTCCCGCGATTTCTGGATCTTTCAGTTTGTCTAAATTGAATCTTAACTGAGAAAATCTGTTTTGATTATAGTTCTTTTTGAGTTTAAGCTTGAGCGTCATCAATACCATGTCGTGATCACTACCAATGTCGGCGCCAGGAAAAGTCCTAGTCTTGGCTTTATTAATGCTGGACTTGAATCTTTTGGATACAAGAATAAAATCAATTTGGCCATGTATCTCAGTTTTTGGGGCATGCCACGTTGTTCTTCTTGATAACTTATGAGGAAATAGTGTACGTATTTGCAAGGGTTAGTTTATAGTTGCTGGCAAATTCTAGTAGCCTTAGTCCTCGATCGTTGGTTTCTCCTGTCCCAAATTTCCCCACTGTGCCAGCCCAGTGACCGTATGCATCTGGCCCTATTTTAGCATTCCAATCACCTAGCACGATGAGAAGATCTTTCTTTGGAATTTTCTTAATTGCTTCATCCAGATTATCATAAAATGTATCAATTGCCTCATCCTCATAGTCAGTAGTGGGGGCATATACCTGTATGATGGAGATGTTCTTTGGATGTGCTGCAATACGAATGGTGATAAGCCTGCTATTTATTGGGGTGCAGCTGATGACAGAGTTCAATCTATCTTTGTGTACGATAAAACCTACTCCATGCTGATGTTTAGACTCATCTCCACTAAACCAAATTTTGTGACCATCATCCGTTATTGTTTCTCCTAATCCTGTCCATCTGACTTCTGCTAGGCCCAGGATGTCCCACGAGTATCTAACAAGTTCATGTGTTAGTTCTTTGACTTTTCCACACGCATATAGTGTGCGTACATTCCAAGTTCCAACAACAAAATTTTCTCTTGGAAGTTTCAAAACAGGTGTTTGTACCCCATTCGCTGACTTATCACTCTCAAGGGGCAATGAGAGCGCGGTCGTTGTTAATCCGGGCATCGGCCGATCCGGCAAATTATTACTGAGTTGACTTTCCATCATAACATTTCAGTGGGCAAGAGATTTGCTTGGCGGTGCCCATCTCCTCTCCAAGTATCCTTGCAGGTACATACACAAATGTACCTGGAGCAGTAACAATAGCCCTCAACAAATCTGTAATGTTTTGAAACACTGTCCGGTTAACACATCACAAAATCGCCATCTTGGCTACTCGATTAAGCAGTGTTTCTCACGATATAGATGCGGGGTATCTTCTATCTACTAACAGCATAGCTAGTGGGCATCCGTAGTGAAAGACGATAGAAAAGTTTCCTGAAAGACTGATTTACCTTCAGCATCAGAAACTGACCTAAGGAAGAAATACGACATCAGTGGGGATGGATAGGTTTGGTTTGAAGGATCATCTTCACTGCACACGGACAACTCCATCAGTGCTTTGATCTCCTTCCTTAGATCACATAAGGAGGATCTCAGCACAGTGTACAAATTCCGTAGCAACCGGCGGGGATCACAATGTGTGTATATAGGAATCACACATTCTATAAATACGAGTATTTTTTGTGGTAGGTAGGTTCCTTAATTAAGTTTTGGCAGGAGAGCGGCCGTATGGCCTACTCTTTACGATTTCCAACTGCCGTGGGATTTTTAACGTGCACATGGGACCTCCTATTTTTTTCCGCTGTTATTAGGTTTCACTACCCAAGAAATGGGGGAGGGATAGTATCACTGGTTCTGAAGAAAAAATAGTCCATCAATTGTACCCGAAATGACTGAACCAATGTCCTTTGTCGTCGCTCGCTTCATATTGAGAAAGACGTCATTTATTTGACTTAAAATACTCGGGGAACAATGAAAAACAAAATGGCATAGACCTACCTCTGCTTGGGCACATCTGTTAGGCCCACATTTTCTTGACCATCGGCACACTAGGGGTGATCTGGTCAGCATCATGCCGGCCGCCGTAACCTTCCCAGAGTTGCCCTGGTACCCAGTTGGGGCTGGGTCGACCCAGGAGCCGTTTGCGGCCTAAAAAAATCCCACCTTATCTGGGGATCGAACCATAGACCACTGAGCTAGGAAGCCAGTGCACTAACCACTATGCTACCGCGGCTCCATGTGGCCAGTGTACCATGAGCGAAATCACTGAGCAGACGTATATTTGCTAGATGTATACAAAGTTGTTGGATGATAGAAATGATTGGATTTTACGATGTTCTTGCGTGCTAGCCATATTTAAAGACGACATTTTGTGGAATGGTTGTCTTCATTAAAAAAATCAGTACATGTCAACAAAGATTAGTGGACTTTATTACATTCCAAAGTTGCAGTTCTTGAACTTGTTAATGAGCCGTTCACTCACATAATACTCCTCATCATTAACACAAAGATTACAGCTGCCACAACTAAAATACAAAGTAATTAACAATAATTCATTAATCAATGCATAAATGTTTATTTTGCTTCCAATGAGATAATAATTAACTGTATCACATTATTACATGTACAAATATCTGTGATACAGAAACACAACAGAAAGCTCTGTGGCTGTACAAATAACTGAAGACTAAGAAAATGGCTAAAAAAAAAAAACAATTATACAAATCTAGCAAGCCACACTTGCACGTTATCTGGCCCCTTTACACAGATGTTCATCACTAGGTGTCTGCACTGACGGCAGAAACAGTAAGACTTAATAAGTCTGAACACAATAGCAATAAAGTGAGAAAGAATTCACATATAAAGTAATCTCCATGCTGAAAAATCTGCAGATGAGCTAAGAAGTCATTGGGCTTACACACTGTGGCTTGTAACTAAAACATGGGCTTACATACTGTGGCTTGTAACTAAAACATTGGCTTACATACTGTGGTTTGTAACTAAAACATTGGCTTACATACTGTGGCTTGTAACTAAAACAAACACAATGTTTGTCTTGTGTGTGGAGTGGGTCGAACTAGGAACTATTTCACACATCACACACCAGCGTCTGCCCTGTGTAAATCCTGGAGCGTCTCTGAAGAGACAAAGACAGAATGGGTCAACTGCACACTCAGCCATGTTGTACAAAGTGACACGTGATGAGGTTCTGAATGGCACTGCCAACCTCATCATATAAAACAAATTCCCACAGAAACCACTGCTGTAGGAACATGTGAATGCTTGGTACAGGATTACTGCAAGGGACAAGCTACAGTGGTAGCTCCATACTCTGTATGGAGCACACAGGAAAACAATGATACTAGCGTCTGTACCGCCATCACATTCTGGCTGGTAACAGATTAATCTCATCTACATTACTGGTGTCACAAACATGGTTAAGGCCTGTTACTGCAGTGTTGTATGACTGCCCCGTGTAGCTGCCCACGGGGCCCCTGAAGAGAAAAACACAAAGAAAAGGACTGCTGCTCCTACAGGCATGTCATACATGGTGGCTAATAGGAGGTTTGGGCATGGGGCTGGCAACCTTATCATATAAAACACATTGATAGAGAAACCACAGGTGCTACAGTATGTGGTGGCTCCACAGGGAGCACAAAGACAATAAAATGATGATCAATGTTGCATATATAGTTATTCAGTTGTGTTCTTGTCCTGGCATGAATCTGGAATAAAAGAAGAATCCTTATTAAGCTCATTACCTGTCAGAGATAGCAGGTAAACGAAAATAGGTCATGTTTAACTAGGACAAAGAGACTTGCTTATGTTACAGTCACAAGGTCTTCGTCAGGGAGAAACTACAAGGACAGAAGAGGAAGAAAGTGAGAAATACTTGTTAGTGATAACAAAGTGCTACAGAAACCACATCTGTAATAACATGTGGATGTTTGGTGTAGGCTTCCTGCAAGTGGAGCAGATGTTGTGGCGGCTCTATGCTCTGTTAGGAGATAATAGGAAAATGATGATGATGAATGAAAGTTTCCAAGTGGCAGAGTAGTTATAGTGCTTGCTTCTCAAGGCAAAGGTACATGGTTTCAAACCAGGTTGCGTTACACCTTAGTCCACCCAGCTGCAAAAAATAATTTTGACTCTGAGTTGGGGGAAGGTAAGGGAAGTTGTCATGCCCCCATCATACAGCTGAGACCTAATATAAGTGAAGTCTCTCTGACATCAGTAGTGGCTATGGAACTATCTTTAACTTCAATCAATACCCTTTAGCTTCTCGAGGAGCATAGGCCTTCAACAAACACATGCCAAGTCTTCCTGTCCTGTGCCATCCGCTCAAGTTCTTTCCATGTTTTCCTCATCATTTTCACCTTTGCATCCAGTCCTCCTCTCCATGTGTTTTTGGGTCCACCTCTGCCTCTCTTCCCCTATGGATTCCAGAATAAGGACTGCCTTGTAATGCTATCAACAGGTTTCCTCAATGTGTCTCCTAGCCATCGCTAGCATCTTCCTCTCAACTCTTGTTCCACTGGCACTTGTCTGGTTAACATCATCAATTCCACACCTGTGACCCCGTCACACCACCTCAGTCCTTCCATTCCGCGCAAGCATCTTTAACTTACTTGTTATGAATGGTTCCATAATGGAAAATATGACAAAAAGTCTTAGTGATCTAGACTTTGCAACTTGTTTGGACAATGTGCATCAGGACAGGTATTTAACAAAGAAAATTTAATTAAAAAATGTATTCTAACCACAGATGGATGTAATGTTGAATAAATATTGTATCTTCTTGTATTCTAACCACAGATGGCTGTAGCCTAATGTTGAATAAATATTGTATCTTCTTGTATTCTAACCACAGATGGCTGTAGCCTAATGTTGAATAAATATTGTATCTTCTTGTATTCTAACCACAGATGGCTGTAGCCTAATGTTGAATAAATATTGTATCTTCTTGTATTCTAACCACAGATGGATGTAGCCTAATGTTGAATAAATATTGTATCTTCTTGTATTCTAACCACAGATGGCTGTAGCCTAATGTTGAATAAATATTGTATCTTCTTGTATTCTAACCACAGATGGATGTAGCCTAATGTTGAATAAATATTGTATCTTCTTGTATTCTAACCACAGATGGCTGTAGCCTAATGTTGAATAAATATTGTATCTTCTTTCATGTCTTCTTGTCAGTGGTGATGCTGATTGTGCTAAAGATGGGGATGACTGACTTAGATCCCATACTTGTAGAAAATAAATAATTTAAAAGCTCAAAATTTCTGCTAGAAACAATTAACAAATGCCACTTACTCAACCAAGTTTGGAAAACTGGAAAAAAAAACCTTTATCACCCATATGAGTGATGGTCACAGTTGCAAATAAACAATATGATTTTGTTCCCTCTAACACAGGTCTGTTCAAACTCAGGAGACTGTGGCAAAAACAGGGTCTGCAGACACCAAAACATAGACTGCAGATGCCAAAACATAGACTGCAGATGCCAAATTACTGTAAAAGAACTGTGAAGGTCCTTTTCCAACAACTCTAGTCTGTCAACAATCAATGTTTTATTGATGCTATCTGGTCCTGAACCTCGTCTAGGTGGGTCAAACTGAAACCAAGAAACACATGAAAAACCCATTTATATCATTATATGAACAATAATGATTATATAAATTACTTAAAGACTTTATAGAAAAAAGGCATTCACCATTTCCTCGTATTTTCCTAGTCTTGCAACGTGATGGTTGCTGGAACATAAATTATGTAGGATGGGTAATTGTTTCTTTTCATTCTTGTTAATTTTATGCCTGCATCTGTGTATCCATTCACATTCCAATCAGTTATTTGCCCAGTGTTTGTAATTACACGAATTGACGTCTTCATATATCATTGTCACAATATAGTTAAACCATATAACATAATGGCATCGTTAGACTTGGCTCGTAACCTACTATGAGAGTGTGATGTGTAATGGAAAAGAGTCTACAGTAATCTGACAGTTTATTGTAACCTCATAGCTGCTTTGTGATTTGCTAGCAAAAAAACATGCATTATACTGTCTGTCGTTACTTACACAGCTTACTCTTCGTCCCCTGCCTCTTTTCTTTTAACATGAGCTAACACAGTGTTTACAAACTTCGTAACCTGTCAGTCATAACAGGAAAACAAATCAGGCTTTGTTTACCTCGTCCACCCACGCGAGCTCATCTGTCAATCATAATACCTCTCAGACAGACAGCACATGAGAGAGACGAAAAAAAGACCCTTTTGAAGTTTTTACTCAGGGAAAGTTTAGAATCCCCTGTGCTCTTTGATCTCGAGATATGAAAATTTTAAAGAGAAACCCGTTAGCCATAACGAAAGTATATTTGTTGTTGAAAGCTCTATTATTCGAGATTGAAAATTTTAAAGACTTAATAGCTAAAACCCGTTAGCCATAACGAAAGTATATTTGTTGTTACAGTGTCTATTATTTTTGTATACCATACGTCAAACTAACAGGCGCTGACAATTTAATAGCTATTTAATGACAGGCAATCATTGTTTAGGTAGCGCGTATGGAGAAATTAAATAATAATTAACATTGTACGCTGACCGCTGGCGCAAGCAGGGGCGGGCGAGTTAACATAACTCAGTCCGACCGAACTCAGCCACCAGCGACGTCTGCTAGCATGTAGGCGTAAGGAAACACCGTGTGCTTTTTAAACCTAGTCAGGACTGACAGAGTGGAGAAGAGATCGTCTTGTCCCCGTCTGTGTGTATATATAGTAGTAGCATTTTTTCCATAAATGTTTTCTTGTATTCTTCGCAGACCTGATCACAAGGGCGTCCAGCGGTCTTTTGTTTTGTTACTTTTCTCCTTTACTTGGCTTGTGCATTACCAATTTCATTTATAAACGTGTACTCGCCAAATGGTATTTGAGAACAATAAAATTTAACACTGGACTTACCAAATCCAGATTTATATTTTTACCAGCCACAGTGGTGTACATATTAAATTATTATTGTTCCCCAACTCCTGACAGTCGTAATTCAAGTGGAGTATATCTCTAGATACATACGCTGTGCAGAATCGGCACTCTAACACAGAGTTGGCCAATAGAAGAACCATCATTATTATTTGTAACATTTTTTAGCAACCAGATGTTTCCCAATACTAGAAGTATTTCCCTGTGAAAGGGTAAACCTCAAGAATTTAACTATTTGTGGTAACACTTATATCTAGGAGAAGCACCATATTAGGCGTTCACCTCACTAGTTAGTTTCTGGGGATGATATGGGGCAAATTTGGATCTGCGAAAACTGGGGTGACAGAATATTAAGTGAAATAGATAATACATTCATGGACTAATTCTATTACCAAGGGATATTACAGACCTACCATACCAGGCAATTAGTTAAGAGTGGCCACTGCTTGAGAGAGTGTGTGAGTATTTTTCCTTGTTTGCTGGAAACTATCCATATATCTGATTTGTCTAAATTTTGTTTACTTTACTGGGTCTCATACATTACCAATACTTTTCATTCTGTAACATAGTGCTAACCTTCAACCTTTGGGTTAATAATTTTTGGCTTTTTTTCCTCCATTTGGGAGGGTGCACTTTTCTGCTTTATTTCATATGCATGTAAATGACTTTGATCTTTTTTTTTTATAGATATGTTGATGTTGTCAAGTTTAATGATAATAAACTACAAAGAAACTTACCTTTGTGTGTTGGTCAGACCCATACCCATTTATCCGTAGTTTTTCATGTTTGTGTGTCTTGTTGTCACATAGCGGTGTGTGTGTGTGTAGAGTAACTTATCTATTCTTGATAGGGAGGCAAAGGCTGTCTGGTAAACACAGTCGTACGGAAAGGCTGGAGGAGATAACCTAATCACTCCAGAGACATATCTTTCCCTCAATCTACCACCTGTGAAATCTATTTTCTATACCTTTTCTCGCATATCTGTCGACATCCACTCTACTTAGACGGGCCAAATAAAACAATTAACCTACCGTACGATAGAGAGGTCAAGCAATCAAATCACTTACAGACGCCACACACAAAGAATAACTCAACGATGCTCTGAAGGCTGTAATGAACACGTAGAGAAATACTAGAACCATAGTCAGTAATACAATGTGCCATGTGACTGCATAACTCTAAAACAGATAGCTATCTAGCCTTCTCAAACTCAACATTACAATATGGCATACAGCTGACATAAGAATAAACTATAACCTTTGGTTCCAAAGGTTGTTACAGCCGGGAGTTGTAGTGAGGATAAGCTCTCACTGCAGATAAATGCTTCTATGGCACGCGCCTCAAGCAGCCTCTGACAACCAAGTCCAGCTCCCGGCCTTCACGTGTGGCTCAATTTGAGCCCGGCGGAACTGTTTTCACTGACGGGAGAAGGGGCAAAGGCGAGCGCACTGGCGCCTTAAAGCCAGCAGCTTCGGGCAGATAGGGCTCGTGATCCTTGGTTGGTAGCTTATCTAAGAGAAGGAACTCTGAATTCAAACCACCGCTGCCTTGCGGGAATATCCATTTATGGAATTGGCTTCGGGAGTAAACCCTGAGGATAAATCCGGAGTCGGAGTCCCTAAGGCAGGCTAATGTCGATTCGACATTATTCTGGCAACTCCTGCGACGTGGCTGGTACCAAACTGTATCGGCTACTGCCGTTCCTTTGGATCTACCAGCTGTGTGGAGAGGGGGAACATGCTGCATGGGCAACAGCTTGATCTCCATATAACTGTGCCCAAGCTCGCGCCCTGGAGAGGACACTCCAGCTTCACCCTATAGGTGTCGGCAAAACACGGGAAGTAGCAGTTACTGGTTATAAGCATTTTGCCCAATTGGCGTAGGGCATGGCGCCAGGGGCTACTTCCGACAGTGGGAGAGGTTCTAGGATCTCACTGGACAGCTACCGCCCACTTCAAGCTGGGCAGCCCCCAGTCAATAAGGTGTTGTCCCGCCACTGTCTGCTTTCCCTATTGGGTGCATGGGGATTAGGGTCAAACCCGAACTGTGGACAGAAAATTTTGCACCAAGCAATTATCAGAATAATATAAATAAGCAAACTCTCAGATTGGGATGCTGGAACATTCGGACTATGTTGACTGGACTATCCGAAAACCTACAGGACATAAACGATGTAAGGAAGACAGCCATAATTAATGATGAGCTTAAACGACTTCAGGTGGATATAGTTGCACTTCAAGAAACGCGCCTGGCGGACTCTGGAACAGTGAGCGAGAAGGACTACACATTTTATTGGCAAGGGAAAGATCTTAATAAAACTAAAGAACACGGAGTAGGTTTTGCGGTAAAAAAAATCCCTAACTAAAATGGTTGAACCAGGCGAGAATGGATCAGAATGCCTGTTAATGCTCCACCTGCAAACTAGCACAGGTCCCATCACCCTTGTCAGTGTGTATGCTCCTACTCTGTACTCTGCCTCAGAAACTAAAGATGAGTTCTAAGAGAATCTAGCAGCAGTCATCAAAAGCATACCTAGGCAAGAACAGCTTGTTCTACTTGGTGACTTTAATGCTAGAATGGGTGCCGATAATGTTTCATGGCCTTCATGTCTGGGCAGGTTTGGTATTGGCAAGATGAATGAAAATGGACAATGGCTCTTAGAGCTGTGTGTCCACCATGACCTCTGCGTGACCAACACCTACTTTCAGACAAAACCCCAGCATAAGGTGTCACGGAGACACCCACGATCCAAGCACTGGCACCAACTGGACCTGATTCTCGTCAGAAGGCCACTTCTCAGGTCTGTGCTCTCCACGCGCTCGTACCATAGTGCAGACTGTGATAAAGATCACTCCTTGGTTTGCAGCAAAATCAGAGCACAACCAAGAAAACTCTATCGTGTCAGACATGAAGGGAAACCACGCATTGATACCAGCAAGATGTCAGACCCTGTCATGATCGCTCAATTTACTGCGACCTTCAAGAAAGTGCTCAGCAGCTCTCAGCATGGTGATACTATTACAGAGAACTGGGAGCATCTACGGAACACCATTCAAAGTACTGCACTTGCCACCTTTGGTAAGAAAACGGCAAAGTCAAATGACTGGTTTGATGCTTCATCAGATGTGATGGCACCTGTCATTGAAGCTAAGCGGAGTGCTATGAATGAATACAAACGTTCACCGAGTGCTAGAACCCTACAGATCCTGAAGGCTACGAGAAGCAAAGTTCAACAAACTGCTCGACGCTGTGCAAATGACTATTGGCTCCAGCTCAGTGCGAGCATCCAGATCGCAGCGCAAACAGGCAACATTAAACAAATGTATGACGGTATAAAGAAAGCACTTGGCCCCCAAAAAAGTAAGACGGCACCGCTAAAAACTATCAGCGGAGAGAAGCTAACCGATAAGGGTAAGCAGATGGAGAGGTGGGTCGAGCACTTCTTCTTCTTCTTCCGTCCTTAGCCAACGACCGGCAAAGCAGTCAGAGGCCATTACGCCTAGTGGCGTCTTAAGGGCAACAGCGAATAGATTTTCTTTGCCGTTGTTCCCATCACGCCTAATGGCGTCTTTAGGGCAACGACAAATCAATCCGTTTGTTGTTGTTTCCGTAATCAAAGTGACTGGCAAACGGGTGATCAGCCCGTTGGGGGGTCGAGCACTACTCTGAGCTTTATGCTAGAGAAAATACCGTTACGCCTGCAGCCCTTGATGCTGTCAAATGTCTGCCAACTATGGAGGAGCTGGATGCCGAACCAACATTAGAGGAACTCAGCAAGGCCATTGATAGCTTGGCCTCTGGCAAAGCACCAGGCAGTGATGGGATTCCTCCTGATTTAATCAAATGCTGTAAGAGCACGCTATTACATCCCCTGCATAGGATGCTGTGCCAGTGCTGGGAAGAGACAACTATTCCTCAAGATATGCGAGATGCCAAGATTGTAACACTGTACAAAAATAAAGGAGACAGAAGTGATTGCAATAACTACAGAGGCATCTCTCTTCTTAGTATTGTTGGTAAGGTTTTTGCCAAAGTTGTCTTAATGCGACTACACAAGTTAGCTGAGCGCATATATCCAGAGTCACAGTGTGGATTCCGAGCTGGTAGATCAACAACAGACATGATCTTCTCTGTCCACCAGCTTCAGGAAAAATCAAGAGAGCAGAAAAGGCCTTTATATATCGCCTTTATAGACCTCACAAAAGCATTTGACCTGGTTAGTAGGGATGGACTCTTCAAAATCCTCCTGAAAATAGGCTGCCCTTCTAAAATGCTGGAAATGATAAAGTCATTCCATGACGACATGAAGCGAACAGTCCAATATGCTGGAAGCACGTCACAGCCCTTTGACATACGAAGTGTCGTTAAACAAGGCTGTGTTCTGGTTCCGACCCTCTTCGGGATCTTCTTTGCCTTACTCTTGAAACATGCATTCAGAGATGCAACTGAAGGAATATGCCTTCACACTAGGTCAGATGGCCGTCTGTTTAATCTTTCAAGGCTGAAGGCAAAAACAAAAATCAGAAGGGTCACTATAAGAGACTTGTTGTTTGCTGATGATGCTGCAGTCGTCATTCAAAGCCAACAGGAGCTTCAGAGCTTGATGAATCGCTTCAGTAAAGCATGCAAGGACTTTGGCCTCACAATAAGTCTAAAGAAAACAAATGTGCTGAGTCACTATGAGGGTGCTGCACCAGTTATCACTATCGATAACTATGAATTGGCAGTGGTGCACCACTTCACATACCTAGGGTCTACCATCAATGACAAACTCTCACTGGATACAGAAATCGACAGCCGCATTGGCAAAGCTGCAGCTACCTTTGCCCGCCTCACATCGCGTGTTTGGGGAAACTCCAAACTCACAATGAAGACCAAAGCTGCGGTATATAATGCCTGCGTCACCAGCACACTCCTATATGGCAGCGAGACCTGGACGACCTATGCTAAGCAAGAAAGAAGGCTCAATACCTTCCATTTACGGTGTCTACGCCGCATCCTCTGCATTTCGTGGAAAGATAAAGTGACAAATGTCGAGATGTTGTCACGTGCTGGCCTTCAAAGTATGTATACACTGCTTAGACAGCGCAGACTTCGCTGGCTTGGCCATGTTCGTCGCATGGAAGATGGTCGCATCCCAAAAGATATCTTCTACGGACAATTAGCAGATGGCAAGAGAACAGTTGGGCGACCACAGCTGAGGTTCAAAGATGTGTGCAAGAGAGATATGAGGGCACTGGACATGGATCCAGCAACATGGGAGGATGAAGCTGCCGATCGCACTAAGTGGCGATGCTATTTACGGAGCCACCTCAGATTGGGCGAAGAGAGGCTCACACAACAAGCAGAGGAGGGGAGAAAACGTCGAAAGGAGCACAAGGAAAATAAGCAGCTGAGGGCTGTCACCTCAGGGACGCATTCCCATAGTCAGTTATGACTGAAGGGGCTATTATTATTACAATAGACTTCTGACCATTACCGCTAAATACATTCTGTTACTAGAATGACACATAGGCTATCAATAATCAAAGATGCAAAGCCCCTGCACTGCACAGATCTCAGCAGCCATTAAGTAGATAAAATAAATCTTGTAAATCCTTTCTGGATGGCCAACCAATGCTATCCTTCCTCAACATCCTTCCTGTTCAATCATCTTTCTTTGCACTTATTTGCACGGCTTCCAGATGCATGACCATCCATATTCAGTTCAGCTCACACTTGACATTTGATGAGCACTCATTGTACAGCCCAGGTGTGCAAAGAGATGCAAAACATTCAGTGACGCTCATGGCAACAATATAGACAAAGCTGCAGCAAGAGACATCAATATCAAAGTAAGAATATAACAGGAAAGAGGGGTTTTCAGTACACTGGGAGACATGCAGATTTCAAAAGAAACAAATTCCAACACACAAATAAGACTCTTCAACACACATGTTAAGAGTGTACTACTTTGTGGCTCTCAAACAAGAGAAGAAAAAAAAACCCAACAATTTACAAACTTTCACAAATAGGTGCAGAATAGTATGATGACATGATATGACAAGATCATCAAAGGGGAACTGATGGAACAAATCAGACAAGTACTTGTGAGACAACAGCTAAGGAAAATGGTCTGGTGCTGAATGGGAAACACACTGAGGAATCCACAAGGTAAGAGGATCAGTGGGAGATCTAAACATTCATGGAAAAGGAATTGGAGAAAGAAATGTCAAGGATAAAGAAGAAATGTCAAGGATAAAGAAGAAATGTCAAGGATAAAGAAGACATGTCAAGGATAAAGAAGGCATGTCAAGGATAAAGAAGACATGTCAAGGATAAAGAAGACATGTCAAGGATAAAGAAGACATGTCAAGGATAAAGAAGGCATGTCAAGGATAAAGAAGACATGTCAAGGATAAAGAAGACATGTCAAGGATAAAGAAGACATGTCAAGGATAAAGAAGACATGTCAAGGATAAAGAAGGCATGACAAAATCCTCCTGTTGTATACTATTGTAGTTTAAGTTTGATAACAATTAAAAGTAGGTCCTTTTCTGCACCATGATTGGTCTCAACATCCAACTACTGCTATTTCTAATTAGATCCCCATATGATATCTTTCCTCCACTCCCTGAATCTTTGAATACAACTCAGCTGTGGGGCTAAGCTTTGCAATCAATAATACTTAAGGATATCCTGTGTGAGCATTAAGATTATAATTAACTTATTCATAAATAAGCAAAGATACATGGAAGATTATAACAAGAAGTTACAAAACAGAAAGATTAAAAATCACCAATGTGGGACTGGCAGAAAGATTACAATTGGATGACAAGATCACCAATGTGGGACTGGCAGAAAGAAGCAGACAAATATCAGTGTCAAAAAAGGTGAGGATAAGGTGCTAGCGTTGGATGGGACACACATTCACAAAACCAGCTGGTAGCATTCCAAGACAGTTTGTATTCTGACATCTCCAGGACTAGACATACAGAGGAAGACCATAAAACACACAGAGAAGGGAAGTGATGACAAACATGAAAGGAATAAAGAATATGGAAAGACACTGGACAAAAAGGACAGAACAGGAAAGTTTGGTGTCAACTATTTACAGCGTATGGCCTTCAGGGAGCTGAACAGTAATCAATGAAACTAGATCTTTCTGAATCATCTATCTTCCACAGCCTGAGTCATCTTTCTTCCACAGCCTGAATCATCTTTTTTCCACTGCCTGAATAACATTTCTTCCATTGCCTGAGTCATCTTTCTTCCACAGCCTGAATCATCTTTCTTCCACTGCCTGAGTCTTTCACTCCAACTCAGCTGTGGTACTGAGCTTCACAATCAATAAATATAAATAGATATCCAGTGTGAACATTTATACCATCATGACTAAAATAATCATAAATTAACAAACATTTATAGACAATTACTTCATAAATATATAAACAATAAATAGATACACACCTCCTTGCTATTGCTGACTGCCTGAAAATAAAGAAAACAAGGGTTTAATTATATTTAATAAATCTTGTATTGATGAAAACAACTCAGCATTTCTCTCAGGGATAAACGCGATGCTGTAATGACATAACAGAAAATATTCCAAAAATAAACACAATGCCTCCTTTGCAGATCACTTAGCCTTATGGCTTTCTGAAGAGTATATCACTACTGCAAACATTCAGATGCAGCAATCACTAATATCACTGGAAGAGTGGGCCTAAATATGGCTTATGAAGATAAATGATGGGAAAAAAACATACACAGTGTTTTCCCTCTAGAATAAACCACAGAGCTCCAAACTATAGTCCGTTCGGAAATTCGTGCCCACAGAAAGCGTCAATTTTCTCCAAAACTGTTTGTTGTATGGACATGAATTTTTGCATGCAGTCTTAGATTTTCCACGCAGTTATTAATATATTTTTTGCCCTTACAAAACTCATGTCATGTTCGAATTTTCTTCTTTACGTTATATAAAAAAAACTCTTACCGTTGTCTGGGTTAATTTTTAGTAGTTTTACAGGAAAGTTACAAGATCCGTTCAAAAATATTTTTTTTGGTTTGAATTAATGTAGTGACTACATGTCCGCACGAGTGCGCACCTATTGTACACAGTCGCGAGTAACTAATTCAAATCCAAAAAAATATTTTTGAACGGATCTTGTAACTTTCCTGTAAAACTACTAAAAATTAACCCAGACAACGGTAAGAGTTTTTTTTATATAACGTAAAGAAGAAAATTCGAACATGACATGAGTTTTGTAAGGGCAAAAAATATATTAATAACTGCATGGAAAATCTAAGACTGCATGCAAAAATTCATGTCCATACAACAAACAGTTTTGGAGAAAATTGACGCTTTCTGTGGGCACGAATTTCCGAACGGACTATAGTGTTAAACGGAGACAATTTACATTTAAATGAAAACCCAAACTACCTAGGCATTACTTTTGATCACCATCTGACTTGGAAAAAACAAGTTGACAGAAACCGGATGAGAGCAAGGCAAAGAATGGAAAATACGAAAAAACTTGCTGGAACAGCTTGGGATGCAGATGAGAGAGTTCTAAAGATGTTATACACAGTGCAAGTGAGACCAGTCCTACAGTATGGCATTGCAGCATGGGCAACAGCAGCTAAGTCAAACTTCGATAAAATCAAGCAATGAGAATTATAAATGGGCGGCATGAAGACAACACCTATAAAAGAATTTGAAAAGATTACATGCCTCCAGCCAATGGAGGATAGAAGAGACAGCAGGGCTCAGCAACAAGCTGAAAAATTCAAGAGACTAACAGGCCATCCAATGTGCCATTGAATGAATGCTCTCAGAAGGCAAAGACTCAAGCGAAGCAACTTTGTAGAATCAACCAAACCACAGATGAGAGCAGTTTCCATAAATGAAATATCCACTATTAAACCCATCTACACTGTACACAAGCTTCCAGTTTGGAAACAACATCGTTTCCCTGAAATGATAGAAAACATTCCTGGAATTGAAAGAAAGAAGAGCCAGACTGCAACAGAGAGAAAATCAGTAGTGACAAAATACACAGAGAAGCATTACCCATGCAACACCTGGACCCATGCATACACAGATGGATCAGCCACAAATGCAACAGAAAATGGAGGTGGAGAGTAACTTTTAGTCTGACCTTTAGCACTGGTGCAAAGAAAAAAGCTGTTAGTGGCAACAGGACAATTCTCAAGCAACCTCAGATCATCAGCAGAGGTTATAATGACAAAGGACAGCACAGAGAGACAAGCTGCTTTCTTCACCAATGCACTGTCAGTAATTGCAACGCTGAAAAAAAAAAAATAATGCAGACCTGGATGACCTAAGAATAATGCTCCACAAACTATGTCAACGATCAAAAAGTGAATAAATGCTGTAAAACTGGTAAGGAAATAAATATATACATTAACAAATAAAATGGTATTGAATCAGTTTTCCAATTTAACGGTACACAGGAAACATGGGACATTTCGGGTTTCACCATAATCAGATGCAAGAGAAAATGAAAATTCTCGATGAGAGGCCACAACAAGTGGGCTTGAAAATACACAGGGAAAAGACAAAGATTATAAGAATAAATGCAAGAAATGATAAGATTGAACTTGAAGAAACACCACTAAAGGATATAGAATCGTACACATATCTTGGTAATAATATAGACAAAGTTGGAGGGCCAGACAATGATATCAAAATAAGAATATAAAAAGCAAGAGGCGCTTTCACTGCATTGGGAAACATATGGAGGTCAAGAGAAATCAAATCCAACACAAAAATAAGAATCTTCAACTCAAATGTCAATTCAGTCCTATTGTATGGCTCTGAGACATGGAGAGCAACAAAAAACAACAACCAAAAAGCTACAGACTTTTATAAACGGGTGCTTGCGTAGAATAGAAGGACTGAAATGGTATGACAAAGTCACAAATGTGGAATTGATGACAAGAACCAGACAAGTGCCAGTGGAACAAGAGTTGAGAAGAACACGCTGGCGATGGATAGGACACACATTGCGGAAACCTGTTGATAGCATTACAAGGCAGTCCTTGTTCTGGAATCCACAGGGAAAGAGAGGCAGAGGTAGACCAAAAAACACATGGAGAAGAGAGCTGGATAAAGAGGTGAAAATGATGAGGAAAACATGGAAAGAACTTGAGCGGACGGCACAGGAAGACTTGGCATGTGTTTGTTCAAGGCCTATGCTCCTTGGGGAGCTAAAGGGTATTGATTGTAGACTACAAGGACAAGAAATATAGACAGGTTAAAGAAAAGTGTACGAAGAAGAAGAAGCTGGAGCTTATCAGACATGGCTAAAAGTGGCACATCCTGCCATGCATGGCAACAAAATGCCTTTATTAACAGAGATAAGGGTCATATTAAATTTCTTCTTAACACAGATAAAGATCATTATAAACTTACTCTATATATAATTAAAATAATGATCATTTATAAACTCATTATGTAACTATCCTAATCTCTATCAAGGATGGGTGCATAAAAAAGTGGGAAAAAGGTAATCATCTACCTAAGCAAGTCACAGACAATTAGTAGACAAACAAGAAAATCCCGGGAAGCCACAGATATGGTTTTACAAAAGATTGTTAAGAATACCACAGCCAACTAAAATGAATAAGGATATCCTAAAAGAAGTCACTGTGCAAAGAAAACCTATTACTCATACTAGAGAGAAGCAATCCACTTTTTCTGGATATGCTTTCAGAAGTGGAAACCAAGGATATATTGTACCAAGAGGAAAGATTGAAGCAAAAATGGATACAGGACTACAGCATGAGCAGATGCTGAACAATTTAACATTGTGGTATGGAATGCCAACAACAGAAGTGATAAACAGAACTCGTGACAGCGGATTGTGGAAAGACATAATCACCTACGCCAGCTAGCATGGTACTTGAAAAAGTTATTTTCTTGTTTTTTTCCCTTCTTCAATTTCTATGCCCCATCCTGTAAAAACGTCAAGCCAAAAAACTTTAACATTTGGACAAGAACAAATATTCTAAAGGTAAAACAGTTCTTTATTTAAATAAAATGTTCAAAATAAACATGATATTATTGATATTTCCCATCTTACCATTCTGTAGAAATTATGAATCAGATACCCTCAGAACCCTTAGTTATAATTAACATATGTACTCACTGAAATTCCAACTGTGAGCGAATCAAGTCCATCTTCCTCATTGTCTGAAACAAAATACCACAAAAATTAAGAATAGAATGACAAACAAAATTACAAGACATATATAAGACTTCTTCTTCTTTGTCATTTGCTTCCAAATAACTATTTCTCTCACAAAGTTGGCGGCCCGTCTCAGGTTTATGTCATCGACTTACAGTTCCTCCCTCGAAGAGACAGACAAAGGTCTACCTTCATTCCTTAAAGCCAGTCAATCAATCCCCTATTCTTTTGGAGAACGAAGCTCTACTGTTTGCTTGACTTCATGAGACGGACAAGCATCTGATGCCCGATTTTTAATTTGTTGAACAAATGTCAGTGGCTTAACGTTTTCTTGGTAAGGAGTTGTATGCTTCGGTTACATCTGACTTTTCATTTTTTCACATGTTGTTCTGATCTCAAGTTAAAATTTTACTTCCTCCTTCCTTGGCAGGTCAATCTACCTCCCCATTTCCATGTATCTTGCAGTGAGCAGGAATCTAATGTTCTGTTAAAGTTATAACTGGTTTTGGTTTCTATTAATACTTCTGACAGGGTGTCTAGTTTGTTGTTTGTATAGATCCTTAGTCTTGTATAGTTTGTTGTTTGTATGGTTCCTTAGTCCTGTATAGTTTGTTGTTTGTATGGTTCCTTATTCCTGTATAGTTTGTTGTTTGTATGGTTCCTTAGTCCTGTATAGTTTGTTGTTTGTATGGTTCCTTAGTCCTGTATAGTTTGTTGTTTGTATGGTTCCTTAGTTCCGAGTAGTTTGTTGTTTGTATAGATCCTTAGTCCTGTATAGTTTGTTGTTTGTATAGATCCTTAGTCCTGTATAGTTTGTTGTTTGTATAGATCCTTAGTCCTGTATAGTTTGTTGTTTGTATAGATCCCTAATCATGTATAGTTTGTTGTTTGTATAGATCCTTAGTCCTGTATAGTTTGTTGTTTGTATAGATCCTTAGTCCTGTATAGTTTGTTGTTTGTATAGATCCTTAATCATGTACAGTTTGTTGTTTGTATAGATCCTTAGTCCTGTATAGTTTGTTGTTTGTATAGATCCTTAGTCCTGTATAGTTTGTTGTTTGTATAGATCCTTAGTCCTGTATAGTTTGTTGTTTGTATAGATCCTTAGTCCTGTATAGTTTGTTGTTTGTATAGATCCTTAGTCCTGTATAGTTTGTTGTTTGTATAGATCCTTAGTCCTGTATAGTTTGTTGTTTGTATAGATCCTTAGTCCTGTATTGTTTGTATAGATCCTTAATCATGTATAGTTTGTTGTTTGTATAGATCCTTAGTCCTGTATAGTTTGTTGTTTGTATAGATCCTTAGTCCTGTATAGTTTGTTGTTTGTATAGATCCTTAGTCCTGTATAGTTTGTTGTTTGTATAGATCCTTAGTCCTGTATAGTTTGTTGTTTGTATAGATCCTTAGTCCTGTATAGTTTGTTGTTTGTATAGATCCTTAATCATGTATAGTTTGTTGTTTGTATAGATCCTTAGTCCTGTATAGTTTGTTGTTTGTATAGATCCTTAGTCCTGTATAGTTTGTTGTTTGTATAGATCCTTAGTCCTGTATAGTTTGTTGTTTGTATAGATCCTTAGTCCTGTATAGTTTGTTGTTTGTATAGATCCTTAGTCCTGTATAGTTTGTTGTTTGTATAGATCCTTAGTCCTGTATAGTTTGTTGTTTGTATAGATCCCTAATCATGTATGTATAGTTTGTTGTTTGTATAGATCCTTAGTCCTGTATAGTTTGTTGTTTGTATAGATCCTTAGTCCTGTATAGTTTGTTGTTTGTATAGATCCTTAGTCCTGTATAGTTCCTGAGAGACAAAAGGAATATGACTACTGTTCCCTCAGGCATGTTACAAATGGTGACGACTAAACTGAGACTGCACATGGAGCTGGCAACCACACCACATCAAACAAATTGTTACAGGAACCACTGATTCAAGAGCACATGAATGTTTTTGGTGTAGGCTTCATGAAGTTGACCAGCTGCAATGATGGCTCCATAAGATGTAACAAGAGAATGGTGATGGCTCCTTAGGCAGAAATGGCTGATAGGGAACTTGTATACAAGACTTACAATAATCAAACACAAAATAAGCATCAGATTTCTGGAATACACTTCAAAAACATTCAGATCTATAAAATACAGATGCTTCTGTCAAAGGTAGTCCCATGGTAGATATTGCCATAGGGAAATGAAGTGTTTGTGACTTCAATATGTGTAGTGAGGTCTGGATCATATTTCGGTGATCATTCAAAAATTATCACCGCGCAACCCTTGTGGAAATAAGTGACTAATGAAACGCCAGCTTGGTACACGTAGTGTCTGTGTATATGCTAGGCTATTTAACATGGAGACAACAAAAGTGTAGATGTTGGTAATATTTCGGACGGCAGTGTGCATATTTACATGGAGTACCTAGGTAAGGAAGGACCCGATTCGATAATAGGGATCATTAGCCTTGGGCAGATAGCAATAGTTTCACTGGATGTGGTGTAGAGCCGAAGTTATTGTTGATAGAAAACAGTGGAGCATGAATCATGTTGTGTTTTTCCCTGTTTCGGCTGCTCCAGTGAAAAGTCGGATAAACTATAGTATAAGTTGGATATCCACAGTGATAGAGCTCATTCATATGAGTAAAATAAGCCTAAGATGGAGGAAATCGGTGCAGAAATAAGGACTCCAGAATTATTTTAGATTTGTCATCTAAGCACACCTTGCCCTACCTACACAATTTTGGGTGTATGAAAAAATACTTTGGCCTAGTTGTTATCTCATACATATGAGAGCCGCGCTAGCGTAGTGGTTACAACACCGCTCTGGCGACCGGGTGATACAGGATCAAACCCGGGCGACGGCATTTGAGGATTTTTCGTCGACCGGGATTTGGACTGGATTAACTCGAGACCTGGCGAGGACATTTGAAGGAGTGTCGTCGACCAGGGACTGGCGGCTCCTGAGCCGACCCAGCTGCAATGGGTACCTCCGAAATCGGCGAGTATTTGCCTGAATGGCGAGGGACACCTGTCTCTGTACAAGAAATAAAGGGATACTCACGTAAAATCAATGTCAGGTTAGATATAAAATAATAACCTGAGATTTCGCCTCGAGTATTACCGGGCGAACGCAAAAAAAAAAAAAAAAAAAAAAAAAAAAAAAAAAAAAAAAAAAACAAAAAAAAAAAAAAAAAAATCTCATACATATGGAAGCCCACTACATAAGGGGGAGGAACAGAAGGCGCAAACACACTTGCCACTAAAAATTCAAACTACAGACATGGAGAACAGCGTCTGTATTTGTATCAACTCCTTTGCCATCTCCAGAAGTGTGAGCAGACTGTGTAACCATTAAAAGCCTGTCTGTGATTGAGGGTAAGTGAGATGTTAATTATTTATTGTTGCGTGATAAATTCTCGCAACATCGTTTTATTTCAATATCTATTTTATAACGCAAGGGCAACAACTGCTTGAAATTTATAGTCACTTTTCTCGGTAAGCATTTGTCTTCTCGCGTTGGTATCGAATGCAGTTAAGTTTGAGCTGTGGTCATTTTGCGCTGGACTGCGCATGACTTGTCTTGCTTCTGGGTCGATCGGTTTCCGCCCACCACTAGTGGAGTGAGCGATTTGGAATGGCGAAAGAGATGCCTCGTTGAAGAGGGGATCTCCGCTATTTTTTTTGTTCTGTCAGGAATGTGAGAGTCCTCTTATGGATATTTCGTTTATTCGAGATAATACCTCTAGTGTATTTGCACATCATCATCATCATCTCAACCCATAACCCGTCATGGGTCGTAGGGGTGCCATGGTGGAAGCATCAGCAGACAGGGTCCTCCACTGCTCTCTATTCTCAGCAATGCGTACAAGTGTGGAGAAACCGTGTCCTGCCCATTCTTTGATGTTATCAGCCCAGGATTTTCTTTGCCTTCCTCTTCTCCGTTTACCTTCGACTGTTCCCTGGAGGATCGTTTTCGAAAGGGAGTCATGACGAGTTACATGCCCAAACCAGGCAAGCTTTCGACGTTTCACTATTGACAAAGTGGTTCTTGATGGCCTGCATAGGTGTTTATCTTCTCTCTAACATAGACATTTGTTTTGTGCTCTTTATAGCAAATGCGCAAAATTCTTCTGTAACATTTATGCTCGAAAGCCTGAATCCTTCGCTCCGTATCTGCAGTGAGTGTCCAGCCCTCACACCCATACAAGAGAATAGATAATACAAGTGATTTGTATAATTTGATCTTCACAGGAAAACTGATGTTACTTTTCCAGATCACATTCAACCTTGTCATGGCAGCTGAGGCCATCTCAAGTCTTGTCTTGATTTCTTTATTTGATCTTCCATCACTACATATAGTGGACCCGAGATATTTAAAGGTGTTAACTTCTTCTAACGTTTGCCCATTTAACGTAATGTTGGTCGGAACATGTTTCTTATGGCTATTCACCAATATCTTGCTTTTTTCTATATTAATTTCCATCCCATATGTTCTTGTTACTTTCTCCAGTCTAGAGGTAAGGTCTTGAAGTTCTGATTCTGTTCCAGCTATCAGATCAATATCATCAGCAAAACGTAGATTACACAGAGGTCGGCCTCCAATCGATATGGTTGATTTATAATCGTAGAGAGCCTCCTGCATAATATGTTCTAGATAAATGTTAAAGAGCACTGGTGACAGGATACATCCCTGGCGAACTCCTACAGTTGTTTTGAAAAATTCTCCAATGTCATTGCTTGCAAAAACAGCACTGCTTGCGTCCTTGTATAGTGCTTCAATGATATCTATGATGTTGGTATCAAAATTGAATTTTCTCATTATTTGCCATAAACCTTCATGCCAGACTCGATCGAAGGCTTTTATTTGCACATGCCGGGAGGCATAATATTTCTGTGTATTTCCGGAAGGCAAGGTAAATTAACATTTTCATTAACTCTATCGATTTTTGGTCGTGAACGATTTCTGGTTCATAGCCTGTCTTCGAAAGTCGTCGTCACGAGATGTTTTCCTAGCTCACATGTCGCTGTATTGTGCTGCATCGGTTGATGCAGGTTCCAAGGACCATTACTTGCTACTTTGTTAAATGAACTAGGTTTGAAAAACCTTTATTATCTAGAGGATATTTTTGAGGACATTATTTATACTTCGGCAGACGTGTCTGTCTTGCTGAAGTCAGACTAAGGAGAGTGAACTGATCTCATATATCTGGTTATCTCCTGGCTGTTATAGAAAGGGATGGAGTTTTTCACCTGACTACATTTACAGCACTTTGAAATATAACATGCATCTGACTCATCATTGTAATGCTGTCTACCGTCTATTGCTGTATTGAATGTTGCTGTGATAATGACTGTTTGATGTGCCTACATATTCGCGTAACCATTTTGTCACTGTGGCGTCCACAATAAATAATGAAGAAAAAACGTCAACGGCTGTTTCAAGAATCATTGACTTTATACGTCGTGAGTTTACTGACGTCCTATGTGGATTGCCCTGTTATTTTTGTATGAACATTGTTTTGACTGAACACATCTGCACACTACACAAAACCAGACATGCGGATACCATCCATCATCATATGGCATCACGCATCATTTGGTGGCCATAAGCTGGTTTGATTCTGGTACCAGCAAACACGGGGTCCCTTACCCACTTCATTTTCAACAAGAATTCATCAGCATCCTTCAAGAAATTAACATTCTTCAATACAGTCAACATCTTCAAAATTTTCAAAGTACTCGGCGTTGCCCGGTAAAAGTCAAAATTTCAACTTTTTGACGGAAACAAGAATTTGACAGTACCCGGCGTTGTTACATGTTGCCGGATAACTCGGACTGCTGTTATCTTTTACGCAAGTCAAGCAAGTTGCTGCTGTCAAGGTTCCAGTGCTGTCGTTTTTGTGAAGGTCAAGTGCCGGTTGAAACGGGTTGTTTTCTGAAGAAGGCCAAGTACCGATTTCCATCAACTTACTTTTGGATTAGAAGGTCAAGTGCCGAAACAACTCAACACACAGTATTTCAGAAGCTCTTGTACCATCGTGTTAGCAGTGGAAGCAGTTCAGATGTGCCATCATCGTTGGAGCTTCGCTCTTTAGGACGTTGATTGACATCCGTTTTTTCTGCTGTTCTACGATTGGAAGCCTATAAGTTAAGTGGCCTGTTTGTATGTAAACTGTGCCCTTATACTTCTGCTGAGTCTTCTGTGTATCATCTCATTCTATATGTTATATGTTTATATGTTATTCGTATATTTATATGTTTATATTTCAGCGGGTTCTCGGTTGGGTGGTGTCTCCGTTAGATTATGCCACGTCATAGAGGTCGTCTATTGTGAGCGTTTTCTGTAAGGTTTGCAAATTTCCAATACTGGAATTTGCTAAGCGACTTCTGTTGCTATTTATGTTAGCTGTGATGACATGTTTTAATATTGTTTTCGTTATTATTTCGCATTCTTTAGTTTTGTTTTGATTTGTTTGTATTTGTTAGCCTACTCTTGTCTATAATTTAGTTTCATACAACATTTTTGTTTATACACTGTGGTGTCATGTATTTTGTTTAATTCTATCGCAGATATCGTCACATTTTTTGTGATATTTCATTAATTTCTGCTTTATTTTTAGTTGATTTCTGCGAACGTTTTTGTATTGTTGCTGATCTTTGTTATTGTTTACATTGTTATTGTTTACATTGTTTGTATTGTTTACATTTTCAATGTTTACATTCTGCATGTGTTTACATAGTCATTGTTTACAGTTATAGTAATTAGTTAATGGGCTATGCTAATGCACTGTTACTACTACACGGATGATAAATGAATGATGAATAGTGTCGTGCACTATTGAATGAGAAGTGCACTTATGATCAAGAATTGATTGTTGATATTTCATATACAAGTTCTTTGATTGGAGACTTGTTTCCCACAGAGACTGGGATAATATAAGGTGATGTGAATATACAAGTGCTTAATTAAGACTTGTTACACTTAGGTTTGAAATAAATTAGTTAATTATTTCAGGTTTTGGACTTATATATTACTCATCATGTCTACATTTGAGCACTTTATTGAGCAGGGTAAATTGCTTGGGAAGACTGGTGATAAGTTAGAAGAATTTGCAACTGCTCGATATGATAAAGCAATGGAAGCTGAACAAAAGAAACTGCAGATGGAAGCTGAACAAAAGAAACTGCAGATGCAGGTGGATGAAAAGAGATTCCAAATGGAAATGGAAAAACAAAAAAGGGAATCAGAAGCTGAGGAAAGAAAACTCCAGCTACAGCTAGAAGCTGAAAGACTTGAAAAAGAAGCTGAAAATAAAAGACTTGAAAAAGAGGCTGAGAATAAAAGACTTGAAAAAAGAGGCTGAAAATAAAAGACTTGAAAAAGAAGCTGAAAATGAAAGACTTCAAAAAGAGGCTCAGGCTGAGGAAAGAAGATTACAGAGAGAGTCTGATGAGAGGAAAGAGAAAGCAAAAATGGAACATGAAGAAAAGGTCTTAGCTTTAGAGTTGGAAAAATTGAAATTGACGAGCATGAGTAATGGTAATGATTCAAACAAGGGTTCATCTTCTGGTAAGGCTAATAATGATACTTTTAAGATTAAGTTACCAACATTTAGTCCTTCCAGTGATGACATAATGTTCTATCTGGACAGATTTGAACAAGCATGTACAGCTCATAACATAGACAAAGCAAAATATGTTTATCAGTTATCAGGGATACTGACAGGTAAAGCTCTAAGTATATTAAATATGGTGGATGAACCTGACAAGAACAATTATGAGGTTGTCAGGGCCGCTTTGTTAAAGAAATATCAGCTTAACGAAGACAGCTATCGTCTACAATTTAAAAACATGTTACCTGAAAATGGAGTTGAATTCTCCGAGTTTATTGCAAGAATACGCATTACTTTCTCACGATGGGTTGAACTATCTAAGACGGAAAAAAACTTATGAAGGACTTATGGACTTAATACTTAGAGACAAAGTCATGTCGTCTGTCAATGAGTCTTTCCTTGCTTTCCTTCATGAACGTAAACCTAAAACAATAAGGGAAATGGAAGATTTCTGTTGCCAATACGTAACTGCACACCCACACATAACCATGGGTAACTCTAAGGTGAAAGAAGGTTTACCAGTTGCTTCGGCAGCTCCGTATGGTCAAAACTTTGCTCGTAGATTCCAACAAAATTTTGATAGAAAGAGTAGCGGTAATTTCTGTCAAAATCATGGAAATCAATTTCATGGTGATTCTTCTTCGAAGAATTGGAGACAACCTGATAGTACTCGTTACTATCACCCTAATAACACTGACTAACAAAAAAAAACTTTTTTTTTCTTTCTCTAACATTTCTATGTTTTTCTGGTCAATTTTAATGCGCTGTTTTTAAATCTGCAAACCGTTTTTCTCTATCAGGTCGGGATCTCTAGAAATACGCAATTGAAGTTTTTTAACAACGCATACAGTATTACAACATCATTCGTACAAGAAGTATAACAGTTATGTAGGCTTGAATTTCTTTGCTGTCGACTTTCGTCGGGGAATGGCATGGCGTACATCGCGATGAAGCATCCAACAATAATCGGCAAGCATGGTCACACTCCACCGTCCTTGATAACGTGACTCCATTACGGCGATATCTTGATGGAATCGTTCTCCATGTTCATCGCTGACTTCGCCAAGGTTGTCAGGGAAAAAGTCAAGATGTGAATCGAGCAAATGGATTTTGAGGGACATGTTACAGCCCATAATTCTGTATGCATCTATGCACTGCTTAACAATATGCAACATAGTCAACAGATTTGTGATTCCCAGAAAGTTATCGACGATCGATTTGAATGCCATCCATGCGCGAAGTTCACTACCATGTAACAAGTTCTCGAATTGTTTGTCTGCAATAACTTTCCTAATCTGAGGTCCTACAAAGATACCTTCCTTTATCTTTGCATCGCTAAATTGCGGAAACTTTTCTCGAAGATAAGTGAAAGCTTTGCTCGTTTTATCTAACGCTTTTACAAAATTCTTCATGAGCCCCAACTTTATATGTAACAGTGGTAAAATGAAGCTGTCTTTGTTAACTAATGGCTCGTGTATTACATTTTTATGCCCGAGCTGCATACGATCCCGGATAGGCCACACCTTTCTTGCATAATGTTCCTGTCTGTTGCGGCTGTCCCATTCACATCGGAAGCAACAAAATTTAGTATACCCAGTCTGCATGCCCGTGAGAATGCAATGACCTTAGGTCTCCACAAATCCGCCATTGGTAGTCATTGTACTTTATTTTTTCCAAACGTATAGCCATATTGTCATAAGTTTCTTTCATATGAACAGAGTAGGTGACTGGAATTGATGAAAATAAATTTCTGTTATGCAATAACACAGCTTTTAGACTAGTCTTGGAAGAATCGATGAAAAGTCGCCATTCGTTGACTATGTGCTTATGACCGAGGTGCACCATTAGACCGTTTACATCTTTGCAATAGCAAATGTCATCATCCATCTCAAAGTATTGTGTCTATGACGAAATTTAGATATCGGAGTATTGGGCGCTAAAAGATTCCATTCTTTGAGTCGCGAACCGAGTAATTCCGCTTGTCCTTTGGTAAGAGCGAGATCACGTATTAGATCTGAAAGTCCTGAATGGTTAATTAAGTAAACACTATCATTCACCGGTATGTAATCTGAGTCAGAATTAGTTTCTAATGCAGGTAAACTATCACTTTCTGATGGTTCATTCACGTCCAACGGATTATGTTCTGGTGGTAATTGGATCGGACACGTGATTGGATCATGAGGCACTGGTTTCGAAACCAATTCAATATTTGAATAAACCACAGACTTTCTAGTTTTAAAAGTGAAACCATGGATATTTGTCAAGCAGAAGTACAATCAGTAGTGTGATTTGTATGTTCACGCCATATTACTGGCACTCCAAAAGGCATCGACTTATGCTTCAGCGATTTTCGTAACCAACCTGCCAATGTATCGAACAAACTGCATTTGGATACCAAGATTTATTTGCATCATCAACTTTCGAATCGAAATAAAGTTCATATGCTTTCTTTAGTAATGGTGTAAAGTTTTTCTGGTCAACACGATCGGCAAAATATCTGCACACGTAACAGAACAGATCAGCCGAATTTCTACAACTTCTAGAAGCCATATTTTGCTCAGAATTATTTCAAAATACAGTAACTATTTGAAAAATCGCGTAACATATGTCATGCATCTTTTAGCAGTATAAAAAGTAGAATTATGTTGCTTTTTTATTAATTTTTAATAAGTTATATAGTAAAAATGAAACGGAGCAAATAACGGTTTCCCAAAAATATATTTATTCACAAATATCTTAAGAACCCGACGTGATAGAGATAAACGGATTTCAGATTTGAAATCAGCGCAAGAAACTGACCTAAGAACACTTATTCTTATATAAGAAAGAAAAATGTTGTTTGTCAGTGTAATTATAAGCATTTCAAAAGAGGATATGGTAATAGAGGTTATTCCTGCCGAAGACCTCAGAACCAAACAAATAGATGTTCGCATCAATGTGAACATGATAGTAATCGTGGAAACTGGAATTCGAACCAGGATAACAATTACAATAGAGACAATAATAACTGCAGAGATAATAATAACTTTGATAACTTCAGAGGTAATAATAGTCGGGGTAGATCTCAACACAAAAAAAAGAGATATCAGCAGGCTAATGCTGTACAACAGGAAACTGAGGGAGCCTGTAATCATGTTGTTGATAGTAAAAACTTTGACGCTGTCACTGGTTCTGCTTTTGACTTTGAGAGAGCAAACAAATGCCCCCAATGCAGTATTTTATTCGAACCGGGTACCATAACTACTTTGAGTTGTGGTCACCCACTTCCCGCTCTTCCTGCTGCTGTTGCGCATGACGGGAGGGGTTCTTTAATCCTACATAAGGGTCTTGTTAATGATACTTCGGTCTCACTACTTTTCGATTCCGGATGCACCACTATTGGTGTTAGACAATCGCTTGTAGATCCATCTTGTGCTACAGGAAGGGTTATTAAATGTGTCACATTTGGCGGCACTCTAGAAAAATATCCTACTGCTGTAATTCGCATTGCCACTCCTTTCTTTACTGGAGATGTGCATGCTTGTCTCTTACCTAATCCTATTGCGGACCTTATTATTGGTCGTATTCACGGAGTTAGGGAGTGTACCCCACAGCAGATTGCTGCTTGGGAGATAATAACATGCAAGCTACAAATGCAGTAGTTACAAGAGCACAAGCTCTACAAACACCCGAAACTTCACTGAATAGTGATAATGAAGTTGATAGCCAAGATAGTCACTTAGTGATTACTCGTGACTCTTTCATAAAATTGCAAGAAGAAGATCCTTCTTTAAAAAAATTCTTCGTTCTTGCGAAGAAAGGTGATCCGAATCAGGATACAAATAGAAAATCTTGGATTGCAATGAGAAACGGCGTACTTGTACGTATGGTACAAGATTCGACTACGTCGGCACATTCGCAAATTCTTGTTCCCAAGAGCATGAGAGTCCAAATATTACAACATGCTCATGACTCGCAATGTGCTGGACATATGGGTTTTGCCCGTACGAAGTCGAGAGTCCTTGCGGCTTTCTTTTGGCCTTTTGTCAATAAGGACATTCGTATTTACTGCCGATCATGCAAGGTATGTCAGGAGGTCAAATCTAGAGGACCACGACATGCTGCGCCTATCCAGGCTGCTGACATTCCTATTCGGCCGTTTCAGAAAATGGCCATAGATATTATTGGCCTTTTTAAGGTCAAGTCGGCCAGAGGACATCAGTTTATCCTTACATGTGTCGATATGTGCACACGTTGGCCAGAGGCTATTCCTCTTAAGAGCATATCTACTACAGATATCGCAGATGCTCTTTGGTTGATATTTTCTCGCTTGGGGTTCCCCAGAGAAATATTATCAGACCATGGCACTCAACTCATATCTGACACTATGTCACAGGTAATGTCTACCTTACATATTGAACGATCTCTCAGTAGTATCTACCATCCTATGTCTAATGGGTTGGTTGAGCGTCTGAATAGAACGCTCAAGACTTTGCTTGGTAAGATAACTGAAGATCATCCTCAAGATTGGGACAGGGTTTTACCCGCGGCTCTCTTTGCCTATAGAGAAGTCCCTAATGAACACACAGGATTTTCTCCCTTCGAACTTGTCTTTGGCGCGCGTCCACGCGGCCCTATGTCTTTATTACACGATCTCATCACTGCCGATGATATTAGCGATGAAACTCAATCCTCATATGAGTATGTCATTGCTCTTAGACAAAAGATCATGAGGCATGTAAGCTAGCAACTGCTTCATCAGAAATTGCTAAAGAGAAGGCAAGGCAGTTTGCTAACAAGAATAGATGTCTACGACAACTTTGTCCAGGTGACAAAGCATTCGTCCTACTCCCCAGTAGGGAAAATAGACTTCTTATTGCATGGAAAGGTCCGTATGCAATAGTCTCTCGGATTTCCGATGTTGACTATGTGGTCGATATTGATGGAAAGCATAAAACTTTCCACATAAACATGCTTTCGGAATTTCACGAACGTCTGGACTATTTGCTGCCTATTTTCCAGGCAACGGATGATGCTCCTGCACCTCACGGTCATTATTCATCCCTGTCTGTCATTCAGGATGAGGAAGCTACCTTCTCTGATGTCAAAACCTTCCCCTTCCAGTGGTTCCATTACATTCCACGGAATCTTGGAAAAACGTTTCTGTTTCTCCTAATCTTTCTGGTGACGAACATCGACAAGTCTCGTCTATGTTACAAACATTTCAGGATGTTCTCACTGACATTCCTGGACACACAGATGTCATAGAACATGACATAATTCTTACCGACAATAATCCAATTAGGGTTAGGCCGTATCCTATTCCTATACACCTTCAGTCGCAAGTGGAAAAGGAATTGGATGAAATGATTCAATTAAATATAATTGAACCATCGACTTCACCATATTCTTCTTCCATGGTTATTGTCCGGAAGAAGGATAGATAAAGAACATACGAATTTGCGTTGATTATCGCAAATTGAATCAGGTCACAAAGTTCGACGCTGAAAACCGATGCCTTTGTTAGAAGATCTACTGATTAGACTTTCTAATTCTAGATTCTTCACTAAACTTGACTTGTCTAAAGGTTATTGGCAAGTGCCTTTAGCAGAGCATGCCAAACCTCTTACTGCTTTTTTCTACACCTAGGGGTCTATTTCAATGGAATGTTATGCCTTTTGGTCTCATGAACGCCCCTGCCACTTTCGTTCGCATGATGCGTCGAATTCTGTCACATCGTTCGGCTGTCATCGCATACTTAGATGACATCTGTCTCTTCAGTGATACCTGGGAAGATCACTATTTAGGGTTATATGACTTACTGTCCACTCTACGTGAGAATAATTTGACAGCAAAACCTTCTAAAGCTTTTGTTGGTTTTGGGTGAAATCTCTTTCCTGGGTCATCGTGTTGGTCATGGTCTCTTGAAGACAGAAGACCACAATACTTCCAAAATACTGAACATCTCTGTTCCTAAAACGAAAAAACAAGTTAGGAGTCTCTTAGGTTTAATTCAATTTTATGGGAGATTTATTCCAAATTTATCTTCGATCATGGCACCTCTATCAACATTGTTGAAGAAAGGTTCGCCTAATCTGGTCCGTTGGTCTGAAGAATGCCAATCTTCACTAGACCAAATCAAGAATATATTTTCTTCTCCTCCCATCTTAAGATTACCTACTCTTGATAGGACTTTTGTTCTTCGGAGTGATGCTTCATCCACTGGGATTGGAGCAGCACTGATGCAAGAATATGCAAATACTCTGCATCCTGTTATGTACATTTCTAGAAAACTAAATGCGGCAGAGAGGAACTACTCGGTTTTAGACCGTGAGTTGTTAGCGATGGTTTGGTCAATTCTAAAACTACAAAGATTCCTCCTGGGCGCACATTTCATTCTAGAGACTGATCAGAAAGCTCTTACAGCTATTCAGACTAAGAATTTGAAGAGTTCGAGATCCACTCGATATGCTATAGCTCTTCAACCTTTTCACTTCACGGTACGAGCTATCCGTGGTGCGGATAATGTGATGGCTGACATTTTGTCTAGATGCCCACATGACTCCAACTAATACTTCTGTCCTATATTTCCATATATTACAGAGTCATAACACACCTATATTTCTACAATAGATTAGCACATCTGTACTTACTTTATATGTACACACTATCGTGCTTTGTTGTCATCTTCTTCTGTTCGTTTTTTAAGATGATAGAGGAGGACTGAGTAGTTAATATAAGGGCCGTTAGTTTACTAAACAGCCACAATTATTAATAATGTATTGTACCTTATGAAGCATATTAGTTATTAATTAGCATTATATTGCTTGTACTTTCTCAGAATGTCATTGTTGAGCTGAGAACTTACCTTACTAGTATCAAGCATGACGAGTTCTAGATTGTGTACTTACCCTCGGAATACCAGAGCATATGTCCTGGATCGTCATGTAGTTTAACTTTACTATGTACTTATGTCATTACATGTCAAAGAATGTACTATTTAAATTTTCCTATCAGATTTGTACATCCATTTTTAAAGACAATATTAGAGTATGCTGTTTAATGATGATTATAGTAACTTGCATACGTATATTGTGTTTACATGCTAACGTGATGTGTGTTGGTGACACCTCCCCGATGTGAATATTTTTTGAGACATATTTATTTTTCTGTTGAGGTATATCCTCACCAGACACTCTATAATTAGCCTATTGTTTGGCAATTTAATTAATTATCAGCGCATAATTCGTGCGTTTTGAGCCGCTTATCGCATGCTCTTTGATATTGAAAAAAAAAATATGTTCCACATTTTTTTTTTATCGGGAGGAGGTGGTGATATGTTGCGTGATAAATTCTCGCAACATCGTTTTATTTCAATATCTATTTTATAACGCAAGGGCAACAACTGCTTGAAATTTATAGTCACTTTTCTCGGTAAGCATTTGTCTTCTCGCGTTGGTATCGAATGCAGTTAAGTTTGAGCTGTGGTCATTTTGCGCTGGACTGCGCATGACTTGTCTTGCTTCTGGGTCGATCGGTTTCCGCCCACCACTAGTGGAGTGAGCGATTTGGAATGGCGAAAGAGATGCCTCGTTGAAGAGGGGATCTCCGCTATTTTTTTTGTTCTGTCAGGAATGTGAGAGTCCTCTTATGGATATTTCGTTTATTCGAGATAATACCTCTAGTGTATTTGCACATGCCGGGAGGCATAATATTTCTGTGTATTTCCGGAAGGCAAGGTAAATTAACATTTTCATTAACTCTATCGATTTTTGGTCGTGAACGATTTCTGGTTCATAGCCTGTCTTCGAAAGTCGTCGTCACGAGATGTTTTCCTAGCTCACATGTCGCTGTATTGTGCTGCATCGGTTGATGCAGGTTCCAAGGACCATTACTTGCTACTTTGTTAAATGAACTAGGTTTGAAAAACCTTTATTATCTAGAGGATATTTTTGAGGACATTATTTATACTTCGGCAGACGTGTCTGTCTTGCTGAAGTCAGACTAAGGAGAGTGAACTGATCTCATATATCTGGTTATCTCCTGGCTGTTATAGAAAGGATGGAGTTTTTCACCTGACTACATTTACAGCACTTTGAAATATAACATGCATCTGACTCATCATTGTAATGCTGTCTACCGTCTATTGCTGTATTGAATGTTGCTGTGAAAATGACTGTTTGATGTGCCTACATATTCGCGTAACCATTTTGTCACTGTGGCGTCCACAATAAATAATGAAGAAAAACGTCAACGGCTGTTTCAAGAATCATTGACTTTATACGTCGTGAGTTTACTGACGTCCTATGTGGATTGCCCTGTTATTTTTGTATGAACATTGTTTTGACTGAACACATCTGCACACTACACAAAACCAGACATGCGGATACCATCCATCATCATATGGCATCACGCATCATATATATATTTATTTATATATATATATATATATATATATATATATATATATATATATATATATATATATATATATATATATATATATATATATATATATATATATATATACGACGGAAGGTCAAAAAATAATGCCTATTTTTTATGTATGTAAATACTGCATCGGTGTGCAATTTGTAAATTTAGCAGGATTCCTCAAACACTCTTCTGCATTGTATAGCATTACCAACCTGTTTCAGTAACAGGTGGCACCACTGTAACAGTTTAAAAATGGCTGCCAAAGACGTTCGGTTAAAAAAACGTTACGTCATAGAATGTTGACAGACAGACATAAAGAAACAAGGAAAACCATAGTCATCAACCTCCTGCACCGTTACGAAACTGAAGGAGAAGAGTTTTTATCAAATATTGTGACAGGTGATGAGACTTGGGTTCATTTTTTTGAACCAGAATCCAAGAGGCAGTCAATGGAATGGCATCACACAACATCGCCGACAAGAAAGAAGTTCAAAAGTTTACCATCTGTAGGGAAAGTTATGGCCTCCATGTTTTGGGATGAGAAGGGTGTGATTCTTCTCGACTTCTTGGAACAGGGAAACACGGTGAATGCAGACCGTTACATTGAAACTTTGAAGAAGCTTAGAGGTCGTCTTCGGCGACTTTACCCATTAAAAGATCAGAGAACTGCACTACTGTTGCACGATAATGCGACGCCACACACTGCTAAATGCACCATTGATACGATTGCAGAATTTGGCTGGACAATATTACCACATCCCCCTTACAGTCCCGATCTTGCACCTTCTGATTTCCATCTGTTTGGACCACTGAAAGAAGATCTTCGCGGACATCACTTTGAGGACACCGAGACCCTTAAACGCGCCGTACGTCAGTGGTTTAGGAAAAAGGACACAAATTTTTACCGTGCGGGGATACATGCCCTTGTGAGAAGATGGGAAAAAAACTGTAACAAATAACGGAGACTACATTGAGAAATACATTTTTGAAGTTCAGACTTGGGGCTACATTTCAATGTGAATTTTATCTGTTTTCTTGCCTATTGAATGAAATTAAAAATTACGAGGCATTACTTTTTGACCGTCCCTCGTATATATATATATATATATATATATATATATATATATATATAGATATATATATATATATATATATATATATATATATATATATATATGTGTGTGTGTAAATATATTATCAATGTGTGCTTATGGTAATATTGGTTTGTGCAGAATCATTGTGCTATTTCTGAAGGAAAACCCAAAGTGTGTTGGTTTAGTTTAATTGTGTAATAAATAAGTAGAACGAATGGATTGAGCTAGTAGTTTGTGGAAAGCGTTTTAAAGATATTAAGCTTGCTGAAGAGGACTATCCAAACTGGAAGAAGGAATGATTGTAACAGATTGATTTTCTGTATTGTTTGATATATGACACAATGATTACCATAAGGCCTATATGATTTTAAAGAAGCAAATCATGGACAAAACTGTAACAAGTGAGTTACTGAAATATTGTGATAGAACTTGAACAAATTGTGTTATTCATGACTTCCTATGTCTCTTATGATTAACCACAGCTTGTCTGAACTGTCTTATTATACCTCCTGACTGGGTAGGGAGACAATGAGCGATACTACGTAGGTTGTATATTATATTTCAGGTAATATCCTGCCCTGAGTGTCGTACTAAATCTTTTGTGACCAAGTCAGCTAGTAGATGCTCAAGTTGTTCAGAGCTTTTGCCAGTATCAACTGTGTCCTCTTGATGATTGGAAGACCTGCAGTTATGGGGTTCTCTCCGATCATACTGCTGTACGAGGCCTAAGAAGGACCTTTTACATATAAGTGGCTCTTTGTTGGGCTACTTCAACTTACAAATATCACCACACCTACGAACAAACTGTGTTATGATGATAGCAAAGTCTGTGGCTTATTTGGAAGACAATTGAGTCATATCAGTCTTTATGACTTTATCATAAATTAACATTGATATTCTATTCAAGAAAGCACAAAAGTAAGACAGATTTTATCAAGGATCAAGAAAACAGTGAAGTGACCTTTATTAGTTACAATAAATTAAACTGTAAATGTGAGATATATATATATATATAATGAAAGTGAAACAGATTTTATTTTGAAATCAATTTGATTTTATTTGAAATTTAACAGAAGTACAAAGAAAAAAAGATCTTGTAGATAAATTATAAACTGTACCGTCTTCAGTGAATTATTTAAGTTGGGCTCAAAGTTCTTGTTGGTTCATTAATTACCCTTAGCACAGTCATAGTCTTAGGTTGGTCTGGAGAGGGGCACCATAGGTAACTAGGATTGCCATTACCATCTCACCTAGTGATCTATACAGCTTGACTCTACCTTTGACTTCGATACACCATTACTCTTTTCAGAGAATTGGGTATTTCTTGTAAGACCTGTCTCTTATCTGGCACTATCCTGGTATCATCTGATATATCTATTTGTCCAGGATATTATCGTCATTTTATTATCTTTACCTCTCGCGACAATATGCCAGGTCTCAATTCTATGGTTCCTTTTCCCATTGCATTTGTCTCCAAAAACTCATGAGCAGTCAAGTACCCATTTACAGCGGACCAGATAGGAACATGACACCACCTGGTTTCAAACCTAGTAATTTTTTACCTCGAGAAGCAAAAACTTTAACCATCCTGCCACTTGATGCTCCGCTTTTGTCAAAATATTGTAACATACATGAAAAGAAAAACTCAAGTCTGAGAAGTAAATATCCTGAGACCTGTTGCAAAACAAAACTAGACTGAAATAGTAAGCATCTTTGTCCAAAAATACAACAAACAGAGAGTACCTCATGAGAGTTGTGTATGCATGTTTCCTGGGAGGCAAAATTCTTTGCTGCTTGGGCAAGAAGCTGAAATACAGAGTATGGAGAAAATTACACACAAAATAAACTCAAGATATTTTATCATGATCATTACCTTTAAGCTCCAAGTGGAGTAGAGACCTCAACTTGACTTGGACCAACACTCAGGATTCTGGTCTCTTTCGACCACTGTGCCCAACTGACACTCACTGTGTTGCTTCATATTTGTCACTAGCAAATCTAAACTTAACCATGTTTTCTGAACCATAAAATAGCTTCTGTTAGTGTTTAGCAACCATTTTGAAAGACGTTTTGGTGGTGGGCACACTTGTTGTTGTTGTTGCTACAGAGATAAAGCATTTAGTTTACTTGAAAGCATAACTGAGAGTGATGATGACTGTATTGACAGTGATAGTTTGTATTGATAGTGATAGTTTGTATTGACAGTGATAGTTTGTATTGACAGTGATAGTTTGTATTGACAGTGATAGTTTGTATTGATAGTGATAGTTTGTCATCAAATGATGGAAGTGTGGCACCAGTGTCAAACACTTCAGATTCAGTTGATGAGTGGAATTGGCCCAGCCTGTCTCATCAAGGCAAATCTTGACTTCATCCTCACTGTTTCAAGTTATGACACACACAAGTGCAGTTTAAATCATGAAATAATCTGGAAAATTAACTGTATGTAAGCTGCAAAAAGATGTAGGCCTATTTGATATTATTCTAGTTTATGTGCAGGAAAATGGCATAACATAGTACTGTAGGGCCTTTATATTTTGTAATTATTTTTTTAGTGACTGTGATTTTTCAGCGGCAGCAGAAAAGATGGTGTAAATTTGGTGAATGTGCTGAACTCTGCTATAGGCCTATCAAGTGTTATTTCCATTACCTTGATGTTCTAAGGCTGAAAAGTAAGTTTAATGACTACTAAGGCCTAGGCCTTCATTAACTGAACCTCGGTTAAGTTCATATTCTGCTGTTAACTTTCTAACGTGTTTTACATAACCTGGAACCTCTCTAGACATTTACACTTTGACCATACCCCTACTAACGACTGCATATTACTTTTTGATCTTGTTAAATACTGTTTGACTAGGCGTAGGGGTCTATTCTGTGCAGTTCCCTTGGTCAGTCTATTTTTAAACCCCTTCCTTTAGTTGTGGGTGAATTATAATAATAATAATAATAAATTCTTTAAGCACCAAACACGGCGCATAAGGCAGAAACCAGTGCTCTCCAGGTTGTTCGTTGTGACGCCCCTCCTCTTAGCTCTTGCACATTATTTAGGCCCAACGTTCTTCCTTCTCTTATTATTGTTCTTCTGAGTGTTTCTTTTGGTCTTCCTTTTTTCCTCTTACCCTCAGGAACCCAGGTGAGCGCCTGTAGTGGTATTCTGTTGTTTTGCATTCGTAGGACATGACCGATATATGACCATCGTCTTTTCCTTATATAGTCGGAGACATATTTCTGCCTAGAGTCTTCTCTTATTTGTCGATTAGTCTTGAATTCTTTCCAACTGATGTTCATGAGTTTTTTAAGACATTTGTTCTCGAATGTATTCAGCTTGTTCTCCAATGATTTTGTTATTTTCCAACTCTCACAGCCGTATGTTAACACTGAGATAACATTTGAATTAAACAGACGAAGCTTGGTATGTATATTCAATGATCGTAATTTCCAAATGTTAGATAATCTATTGAAGGCGCTAGCTGCCAAAGCAATTCTAGTATGGATTTGTCTTATTGTGTCACCATCCTGAGTCATTTTACTGCCTAAATAATTGAAACGGGTGAATTACATGCCTGTAAATAATCGGAACAGTGGAACAAGAGAGGCAATATTTTGCCTAAGAACATTAGCAGAAAAATATACAGAGGTCCAAAAAAGTATGTATATGTGCTTCATTGACTATAAGAAGGCTTTTGACAGAGTCCATCATGAGAAAATAATTGAATGCCTTGAAGACATAGGTATTGATGGAAAGGATATAAGAATACTCAGTAACCTTTATTGGGAGCAAACTGCCACAGTAAGATCGGGAAGGAATTATTCACCATACATAGACATAAAAAGAGGTGTCAGACAAGGTTGTGTGCTGTCCCCCTGCCTATTTAATTTATACACCGAAAAAATTTTCAAACAGATACAGGAAATACCAGGACTGAACATCAGTGGAAGGTCAATAAACAACCTTAGATATGCAGATGATACCGTGTTGTTAGCTGAAAGCGAACAGGAGTTACAAGAACTAGTGAAGCAAGTGAACAGTATAAGTCATGAATATGGACTCGACATTAATATTGAGAAAACAAAAACTATGATAATTAGCAAAACAGACGACAAACCCACATTAAAGATAAGCGTAAATGGGAAAATCCTGGAACAAGTCAAGAGCTACGTATATCTTGGTCATATAATAACAGAAGATGGCAGATGTGAAACAGAAATCAAGAAGAGAATAGGAATGGCCAAAGCTACATTCAACAACATGAAACATATACTGACAAACAGTTATCTCACAAATTAAAACTGAGAATCATAAAGTGTTATATATATTGTGCATTTCTGTATGGTGCAGAAACATGGACGATGAATAAGCATTTCGAAGAAAGAATTGAGGCTCTTGAAATGTGGATATATAGAAGAATGGGGCGTATCTCATGGAAAGAGATGAAAACAAATAAGGAGGTCCTAGAAAATCTAGGTATGAAAAGAGAACTAATGAGGGAGGTCAAAGTTCGGCAGCTAAAATACTTTGGACACATAAAAAGGCATAACACCTTGCAGAAGACCATAACAGAAGGGAGAGTTGAAGGCAAACGTGCAAGGGGAAGACAGCGCTATAAGTGGGAAGATAACATCAAAAGATGGACAGGAAAGAGTCTATCAGAGTGCACCACCAAGACAAGAGACAGAAGACGTTGGAGATCCATTAGCCTACAGCCAACCTTCGTTGTGGAGATGGCAACTGATGATGATGATGAAATAATCTACTATTGTCCAATATTCTCACCTCAGTAGATTTAGAAACACGTACGATCTGTCGTATAAGAGAACCAAAATCACTGACGTTTCCTGTGATTTTCTCGTTAAGCCTTGCTTTTGTTTCTTGATTCCAATTTGCTGATGTCCGAGTTGATGCCATTCTGGAAGTAAACAAAAGATTTCTACATCCGGTTGCAATCGTAAGTAATTCTCCGACACATAAGAGTAAACTTCGTAAAGAAAACATTTCGTGATTTAGTCATATTATATGTTCGGTTATCCTCAATTCACCCTGAATTAAAAAAAAAAAAAAAAATCTACGTAGTACCTTAAAAACTACTAGATACACCTAGATTTTTCATTTTGGGCTACTTTAGGGGTAGACTGTCAGACGTCTACTTGAATATTTTTAAAGAAAGCAGTTGTCAGCTTGAGGCTATTTGTATCTCCAGAGTTTTTCCACGAATGGTATTGGTGACGGTCAGATGTGCTTTCTCTGTTGCTTATATGTTGAGCATCTTTGAAGCTGATGTTCAGCAGTTATTTCCTTGAAGTTCAGGGGAAGGTGCCCACCAATAGCTTGGCGGGACTCCACGGGGTTAGCGCCATTCTGCTTACTTGTTGGTGACGTCATCACCGAGTGACGTACAAAAAAAATATAAAATAAAATAAAGATTTGGTCGAATCACACGAGTCACCATTAGCACTATTGAACTCCCTAAGGAAGACAGGCCTTCAACAAATTCATGTCAAGCCTTCCGTACAACAAGTGCCAGTACAGTAGGAGGTGAGAATCAGTGACGTAGTGAAAAAAGGTGGGGGCAGGGGTGGGCGACCGCCCCGGGCGCCAGAGGAGGGGCGCCAAAAAAATCAAGTCGTTTCTCTGCGAAAATGTTTGTCCCATTAACACACTCCGAATCTTGTCTTTCTCAGCCGATTCTATCATTTTCGTCTTCAAACCCAAAAAGTTCCTCGGCTATATGATCACAACTAACGTTAGTGAGCTTACTGAATGTCCTGTCGTAGGTAGAAAACCTATACGCTACTTATCTCTTTCCCTGAACCCATGATGCACTGAAGCAGCGCAGAAGAGGGGATTGCGCATATGGCGAGGGGCATCGTAGTCAGACTACAGCAGGAAAGGACAATAAATAAACAAACAACACACAAAGGTCACGTGTTACCAGGCACTCAGTGAGAAATAAAGAAGTAGAAGACATGACAACAGAAAAACAACTGAAGTGATAGACTTACCGGGAATCGAACCAGACACCCCCCCCCCCTCCCCTTTCCGGCCTAGCCACAGGAGCGAGTGTCTACTATCCTCTCTGCCAGCTGGGCACTATTTGAATAGTGGTTCACTAACAGAGGTCTAGCACGACCCCCCACGTAACCTGGATATGTACCTGCCCACGACCCAGACTAATTATAGACGCAATCACTGTTGCAGTTTTCCTGTTGCAGTATAGGCCAGATTACACAGGAGAAAGACCTTTATACTGTGTCAATGATAGAAGAATGAGAATAGCAGTAAAGGGCAGAGGTTAGGTTTGGTATTATATAAACGTATAAACAAATAAGGAGGGGAAACCCGAGACCTGTAAACATAAATAAAATAAACAAACAACACACAAAGGTATGTTAGCAGACGCTCAGTGAGAAATAAAGAAGTAGAAGACCAGACAACAGAAAAACAACAGAAGTGATAGGTGTACCGCCTACCTGACAACAAGTTTCAGTCGACTGAAGAATATAGACACAAAATTGAGATTCCTTCTCTTACTTACTCACTTAGTCGTTCCCCTTCTACCGTGAGGTGTAGAGGTTTGGAAGAGAGAGCGCCAGACTATTCTATCGGCTGTCTTCCTCCTGGCCTGGTTCCATTCTAGTCCTCGGTCCTTCAAAGATTGTCTAATGTTGTCCTCCCAGCGGACTCTGGGTCGTCCTCGGGGTCTGGATCCTTGGCTCTTTGTTTCCCATGCTTGTCGTGGTAGCCGATCTTCTCCAATTCTGCAGACATGGCCAAACCATCTTAGTTGGGACTGTTCTACTTGGGTCTGTAGGGGGTGGCATTTTAGGCCTTGACGTATCGTCTGGTTGCGTACCATGTCTCTTCTTGTTACTTCAACCACCTTCCTCAGATACCTCATTTCTGAGGTTTGGATCTGGCTTTTATGGGTTGTAGTCATTGCCCATGACTCGCATCCATATGTCAAGACTGGGACATAGGTGGAGCGGTATACAGCCATCTTCGTTTTCTTACCAACCTCTCTCTTGCTGAGGAATCCTCGATTTATGGCCTGAAAAAGTCTCCCAGCTGCTGCTTTTCGAGTGGCCAACTCTTCTTTGATGCCTCCCTTTCGGTCTATAATAGCTCCGAGGTATTTAAAGTGGTCGACCTGCTCCAGGACCTGTTCTCCCAGCTTAATCTGATGTCTTCTTTCTTCTCGTGATATCACCATGGATTTTGTTTTATAGCTGCTTATGACCATCCCTCTCTTCTCCAGCTCTTCCTTCCAGACTTGCAGGTTGGATTGGAGATGTGCCTCTGATTTAGCAATCAGGGCAACATCATCAGCAAATGCCAGCTCTGTCTCATCTTCCAGTACCCCACTGAATACTTTCTTGTTCTCTCCTTACATGCCTTGATGACATCGTCCATAAGGAGTATGAAGAGGTAAGGTGATAGGATATCACCTTGTCTTACACCAGTGGTGGTCCTGAACTCTTCTGACTTATGGTTTTCTGTCCTCACATAATTTCTGCAAGACTTGTAGAAGCTCTGTATAGCATGAATCAGAGGTGCTGGAATATTCTTCCTTGCCAAACAGTCCCAAAGTTTGCTCCAAGGGACCCTGTCAAACGCCTTTTCCAGATCTATGAAACAAAGATGGATCTCACTCTTATACTCAAGAGCCTTTTCACTCAGCTGTCTGAGTGTGAAGATTAGGTCTTGAGTACTTCGGTTTGCTCGGAATCCGCACTGGACCTCATCCAATTGTGGCTCAGCTAGGCGTCGGAGTCTCTGCTCTAGGATTCTAGAGTAGATTTTTCCAGGGACACTGAGAAGGGATATGCCTCTATGGTTTCCACACTGTCGATTGTCACCCTTTTTGAAAATTGGTGTTATGATGGCGATCTCCCAATCCTTTGGTATGGTCTTGTTGCACCATGCTGCCTGTAGGACCCTTAGGAGTAACAGGTCGCCTGATGCTCCCATGTACTTAACCATTTCTGGTGTTATACCATCATGCCCTGCTGCTTTGCCCATCTTGATTTTCTCCAGTGCTGCCTTCAGTTCTTCCATCTTTATGTCATCTTCATCACCATTGGTTTCCTCTTCTGTGCTAGTGGTTATCATTTCTGATGTTTGACCTTGCTCACCATCAAGGAGTTCTGAGAAATATTCTTTCCATCTTTCCATTACTTCCTTCGGGGCAGTAAGCAATTTGCCTTGCTTGTCCTTTATAAATTTGAGAGGGCATTGTTTTTCCTTCCTCATGTTCTTTAGGGTCTTATAGAACAATTTCTGGTTTTCTTGTGCATCTTTTTCTAGCTTTTCTCCAAATTCTTCTTAGGACTTCTGTTTTGCTGCTAGCACTTTGTTCTTTACTTCTGTTCTGAGATTCCTTCTCAACATTGATTATCTTTTCAAGACAGATAATACTGATGAAATCTGTCAGAAGTTCACTGATCTGACGAACGTTTATGACACAGACATTGATGGGAAACAGAATTGTTTTCTGAGATTTGTGATTGCAGGACGCTTCTGAAATCGCGAACTGATTCTGTTCCAACAACTGCCTGGGAATTACTTTCATTCGTGGTGTCATACGGAAATTATGTATTTCCAAACTTAAGCATAGCACTGCAAATTCTGCTAACGATTTCTGCTTCAGTAACCAGTTGTGAGTATTCTTTTAGTAAACTAAAGCTAATTCTTTCGTATTTACGAGCATCTATGTGACTGGAATGTCTGTAATCTGCCACTTATTAGTACTGAAAGAGACACTTGAGAACATTGATTTTGATCACATAATTGATCAGTTTGCAGGAAGGAAGGTGCGAAAGATTAATCTGTAGTAGAGGAATAAAGATCCCATGTGTACTGTGTTTAACTGTTAATGAGAAGCTTATTAAAAAGAGCAGTGTATTTATTTTCTTTTGTGCTTAATTAATTCTTAAAATTCATATTTTCAAATAATTCATACTATCGTTCTTAATATAATTCTAAATTTACAACAATGCTATGGTCCTTTAAACTTCCTTTTGTTTTATTACAAAATGAGTAGGTATTTTATCTAGCGGTGACTGGGGCGCATTTTTCCAGGCTCGTCCTGAGCGCTATAAACCTTCGGTACGCCACTGGTGAGAAGAAGATATTGGCGTTGGACTGGACACATACTGAGGAAACCCGTCGACGGCATTACACGACAGTCTTTAGCACGGAGTCCCCAGGGTAAGACAGGTAGAGTGCAGGGCCGGCTCTACCGACGGTGCAACACGTGCATTTGCACGGGGCGGCAAGCTTTGGGGGGCGGCAAAAAATATGTTTACTTATTTTTAAAATCCCGCCAAGATATTCCTCCTTGGAGCCGCACTGGTGTAATGGTTACCATACTGCGCTAGCGATTAGGTGTTCAAGGTTCAAGCCCGGGCGCGGGCATTTGTAGGAGTGTTATCGACCGGGATTTCGACTGAATAACCTGAACGGCTCCTGAAATAAACCCTTTGTGGATGGTGTCACGTAGTGTTCGAAGGTTTCGTCTAGATTATTTTCGTCTGTTCTTTAGCTGTTTTTCAAGTCTTCACTAATAGTTCTGCCATACGATCCTAATGCTATCTTCTCCTACAAAGGCACTAAAAGGAATTTCTTTAGGGACGTCAGTACAACTTATTCGCTTGGTCGAAACCACAGTGGTTCCCAGAGGATGATATATCCGTGTTCAGTGGTCAACTGAAGACCGCCACGATAAATGTTCCAGCATGGCTGAACGAGAGACGGGAATTAATTAACTTGGCGTGGGAATCAGGAATTTATTTTTGTATCGACCGTTCTATGTTGGCAGCTCGAATGTTTTAGTTGTTTTCGAGTGTGCATTAAAGGAAGTTGATTTTGCTCAGTGTTAGTGTTACAGTGATAAATACGTTTTATGGAAATTAGTACAGTTCTTCAGCCTCCATTCATTACTAAATAATACATTTTATTGTAGGGTTTATTAAAACAGTTTTAATATTCAAATAGAAAAAATGTCCGATAAAAGAAAAAAAAACTATCAGGTGCCGAATATCGGAAACGGAAACTGGAAAAAGAACGCGATATTCAAAATCATAGCGGGGCTTTACATAAATATCTAAAAACTGAAACAGCTGATGTAGGACAGAAGAAAATAAGCAACTGTACTGAAACAAATGATTCTGAGCTCATAACAAGTACTTCTAACTCGGACCCCAGTAACGTAGATATTACTAACAATGTCGAAAATGAGACTGATTTGACCGTTTCCAATTCCAGAGATTTAAGTGATGAACTTGAGAGGTACACTGATCCGGCAAGATGGAATCCTTCTTTAAGCGATACCGAAAGACTGGAAATCGTTAAAAAAAATGGTCTGCCAGAGAGACCAAAACTTGAGTTTGTTTTTCCGCGCAGCTCAAATGGTCGGAAATTTTAACTAAATTTTTACACTAGGGAGCTAAGCAATGGAGAGCATATTAATCGATCATGGTTAGTGTATTCAAAAGAAAAAGATTCTGTATTTTGTTTCTGCTGTAAGTTTTTTTCCTGTAATAAAATGTCACTCACTTCTGATGGCTATAATGATTGCGGTCATTTGTATGTGTATCTTAATGAACACGAAAAAATCTAAAAACCACTTGAAGTCCATACAAAGGGGATTGAATTGTCGTCCAGGCTTAAATCAGTACAGACAATTTATTCAATGCAACAAAAGTTTTTAAATTCAGAAGTTCGACACTGGAGGAGCATATAATAGAACGCCTAATTGCTATTGTCCAGTTCTTGAGCCAACAATGCTTGCCATTTCGTGGATTATCTGATAAATTATATGACCCTAACAATGGAAATTTTTTAAAGCTTGTTGAACTGATTGCTAGATTTGATAGTGCTATGTTTGAACATTTAATGAGAGTAGCTCGTGTATCGACCCAACATTACCTTGGGAAAAACATTCAAAATGAATAGATTGCTCTTCTCTCTGGAACCATAAAAAAAATAATTTATATGGTGGAGAAGACTAAATATTAAAGCATGGTTGCAGAATGTACTCCTGATGTAAGTCACATTGAACTATTAACACTAATTGTAAGATTTGTTAATACGAATCCAGATGATATCAACATTCATGAACATTTTCTGGTTTCATTGCTGTAGAAGCCACTACAGGCACGGCGTTAACCGAATGCATTCTAAGAAAATTGTCAGACATGGATATTCCATTCGCAAACATGCGTGGCCAGGGGTATGACAATGGATCAAATGTGAAAGGAAAACATTCAGGAGTTCAACAACGTATTAGGGACTTGAACCCGAGAGCTTTATATATCCCTTGCTGTTCTCATTCTCTCAACTTGGTGGTCAATGATGCCGCGATGTCATCTAGAGAAGGGGTTTTATGTTTTGAAAAAAGTTCAGAAATTGTATGTGTTTTTCTCAGCGTCAACACTGCGTTGGGGAATCCTTAAGAAACATATTACAACTCTAACGCCCAAGCCACTAAGTACAACTCGCTGGGAATCTAGAATCGAGGACATTCGTCCTTTAAGATATTATATTGAGGAATTTTATGATGCATTGATAGAAATTGCTGATGACGAGTCAGTAGACAAAATGGCGAGACATGAAGCTGAAACCCTTGCCCTAAAACTCAGAGATTTTAAATTTTTATGTTGTCTGGTTATATGGCACTATGTTTTAAACGAAATTAATGTTGCTAGCAAACTGTTGCAAAGCATAAAAATGGAATTGACTAGTGCCATAACAACTTTGAGAAATGTTCTCCAAAGCCTTAAGAATTTCAGAAATGATGAATCATTTCAAAATTTTCTTGTTGATGCTACAACATTAGCTGAGAAAGTTGAAGTTGATCCTGATTTGATACCAACGTTTGAATGTAGTAGAGTGCGTCGGCAGAAAAAGGAACACAACTATGAAGCAAGAGATCAACCTATTTTGGATCCCAAAACTAAATTCAAAATTGAATTTTTTCTTTTTTATTATTGATGTTGCAACTAATTCTATTGAAGAAAGGTTCGAGCAATTGGAACATCACAGTTCACATTTTTCTTTTTTATATAACATCCCTAAATTGAAATCTGAGACGACAAATGAGCTCTTAAACTAATGTAAAAACCTAGAAGACGTTTTAACACATCAAGAAAATAGAAACATTGATGCCATTGAGCTATGTGATGAACTGAAAGTAGTATCCAAATTAGTACCAGAAAATACACCGCCAATTGAAGTTCTTCGTTATATTATTGAAAAAAAAACATTGCTCCTAATGTCGCTATAGCCTTAAGAATGTTACTAACTTTGCCTGTAACGGTAGCAAGTGGTGAGCGTAGATTTTCAAAACTGAAGCTTATTAAAACTTATTTACGCTCAACAATGGCCGAAACTAGATTGGAAGGACTTGCCATGATTTCAATTGAACATGAAACCGGTCAAAAATTAGACTACGCAGACCTTATTTCTGCTTTTGCAAATATGAAAGCAAGAAAAGTGTCTTTTTAGGCAGTACATACTTCAAACAATATAAATTCAAATAATGTGAAAATAGTGCTAAAAACTATAACATGTACATACTATAGTTAAGTGTTTGTGACTCAACAGTTCATCGTTCCACACGAGAAGAGCATCCCCTTTATGTAAGTAACGTAACTACATTTATTTCATATAATTATCTGTAATAAAGTCAATGGTTTATTTTATGACTATACAGTATTTTCATCAATTTATCAATACATTATTATTAATAGTACTATTTAAAATTAGGCTAATGGTCATGAAATTAATCTTGAAGCTTGTTTAACATAATGGTTTTAAACATTTCAAACGTTAATTTGAGGTTGGGCTGGGGCGGCAAGGTATGGTATTGCACGGGGCGGCAAAATTCCTAGGGCCGGCCCTGGTAGAGTGAGACTGAAAAACACACGAAGGATGGAACATGAGACACACATGAAAGTGTTGAAGACATGAAAGTTTTGAAGACACGAAAGTGTTGAAGACATGAAAGTGTTGAAGACATGAAAGTGGTGAAGACATGAAAGCGTTGAAGACATGAAAGTGTTGAAGACACGAAAGTGGTGAAGACATGAAAGTGTTGAAGATATGAAAGTGGTGAAGACATGAAAGTGTTGAAGACATGAAAGTGGTGAAGACATGAAAGTGGTGAAGGCACGAAAGTGTTGAAGACATGAAAGTGTTGAAGACATGAAAGTGTTGAAGACATGAAAGTGGTGAAGGCACGAAAGTGTTGAAGACATGAAAGTGTTGAAGACATGAAAGTGTTGAAGACATGAAAGTGGTGAAGACATGAAAGTGGTGAAGGCACGAAAGTGTTGAAGGCATGAAAGTGTTGAAGACATGAAAGTGTTGAAGACATGAAAGTGTTGAAGACATGAAAGTGTTGAAGACACGAAAGTGTTGAAGACATGAAAGTAGTGAAGACATGAAAGTGTTGAAGACATGAAAGTGGTGAAGAAGACATGAAAGTGGTGAAGACAAGAAAGTGTTGAAGACATGAAAGTGTTGAAGAAGACATGAAATTGTTGAAGACATGAAAGTGTTGAAGACATGAAAGTAGTAAAGACATGAAAGTGTTGAAGAAGGCATGAAAGTGCTGAAGACATGAAAGTGGTGAAGACATGAAAGTGTTGAAGACATGAAAGTGTTGAAGAGGACATGAAAGTGTTGAAGACATGAAAGTGTTGAAGACATGCAAGTGGTGAAGACATGAAAGTGGTGAAGACATGAAAGTGTTGAAGAAGACATGAAAGTGTTGAAGAAGACATGAAAGTGTTGAAGACATGAAAGTGTTGAAGACATGAAAGTGGTGAAGAAGACATGAAAGTGGTGAAGAAGACATGAAAGTGGTGAAGAAGACATGAAAGTGTTGAAGACATGAAAGTGTTGAAGACATGAAAGTAGTGAAGACATGAAAGTGTTGAAGAAGGCATGAAAGTGCTGAAGACATGAAAGTGGTGAAGACATGAAAGTGCTGAAGACATGAAAGTGTTGAAGAGGACATGAAAGTGTTGAAGACATGAAAGTGTTGAAGACATGCAAGTGGTGAAGACATGAAAGTGGTGAAGAAGACATGAAAGTGGTGAAGAAGACATGAAAGTGGTGAAGAAGACATGAAAGTGTTGAAGACATGAAAGTGTTGAAGACATGAAAGTAGTGAAGACATGAAAGTGTTGAAGAAGGCATGAAAGTGCTGAAGACATGAAAGTGGTGAAGACATGAAAGTGCTGAAGACATGAAAGTGTTGAAGAGGACATGAAAGTGTTGAAGACATGAAAGTGTTGAAGACATGCAAGTGGTGAAGACATGAAAGTGGTGAAGACATGAAAGTGTTGAAGAAGACATAAAAGTGTTGAAGAAGACATGAAAGTGTTGAAGACATGAAAGTGTTGAAGACATGAAAGTGTTGAAGACATGAAAGTGGTGAAGAAGACATGAAAGTGTTGAAGACATGAAAGTGGTGAAGACATGAAAGTGGTGAAGAAGACATGAAAGTGGTGAAGAAGACATGAAAGTGGTGAAGAAGACATGAAAGTGGCGAAGAAGACATGAAAGTGGTGAAGAAGACATGAAAGTGGTGAAGAAGACATGAAAGTGGTGAAGAAGACATGAAAGTGGCGAAGAAGACATGAAAGTGGTGAAGAAGACATGAAAGTGGTGAAGAAGACATGAAAGTGGTGAAGAAGACATGAAAGTGGCGAAGAAGACATGAAAGTGGTGAAGAAGACATGAAAGTGGTGAAGAAGACATGAAAGTGGTGAAGAAGACATGAAAATACCCTCAACGGATAGTACAGGATAGAAAAGCTTGGGAGCAGGGGCATACTTAAATTATTCGGCACCCGGGCGGATCCTACCTTTGGGACTCCTCCTCCCCTGTTAAAGAAACACGCTTGCAAGAGCATTTTTAACATTAAATACTGTCATAATAGTGTCCGTTGCGCACCTCCTCCTTTTTTTCTGGCTGTCACTGTAGTAAAGTCCATCCGTTTAACTCCCCGCTCAATAAATTCCTTTTTCAAATCTTTAGTATCGTACATTTTCAACCAATAAACCCCACCACTATTAGATTTGAATATTTGCCTAGGACAGGGGCCAACCGTACCACATAAAAATAAACAGTAGGAAATTAACTAACTTGTAAAATCTATTAATAACTACTGCCTTAGCAACGGTTACTAGGGCCATCGCCAACTAACAATTTGAATTTCAAACACTAAACGCGGGGTAAGTCCCATCCCCTAACACAGACGCGCAAACTCCACCCGCCCCAATTAAATGTGAACGACCGCTGTACGATTTAGCCATTAGAGAGAAAAGAAAAAAAAAAGTTGTCACCTCGTTCTATAGGGGAAGAGGGGAGGTGGATTTAACAGAAAAATAAAGCCTAAACTGTGTATTTGAAAAGAAACTTAGATAATGAAAATGAAAGGGATGGTTTGAAGAAAACGATGATAGTGATTACTATTATATCATAAAGACTTTCTTTATAATAAATTATCTGGACCTAGAACATTTATTGTATTAATATTTTAGTTCAGGGATAAGAGCACCATAAATTAAGAACAAATTACCAAGATGAAAACTAAGACACATAAGTAAAAGAAAACTATGTAGGACGATAGAGGACAGTCGTCTGTGTAATAATCACTTTTAATATTTAAAATCGCCACATAAATAACCAAGATATTGAAGAAATAAAATTGCGACCAGACTAGCATACGCACTTGTAACACTGCTCCATTTGATTGCGTGAGAAAATTGAAATTTCTAGACGTGTGATTTGATTGGTCGGGGTAGAGTAAGTTAGGGGGATAAAATGTAATGCCAAGTTAGTATAGACGGCTTTTTGAAACAGTGAGAGCAGACACAAAGCTTCAGTGACCGAATGCCTTTGCTGTCTGGACGAGAGAGAGCAATCTTCTGTGCCCATTGATTTCTAGTCACTTGTGTATTATTATGTGATATTCCTTTGCTTGGGGTAAGAAAGAATATTTTATTTGTATTATACATTGTTAGTATTAAATATATGGCCACCAAGTGTGTGTGCCAGATGTGAGTGCGACATTTGCTATTGGAAGCCAGTACGACGCCATTGTAGAAGCAGTCATGATAGGAAGTAGGTTATGTCATGCCGACCTACGTAGATGCCAAATGCAGTATTATATGAACAATAAATAAAAAGAGAAAATATATTGGCTAGTGGCTTTCCAACTTTTGCGAATGCTAAAGCAGTAGACCAAAAAAGGAGGTTGGCTTTTGCAGAGCGTTACATGTTTAAATAGTATGCAAAATCATGCATAGACTGTTTGAAAGAAAGAAATAAACAAGTCACGGGACTTGTGCATCCTCACAGGTTGAGTTATGGAAAGAAATCACTACTTGAGAGATAGTGGTTTTGAAACTTATTGAAAAGAAAAGAATGAAAACACAGACCTGACTGTGTATATAATGAAGTCATCTTAATGCGACTACACAAGTTAGCTGAGCGCATATATCCAGAGTCACAGTGTGGATTCCGAGCTGGCAGATCAACAACAGACATGATCTTCTCTCTCCGCCAGCTTCAGGAAAAATCAAGAGAGCAGAAAAGACCATTATATATTGCCTTTATAGACCTCACAAAAGCATTCGACCTGGTTAGTAGGGATGGACTCTTTAAAATCCTCCTGAAAATAGGCTGCCCTTCTAAAATGCTGGAAATGATAAAGTCATTCCATGACGGCATGAAGGGAACAGTCCAATATGCTGGAAGCACGTCACAGCCATTTGATATACGAAGTGGCGTTAAACAAGGCTGTGTTCTGGCTCCGACCCTCTTCGGAATCTTCTTTGCCTTACTCTTGAAACATGCATTCAGAGATGCAACTGAAGGAATATGCCTTCACACTAGGTCAGATGGCCGTCTGTTTAATCTTTCAAGGCTGAAGGCAAAAAACAAAAATCAGAAGGGTCACTATAAGAGACTTGTTGTTCGCTGATGATGCTGCAGTCGTCACTCAAAGCCAACAGGAGCTTCAGAGCTTGATGAATCGCTTCACTCAAGCATGCAAGGACTTTGGCCTCACAATAAGTCTAAAGAAAACGAATGTGCTGAGTCAGGATGTGGGTGCTGCACCAGTTATCACTATCGATAACTATGAATTGGCAGTGGTGCACCACTTCACATACCTAGGGTCTACCATCAATGACAAACTCTCACTGGATACAGAAATCGACAGCCGCATTGGCAAAGCTGCAGCTACCTTTGCCCGCCTCACATCGCGTGTTTGGGGAAACTCTAAACTCACAATGAAGACCAAAGCTGCGGTATATAATGCCTGCGTCACCAGCACACTCCTATATGGCAGCGAGACCTGGACGACCTATGCTAAGCAAGAAAGAAGGCTCAATACCTTCCATTTGCGGTGTCTACGCCGCATCCTCGGCATCTCGTGGAAAGATAAAGTGACAAATGTCGAGGTGTTGTCACGTGCTGGCCTTCAAAGTATGTATACGCTTCTTAGACAGCGCAGACTTCGCTGGCTTGGCCATATTCGCCGCATGGAAGATGGTCGCATCCCAAAAGATATCTTCTACGGACAATTAGCAGATGGCAAGAGAACAGTTGGGCGACCACAGCTGAGGTTCAAAGATGTGTGCAAGAGAGATATGAGGGCACTGGACATGGATCCAGCAACATGGGAGGATGAAGCTGCCGATCGCACTAAGCGGCGATGCTATTTACGGCGCCACCTCAGATTGGGCGAAGAGAGGCTCACACAAGAAGCAGAGGTGAGGAGAAAACGTCGAAAGGAGCACCAGGAAAATAAGCAGCTTAGGGCTGTCACCTCAGGGGCGCATTCCCATAGTCAGTTATGACTGAAGGGGCTATTATTATTATTATTATTATAATGAAGTTAAAGTTTGGGGCCTAATGTTCAGCCCACTTGTATGACTCAGTTAACCATAATGTGTGTTGTTGTGGCATGAATCTAGTTTAGACCAGTGCTACAGGGAAGGCTATTTCGCTCTTGTTTCAGGAACGATATCACCCGATATATAAATATTTCCAAGAGATCTGTAGAAGACTGCGTTTCTGAATGGATGCTCGTCAGATTGAATGCAGCTACATTCTTTACGTCTTCATGTCAAGAAAGATGTGGTGAATCAACACTCTTCTGGAGCCTACAATAACGTCAGACCTATTCTGAAGATAAGTGCCTATATTCCAGGCACTTGACCGTTTATTCAAATATTCTAAAATAAAAGAACAGCCACAACTTATGATTTTCCTTACTGAGAATGATTAAAACTACAAACTTTTCAGATATAAGTATAGAGTTTTAAATAAGTTTCAAACCAGACTTGTGAGAGTATTTGTTCCCAGTGACTTTTTGCAGTTAGTGAAATTTTATGGACAGAGATCCAAAAACTATTTACGTACAGACTGTAACCAATAATTTGTTGTTTTGGGTTGAAATTCCTGCCCAAAAGATAAACGGGGACAGGAATAATAAATTATTGTATATATGAAAATATCTCCTATATACATAACCCAACTTTAACAAACAGTCTTGCTTCTTTTAATATTATTGAGTTTTTCAGTTCTGTTTGTCTCTGTTCAGTCATAATCTTACATACTTTCCCCTAGACACTCAGACAGACAACATCACAGAGCCTAGTGTACACATAGTGAGATCTTAGAGGTGGCGGATAGGAACCCTGAGAAGAATTCAACCTCAACAGTTAGACTCAGGGAACTTACATAGCTTGACCTCACTGTGTTCATCTTTACCTTGTCTTACTCTTCAACCTCTTTACGACAGTCTCCGGGGCGGACCGTCCACCTCGCACCCCCTCCCTTTTTAGCATGCCATTGCTTGGGAGGGATTTGTTGAAGACCTATTCTTCTTAGATCTATTCTTAAGCTCTGCTGCTTTTGCATGGGATATTCTAGTCATTAGCTCTGACATGCATCGTCCATCTGATGCTATTATTGAGCTCAAGTATTTGAACTTATTGACTTGTTTTAAAACTGCCACTTTTACTTTGATGTTGCATTGTGCAGTCATGTTGTTGTTCTAGATGACTATTACTTTTGTCAGTTTGCTATTTACGCTAAGGTCTTAAGTCTTTATTGTATACTTTCAGTCTCTTGTATCACTATTGTCTTACATTGGGTGTCATTATTACAAATTATTAATGTATCATTAAGTTATCATTAATCTGTGTGCTGTTGAGCGTCCTATAGGCTAAGCTGTTAGATCGCTTTCCTCTCGCGGCACAGTTACCGCTTCCTGAAATCGAAACCTAGTATCGTCACACTGCAGCCTACGCAGCTGTAAATGGGTACCCGACTCTGCTCTTGAGTTAGAACAGGCAAAGATCAAGGAGGAACGAATCTGGTAACCCCCCACCTCATAAAATCTGGACCTAGTATGTTGGTCTCTAACACTTCACTTCTCTACGGCAGTTTCTACCATGAGACTACCTTTACCTGTACGATGTTTGCCCTCGCATTGCCCTCTTTACATGGCACCCCATAACAAATAACTAACAGGAGGCAGATAGTAGATTTGTTTGCTAACGGTAGAACGTTGTTCGGCATAGTTCGTGATTTAGTTGCACCTATTTTTCTTTCTGACTACGCTGCTTCTATCTATAACCCATTCATTTCTATTTCAGTTGCTTGTGGAAGCTTGCATCAAAACAATTATGTTTTCTTACAGTCGTAATTTCTGTGACTTGGTCTAATGTGATTTCACAGGCTCACAATTATTTAATTGTTAAACTTTACAGTATTTCAATCTGCTGTTATTCACTTTCTCAATAATGTTCTCCCTGAAAAGAATGAGCATAATGCTCTTTGTCTGATTACCTGTAATAATTATTCATGTTCTCTTGTATACCATGTCTAGGGTGGGTCCTGCTGAGAATATCTTGATAATGTATGCTTCCACGACGTTTTTTTTTTTAGTGTGACGAATACGGTTTGAGTTTTTATCACCAGCTATGTACGGATTATGTAAACGTAAATCCGCATTCAAAGCAAAAGATCACACAGCGTCAGCTCTACTGAAGACTGGAATTTTCAGATTTAGACGGAACCTCACAGACGTAGTATAATGAGATAAAACAGGGCGTCAGTATGTAGTAAATTACATTTTATTGTAACCGCGGTGGTTAAAATAATCGATTTCATATTTTTTTTCGATACTGTATTTGCATAAGTCTTATACCAGGGTGTCCGAACGAGAGCAGGTAGATTTGAATTGCCCGCCATTTCTGTGGATTTTGTTTCTGTCACTTCATATTTGGCAGACGTCAAATAGAGACGTGGCAAATTTATTATGGAGAGGTACACGTATGAACAACGCGTTTCAATAGTTAAAACTTATTATCAAAATCAGTGTTTAATTGCGGTGACTCGGCGTAAATTGCGTGAAATTTTGAGTCGTAATCATGTGCCTGCAGTATGCACAATTCAGCGTTTAGTGGCGGTATTTGAAGAAACGGGTTCGATGGTGAATCGCTCAAGGCCTCCAGCACCTCGGAGCGCTCGTTCATTGAAAAACATTGCTGCTGTGCGTGAAAGTGTAGCTGAAATGCCGGGCACCTCCATCAGACACCGTTCACAAGAACTTGGCCTATCTCGGTCATCTTTACACACAATTTTGCGTAAAGATCTACACCTACACCCATATAAGATCCAGCTGACGCAAGCTCTTCAACCTGCAGACCACGTACGGCGTCGTAATTACAGTAATTGGATGTTAGAAGCCATTGAAAATGACCCTGAATTTGGGAAGAAAATCATCATGAGTGATGAGGCTCACTTCCACCTCAGTGGCTTCGTAAACAATCAAAATAGCCGTATTTGAGGAAGTGAAAATCCACGAGAGATACACGAGAAGCCTCTACATCCTCGGCGAATGAGAGTCTGGTGCGCTATGTGGGCTGGAGGTGTGATTGGTCCATACTTTTTTGAGAACGCTCATGGCAATGCTGTTACGGTCAATGGCGAACGCTATCGGGACATGATTAACAACTTTTTCGGTCCGCAATTGGAGGATTTGGACCTACGTGACACGTGGTTTCAACAAGATGGCGTCACGTCGCCCATAGCACGCGACACAAGAGAAATTTTGAATAGGATGTTTCCGGACAAATTAATTTCGAAATTTAGCGACATCGACTAGCCTTCAAGATTGCCAGATTTAACTCCATTAGACTTTTTTTAATGGGGTTTTTTGAAAGGGAAGGTCTATACCAACAAGCCACAGACTGTTGAGCAACTCAAAGTCAATATTCGAGAGGATATCGCCGCTATACAAGTTGAAACATGCGAAAGTGTCATGCAAAATGTGCTCCAAATGGCGCGCATCTGTATGGTTAGCAGTGGCGGCCATTTAAATGATATAGTGTTCCACACATAACTGCCAGGTCTAAATAAAACATACATAACATAAAATTGACAATTGTTTCACTTTTAGACTAGTTATTCAAAAACAAAATCTACCTGTTCTCGTTCGGACACCCTATATTTATATCGAGAACACGTGCGTTATTTAGTGAACGGTTGGAACAGTATTCTATCATTTTAATTATATTTCTTAACAATTTTATGTTGCCTATAAATGATCGGGGTACGAAGAAAACAAATAAAGAGATCATAGAGTGAAAAGGGAGTAAATGAAGGAGATGAAAAGTAGCAGTTTAGATTTTTTTGCCATGTAAAAAGACATAACACCTTGCTGAAGACCATAATAGAAGGTAAAGTTGAAGGTAAACGTGCAAGGAAAAAATAGCGCTATAAGTGGAAAGAATAAAAATCAAGAGACGGACAGAAAAGAGTCTATCAGAGTGCGCCATCAAGACAAGAGACAGAAGACGTTGGAGATCCATATCGTTATGGAGATGGCACCTGATGATGATAAATAATTACTTTTGTATGCAAACACATTCCCTTTTATTGCAATAAAATTATTTTTAATAATGAGTAGAATTACTGCCGCTGTATTTGTATACTTAGAATCTCGTAGTATTGCTATCATAACACGCTAACGTGTGTTCCTGTCACTAACACTATTATTGATTCTCTGGAAGCGATTCAGCAAACAGATCATCAGGTCAAGTTCTTTCCATGTCTTTCTCGTCATAATCATTTCTGTTTTCAGTTCTCTTCTCTTCTCCGTGTGTTTTTGTCTACCTCTGCTTCATTTATCCTAGAGATTCCAGTACAAGTACTGTCTGGTATGTTATTAACAGGCTTCCTAAATATGTGTCCTTTCCATCTCCAGTGTCTTTTTCTCATCTGTTGTTCCACTGGCACATATCTAGTTCTTGTCATCTGTTGTTCTGCTGGCACATATCTAGTTCTTGTCATCTGTTGTTCTACTGGCACTTATCTAGTTCTTGTCATCTGTTGTTCTACTGGCACAAATCTAGTTCTTGTCATCTGTTGTTCCACTGGCACATATCTAGTTCTTGTCATCTGTTGTTCTACTGGCACATATCTAGTTCTTGTCATCTGTTGTTCTACTGGCACATATCTAGTTCTTGTCATCTGTTGTTTTACTGGCACATATCTAGTTCTTGTCATCTGTTGTTCTACTGGCACATATCTAGTTCTTGTCATCTGTTCTACTGGCACATATCTAGTTCTTGTCATCTGTTGTTCCACTGGCACATATCTAGTTCTTGTCATCTGTTGTTCTACTGGCACATATCTAGTTCTTGTCATCTGTTGTTCTACTGGCACATATCTAGTTCTTGTCATCTGTTGTTCTACTGGCACATATCTAGTTCTTGTCATCTGTTGTTCTACTGGCACATATCTAGTTCTTGTCATCTGTTGTTCTACTGGCACATATCTAGTTCTTGTCATCTGTTGTTCTACTGACACATAGCTAGTTCTTGTCATCTGTTGTTCTACTGGCACATATCTAGTTCTTGTCATCTGTTGTTCTACTGGCACATATCTAGTTCTTGTCATCTGTTGTTCTACTGACACATTTCTAGTTCTTGTCATCTGTTGTTCCACTGGCACAAATCTAGTTCTTGTCATCTGTTGTTCCACTGGCACAAATCTAGTTCTTGTCATCTGTTGTTCTACTGGCACATATCTAGTTCTTGTCATCTGTTGTTCTACTGGCACATATCTAGTTCTTGTCATTTGTTGTTCTACTGACACATTTCTAGTTCTTGTCATCTGTTGTTCCACTGGCACAAATCTAGTTCTTGTCATCTGTTGTTCCACTGGCACATATCTAGTTCTTGTCATCTGTTGTTCTACTGGCACATATCTAGTTCTTGTCATCTGTTGTTCTATTGGCACATATCTAGTTCTTGTCATCTGTTGTTCCACTGGCACATATCTAGTTCTTGTCATCTGTTGTTCCACTAGCACATATCTAGTTCTTGTCATCTGTTGTTCTACTGGCACATATCTAGTTCTTGTCATCTGTTGTTCTGCTGGCACAAATCTAGTTCTTGTCATCTGTTGTTCTACTGGCACATATCTAGTTCTTGTCATCTGTTGTTCTACTGGCACATATCTAGTTCTAGTCATCTGTTGTTCTATTGGCACACATCTAGTTCTTGTCATCTGTTGTTCCACTGGCACATAGGACAGCTTCTTGTCATCTGTTGTTTGAAGATAATATTTTTGTCATCGTTGTTCCACTGGGGGGGGGCACATATCTAGTTTTTTCTTGTCTCTGTTGTTCAAAGCACATATCTAGTTCTTGTCATCTGTTGTTCTATTGGCACATATCTAGTTCTTGTCATCTGTTGTTCCACTGGCACATATCTAGTTCTTGTCATCAGTTCCACGCAGCTGATCTTGTCGTATCATTCCAATCCTGTTATTCTACGCAAGCAGCCATTTATGAAAGTCTGTAACTTATTTATTGTTTTTGTTGTTCTCCATGTTTCAGAGCCATACAATAGGACAGCTTTTACATCTGAGTTGAAGATAATATTTTTGGCGTGGGGGGGGGGGGGGGCGTCTCTGAACTGACAAAGAAGAATAAGAGTACTGTACCATCAGAGATGTCATACAAGGTTGTGTATGAGGTTGTGTATGAGGTTGTGTATGAGGTTGTGTATGAGGTTGTGTATGAGGTTATGGATGAAGTTGTGTATGAGGTTGTGTTTGAGGTTGTGAATGAGGTTGTGTATAAGGTTGCGTATGAGGTTGTGTACGAGGTTGTGTATGAGGTTGTTTATGAGGTTGTGCATGTAGTTATGTATGAGGTTGTGTATGAGGTTGTGCATGTAGGTGTGTTTGAGGTTGTGGATGTGGTTGTGTATGAGGCTGTGCACAAGGTTGTGTATGAGGTTGTACATGAGGTTCTGTATGAGGTTGTGCATGTAGTTGTGTTTGAGGTTGTGTATGAGGTTGTGTACAAGGTTCTGTATGAGGTTGTGGATAAGGTTGTGGATGAGGCTGTGTATGAGGCTGTGCACAAGGTTGTACATGAGGTTGTGTATGAGGTTCTGCATGAGGTTGTGTATGAGGCTGGCAACCTCATTATGAAAGACACATTGCCACAGAAGCAATCGCTGCAAGAGCACGTGATTGCTTGGTGCAGACTTTATACTAGGGGAACAGCTGCAATGGTGGCTTTATGCTTCATAAGGATCTCAAATGAAGATTATTATTATTATTATTATGATTATTATTGTGTTTGCTACACTCCCATGGTACCTAGTGCACCTTTTCAGCCATATACCAGATACTATTTAAAATAAATTAACAGTATCGATTCTCGCAATCCAATCGCTCATATTTGACCTTACTTGGCTGTGGTTATATCGTCATAATTCCCCACCCTAAAGATAAATCTACGGTATTCTTCCGCCTTGGCCAGCGGCAATATAATAAAAAGTATCACAGCTTCATCTTTTGACTCCAACTTGTTTTTTTTGTTCTGTCACTGGCGGACTTTGATCGTGTATTATGTAGCACTGTCATCTATATTGCCGTGCTGCCAACGATGTACACAAGCTAGTATTGTCCATTTTCCTCCCTTGCACGTAAAGCCCAAAGAGTAATGAGAATGTCCTGAAATAGGCCAGTGAGCAAAGGAAGTTTAATACCCATATTAAAAGGAAGCAATCACACTGTCTTTGTGCGTGTTAGGAGAAGAGGACAGGTTCAATATATTGTGACGACAGGAGCGATTGAAGAAAATTCAGATGGAAGACAGCAAAGCGAGAAGATGCAGTACAGTTTAACACAGTGGCATGGAAATAAGTTCACTACAGAACTGATGTACGACGCTGTGGATAGTTAGACTTAATTTAATAACAGACTTCATTTCACGTATTACAGTTACTCGTCGCATGCGCCACCTCTTTTCCCTAATCGCCTTTTCCTTAGGGGTTCCCGAGGAGGCAAATAGAGAAAAGGACTAATACATACAGGTCCTTCGAGCATAAAGTAATAAGCCATTAATGTGATTTTGTGCATGAAGCTGGCAGTTTCCTCATGTAAAACATATTGCTATAAGGACCACCCGCTGTGGTCACACATGAATGTCTTGGTAAGGCTTCCTACAAAAGACGGACTCCATGCTCCTTATAAAGTGATGTAGGACATGATGATGGCATGTTAATATAGGAGTAGTCCCAATTGTTCGTGTAAGACGTAACTCCACTGCTGTTAACAGTGGTTCCCAGAGTTTTCTGTCAGGGGATCACTTCACAAGAAACCAAAGACGCATTGGATCAGCTACAGGTTAAATAAACGTATGTGTATAAGATATCGGATGTACTGACTCGAGTGTTAGAAAGATGAATATGTCAGCTCGAGGACCTACTTAGTGTACATCTTTGAGAACCACTGCAGATATAGAGCTAGAAATACTGGCGTCTGTATGAACGTGTGGTTGTGTTCTCCCAGGTGTAAAGAAATTCGATAAAGTATCCGTTGTTATCGACTGGTCACATTCAGATCGGCTGCATGTGCTCTGTTTCGCTTGCGCTGAAACTTACGTTTGTTTACAATATTTAGTTGATCTTTTGTAATGTATTTGCTTTGCGGGGTTGTTTTGTATCTTTATGCGACATGCAGAGAATAAAGAAGGGGGAATGGAGGAAGAGGAAACGATTTTTTAAAAAGTTAGTGAACGAAATAAGGGCATAGTAGCCGTTTGGACCTTTGCCCTACCTAAACGGACATCGACCTACTGGAACGTATAAGTAAAAAGCTTTTACCCTAATGGATAAAATTAGTTAGCTATCTTAGAACTTATAAAATTATTTATCTTTCTTAGAATGGATATAATTATTTATCTATCTTAGAATGGATAAAATTATTTGTTTTTCTTGGAATGGATATAACTATTTATCTATCTTAGAATGGATACAAATTATTTGTCTTTCTTAGAATGGATATAATTATTTGTCTATCTTAGAATGGATATAATTATTTATCTATCTTAGAATGGATAAAATTGGGAGAAAATAATATTTTAGAATTTCAATAAAGAGGTCGTCCCCTATATGGCGTCAAGAAAGTTTTGCCATTTTTACCCTCCTCTTGTAGTGCTGTGCATAGTTACGCGAATTACTCAACGATATGCACTTTACGTAACAATCTTACGTGGATAAATATCGTTGTTTACATAATATAAAATGTACGCTATTAGCAAGCCTTAACGAACATCATCATCATTTCTTTACGTTCTTTAAGAAATAATAGGAGTTACAACATTAGGGCCTGGTTTAGACCGATTCCATCGATTCCTCCATATCGGGCACGCACCTAGAAGGTCACCGTACAGAGCATTGGCAGAATGGGAGATTAGAGTGATCTCCCCTGGGAAATTCAGGAAGTCGACTGGAAAATCCTATATATTCTTTGTATTTTTTTATCTCATTTAATTCCAATTCTATATTATATTAGCCGATCACGTACCGATAGCTATATTTTTTAATGGATCATCTACCATTTCTGGTTCCTTTTTTAATAAACGTATACGCATGTGCAGCAGCATTGCTTTCCATTTTGCCTCAGAAGTACAGAAACACGGAAACAGTGGAACGAAACGTCATCTACGAGTATAATGAGTGATGCGGGTTCATTGGCTAAATATATATAGTGATATTATGTCGAGGCACTAATACAGTACTTAATCAAACTGCTTAATATGAATGGGGGAAATTCCATAAATTTTGTCACCGGAAAGCGCAAGAGACAGGAACATTTCTTAAAAAAAAAAAAAAAAAAAGCATTCTGGGCTATGAACTGTATTGTGAAGAAATGCGCGTTGTTTCAACATGCACGCAATCTAGTTCCTAGGCAGGAACGCGCTATGACAAAGACTGCAACTTTGGTAGGAGAAGATGGGACATAACGTTACCGATAAGGCAATTCTCTAAAAATGGAATGACACAATGTACGTACTAAATAATATTGATTCTATTTATGTGGTCTATGAAAAGTAAACAACACATGGAATAAATGAAAGTTTTTCACTGTTTCTTTTTAAAGTCATCCCTGACGAGGGCCCGTCGAAACGTTTAAAATTGGGCCTAGCACTGCCCAAAGCCGGCCTGTGTAACAGTTGCACGCTACCGATTTCTATTATGAAGTGTCTTTATTTAGCTCTCCCTGCGGGATTTACCGCTTCCATGGCATCCTCCGCTATCGTACTTCTCCAGGTTCTCCTTCGTGTTTTCTCTCTTCTCTCTCTCTCTTTCTCTCTCTCTCTCTCTCTCTCTCTCTCTCTCTCTCTCTCTCTCTCTCTCTCTCTCTCTCTCTCTCTCTCTCTCTCTCTAAGGTAATTTAAATTAGGGCTGCACCGAATAGTGGTTTTTACTATATGGCCGAATGCGAATAGAGGCCTTGAACTATGTGGCCGAACGAAGACGAATAGTGAGGGAATGTTGGGCATACGAAGTTGTGTTCAATAGGTCTCCTGACATTGTTATTAATTATGCAGCGTTACAACAACAAAAATAGGGCAAATATCTTGGAACCATTTAATGTTACTAACTAGCTATTAATCAGTTTTTCAATTGCTGCATGAAACATGCATTGGCTTTAAAAAAAAAAAAAAAAAAACAGTCTCTCAACATTCTCTGCCAAAAGACAACATCTGTTATCTGAAAACGTGTTGCCGACAATGCTGAGCAGACGTTCAATTGGGACGCTTGTTGGAGGTGCAGCGAGATATCGTTGTGCACAGGAGCGAAGAATAGGAAACCTGTCAGCGTTGGTCTGCCACCACGACATTGGATAAACATCCCTCAGCACATACGGCTCATTCAGAAACATGTTCAGTTGATCTTAAATAAGGCTTGAAGTACTGGTTTCTGGCTGGTCATTGTATGTTTACACCAAATCCCATGAGGCCCAGAAATCTTCTGATGCGATCTTACTCTTCTTACTGGGTGGATTTTCATATTTCACTTTCAAAATGATGTCACTGACAGTGTTGACGTCCTGAGATTGACATACTGTAGTCACTGACAGTGTTGACGTCCTGAGATTGACATACTGTCGTCACTGACAGTGTTGACGTCCTGAAATTGACATACTGTTGTCACTGACAGTGTTGACGTCCTGAGATTGACATACTGTTGTCACTGACAGTGTTGACGTCCTGAGATTGACATACTGTTGTCACTGACAGTGTTGACGTTCTGAGATCGACATACTGTTGTCACTGACAGTGTTGACGTTCTGAGATTGACATAATGTTACGGCTGCTAATATTTCGCCCTGCTTTTATTTGTCTGTACTTCAGTTAAGAAGTTAAGTTTAAAACGGGGATTTAACCCTGCAGAAACAACAAAAAGTTTTTCATGATCAAACAGACCAGAAAGCCTGTGTTTCAACTCTGATATAATTGATGTGACCGTCTTTTTGATTCCATCATCACATATGTCCTTCTGCAGATACAGCAAGATAGCTTGAATGGCTGGCAAGACCACTGAATAACATGCATTTGCGCTGCTGATTTCGCGACTCAGTTGCTCAAAGGGATTCACTAATGTCAGAACGCGAGACACCAGATTCCACTGATTTGTTGTCAAATTCAGGATTTTGTTGTCATGATCACCAGCTTCTACGTTGAACAATGAGATTGCACATTTCTGTTCTGCAAGACGATGTAACATGTAATATGTTGAATTACAATTAGTCACAACATCTTGACATAGCTGATGTTCAATTCAATCAATTCAATACACTTTAGCTCCCCAAGGAGCATAGGTCTTCAACAAACACATGCCAAGTCTTCCTGTCCTGTGCCATCCGCTCGTTCTTTCCATGTTTTCCTCATCATTTTCACCTCTGTATCCAGTTCTCTTCTCCATGTGTTTTTTGGTCTACCTCTGCCTCTTTTGCCCTGTGGATTCCAGAATAAGGACTGCCTTGTAATGCTATCAACAGGTCTCCTCAATGTGTGTCCTATCCATCGCCAGCGCCTTCTTCTCAACTCTTGTTCCACTGGCACTTGTCTGGTTCTTGTCATCAATTCCACATTTGTGACTTTGTCATACCATTTCAGTCCTTCTATTCTACGCAAGCACCCGTTTATAAAAGTCTGTAGCTTTTTGGTTGTTGTTTTTGTTGTTCTCCATGTCTCAGAACCATACAATAGAAAGTTAGTTGCTTATCCTTTACAGGACGTGGCAATCAACCCCAGCTTTTATTGGCTGTTTGTGATTTTTCTAGGCAATGTTTTTCATTCAGTTGCCATTGCTTTCTGAACGGTACGGCGCTTATACCATTGTTAAAAATCCACACAAAGCGATCTGCTACCAAACCGCCTGCAGCTGGGTTCGAACCTGGTATATCTGGATTATGAAACTGCGTTCATATCCATTAGGCCACAGACGCCGACCATACAATAGAACTGACTTCATATTTGAGTTGAAGATTCTTATTTTTGTGTTGGACTTGATTTCTCTTGTTCTCCATATGTTTCCCAATGCAATGAAAGCTCCTCTTGCTTTTTGTATTCTTACTTTGACATCACTGTCTGTCCCTCCAACTTTGTCTATATATACTTCCAAGATATGTGTACGATTCTACATCCTTTAGTGGTGTTTCTTCAAGTTCAACCTTGTTATCCTTTCTTGCATTTATTCTCATAATCTTTGTCTTTTCCCTGTGTATTTTCAGACCCACTTGTTGTGACCTCTCATCGAGAATTTTCATTTTCTCTTGCATCTCATTATGGTTACCGGACAGAAGAGCCAAGTCATCTGCAAAATCCAGATCATCAAGCTGTTTAGTCAGATTCCACTGGATTCCATTTCTGTTGTGTGATGTTGATGTTTTCATAACCCAATCTATTGCAAGTAAGAAAAGAAATGGAGACAAGAGGCATCCCTGTCTCACTCCCGTTATAATCCTAAACGGTTCTGTAAGTTGTCCTTCATGAAGAACTCTGCATGTCAGATCTTCATAGGTCTTCTTTATTAAATTAATTATCTTCATGGGAACTCCATAATGCCGCATCAATTTCCAAAGCGATTCTCTGTCTGCACTGTCAAATGCCTTTTCATAGTCCATGAATCCGATGTATAGCGGTGAATTCCATTCCAGACTTTGTTCAACTATTATTCTCAATGTGGCTATCTGGTCTGTACAGGATCTGTTCTGTCGAAAACCTGCTTGTTCATCTCTCAGTTGCTTGTCTATGGACTCTTTTAATCTCTCAAGGATGATTCTGTTTAATAATTTTCCTGGCACTGATAGTAACATTATTCCTCTATAATTTGTACACTCTTGTAAATTTCCCTTCTTAGGCAACTTGACCAGATAATCTTCCTTCCATTCTGCTGGTATTTCCTCTCTCACCCAGACTTTGCCAAGTAGTTTGTATAATATCTCTGTAGAGGTATCTGTTTTGATGGCCTCTGCTGGAATGCAATCTGGACCAGCTGCTTTTCCATCTTTCAGAAGCTTTATGGCTTTCTTTATTTCTTCTCTACTTGGTAGTTCACAGCTGATTTGTAGCTACAAATCAAATAGCCAATGTTCATACAATCCCAATTATTTTTGTATTTCATGAAGGCGATCAGTTGCTGCAGAAGAATGTTTAAAATGCCCAACAATTCTGCGGACATATGTTATAAGTTCTTCTACTGATGGCTGACAAAGAATGGCATCGTGAATAACAAGCTGTAACATATGAGTGTGGTGAGATCAGTGATACAATTAATCAAAATTACATTAATATTTAACTAAAGTAGTAAAAACTATCACAACGCCCGTGTTTATTGCCCGTCATCGTCACTGATGCCTCGCGTCGAGCTGTATTTTAAAAAAGCGTTCGCGCTAAGCAAAATGTTAGCCCATCCCAAAAAACCCGCTGGCGTGTTCGTCACTCCGCCTTGAGAAATTGAAACTAACATGAAACAGTTTGCGTGCGGCAAATACTTGTTTCGCGCGTTGGATTGATAGAAAGGGGGGAAAGAGAGTGAGAGAAGAATAAAACTAATGCTTTTTATGAATCTAAAAATAAAATAATGCATTGTATTGTATCCAAGTCGCATGGTAACCGAGGTTTGAATTTGTATAATATTGCGTAAGACATCACGACCACTTGGTCCCGCCACTTTCTTTAGGCTAGACAGTTAACTACGATTTAAATATACATTGAGATAAAGGGGAAGTGGGGTAGACCGATACTGAAAAGTGAAACTTAGAATGGCTTTCGTTATACAAAATAAAAAAGATGGTTAGGATGATAGAATTAATATTATTACATATAACAAATCCCCCATAGTCCTTATAATAACCTAGATGAATCTTATAAGATAGAGTTTATTAATATTGTGGTTCAGAAAAAGAAAACCCAAAATGCATAGAAAAATACAGAAAGGCAAACGGCAATAAAGATTGACATACAACTTATATAGACTGATAGGGTAGAGTCGTTTGGTCAATAATATGTTTCAATATCCAAAACCGCCCAATAAATAACTAAGATATTGTAAAAATACTATATATTTTCGGACAGTAGGACGGACAGACTGTCGTTTTTGCTCATTTATCGGTAACATTTTGAGACGCGATTTTGAAAAAAGAGGCACTGACGTGATTGGTTAGCGATAGGAGGAAGGGAGAGGTAGAATTGTTGGCCCAAAACTAAACATATTTTTGCATTGGAATAGCATGGGCAGACTGACCAACAGACTAAGAAACACATAGTATGTTTGTGGTTTGATTTTTCAAATTCAAGTCAAAATTCGTAGTCGCTTGATTTCATTGGCCAGCCCAAATGATATTAGCGAAAGCTTACAAGGCTCTTGGCCATTTGAATAAAATTCTTACGTACCAAGGGACGATGAGAACAGAAGTGTTGATTTTAAAATAAAATTCTAACAGTCTGGACAGCGGTAGAGAAAAACTTGTGCCATATCTGCCAGTCATCGTTACTTGTGTTTTATATTTCATTGAATTTGTGGTAAGAAGATTGATTTATTACTATGTATTATTAAAAGGCAAAAGCTAGATACTGCTTTTGGGAAAAGTGAAGGACATGCCGGGAGCAAAAATTATTGAGTCCTCAAATTGAATTGTGTTTGAATATTGCATATTGTTATGCCTATTATTATTATATGATCAGAATATATGAGCAAGCCTCTGTGTTCCATGAACACTTATCAACATGCCTAGAGTGTTTATATTAATGAAAAGAAGAGAAAATCATACAGAAGGAGATGTGTTTACTCAATTTAATTGTATTGAAGAAAACTGTGTAAAATGACAGTAGCGTACCCGCCCTATGGACCTGAGGTGTAGTCACAGTAGGATGTGAAGTCATATGAATTAGGGGCTGGTACACTTGTATGCACACGAGGCTGACCCCACCATATCTTGCATAAATAGTTAATTGAAGTATCACTCAGATATGAAAAGGCCAGGGTGTCTTTTTATTGCAGGGTTTTATTTCCTGTTACCAGCCGGTGACAGGAAACCTGATGAAATATATTGGAAGACAGAAACGTCTCCTGAGAAAGTTTATACTGTATGCAGTTAGCCAGAAGGAGCTTCTGTGAGCTGACTTTCTTTGCAGAGCAGTGTTATGCGTCTGAATCTACAAATAAGAATCTAAGGTGAAGTGCCAGTAACCGGGCACTCTGACAGTTCATCTGAGAATAAAGTGTTTTCCCCAAAAATTAACTATAAAAGATCGGGGTATGATGACAACAACAGCTCCTCTGATAAATGACTCACACTAATATATATTAAAGAACAGTCTGTGAATACACCTATAGGAACATTATATATGTATTATTATTATCGGACAAAGAGTCCACTTTGGTTACATATTAGTTGTAAAATATATTTTCCTCATTTTCAAAGACCTGTCCAAAAGAAATTGACGGACAGGCAAAATAAAATTGTACAAAAAGAGAAGATTAATGTTCAAACTTAAACCACAGACTTATTACTTTACTTTTAGTGTGTTATAGTATGTTATTTTGATGTACCATCATTTCATTTCATTCCCTAGATACTAGCCACTTCAAACACCACACACTAGAAATAAAATACAGCACCGTGTGAGATCTAGAGAGGTAGCGTTAGGTACCCTGAGAACTCATCATCATTTTCATCAACTATTAGACTCAGGGTCTTACATAGCTTGACCTCACACGGTTGACACATACACAATAATCTTTCTTTTCTTTATAACATCTTATCCTCTCCAGCAAATTAATCTTGCTACAATGAGATAAGCAGCTTACATTTGTCAAGTTTCCTTCTTTTGTGACTTTTATATGCGCCATTATCACGCAATACGACATGCACTTTGTTGCAATCAATTTTCCATTTAGTCAACATTTGTGTCATCGCTTCAGTTGAGTTAGTAGCAGGACCAATGGAAACTGAAAGTCAGCCTACTTTCTGGGTCGAAAATTATCACGCCGCGGGTTGACCTAAATTTACTATTCGTATTTGACGGCAGCGTACTATTCGGCACCGAATCGAATACGAATCAGATATTCGGTGCAGCCCTAATTTAAATAACCAAAAATCTGGCATGTTAGCCAGCTTTGTGAATATTCACTCGGTGGTCAGATAATGTGACAGTCATGATGTGAATCAGCTATACGTGTACATACAGATGAATGTATATGGTGTGTGTGTATGAGAGAGAAAGGCGGCATTTAAAACAAAAAAAGTTCGTTGGTCAGATAGTTAGACATATACACAGACAGATTGAGAGGCAGGCAGACAGATAGATTAGATAGATAGATATATAGATAGACAGACAGACAGACAGATAGATAGATAGATAGATAGATAGATAGATAGATAGATAGATAGATAGATAGATAGATAGATAGATAGATAGATAGATAGATAGATAGATAGATAGTATAGCGAAATCTGTGAAATAATCGCTAAATTCAGTAAGATTTTACTCCTATGATAATAAATAAACCCGCCCGTGTGTGTTTGCCTATCGTCGTCTTCTACGCCAGTAGGGCGCTGAATTTTGTGCAGCGGTAACGCTTAGAAAATGATCTCGCCGTAAAATCTTACACGCTTTTCTAGTTTCGTCCTTGAGACTTACAATTAACATTGTGCCAGATCTGCGACACCAAACTGCCGTTCTGAATTAACGTAAGATTTTAACTTTAACGCCAGTAATAGAGTAGCAATCCGGACAATTTCCAGAAGTGTAGAACGAAACTGCAGCAAGAATTAACGCAAAATTGTAACGAGCGCGCGACAGTATTGGCTTTAGCAGATTTGAAAAACAAGACGCAAAGCCACATGCATGCATCATAGTATATTCTCGCAGTTGAAATGTATATACATGTAGTGAAATCTGTGAGAACTATCGCTAAATTCCACAGCACGTTCAATTTGCATACCGAAGTAAGGGCCTAAACGATTTGCCGCGGTTTAACATTAATACCATGACGGGCGTTCGAAAGACCCCCTTTTTCTCGACCCGCGTTCTGGACATATATTCACACGCTGGTTTTAGCAGACGATATATATACACACACGCAATGTGACGTGGCGCAGTAAGGTTAACGTCCGATAAAGTAGTTTAAAATAAAAGGAAAAATTAAGGTTAATGTCCGATAAGGAGTGTCACGGTTCGTGTTTACCAATTTAAAATTGAAGCATTGTAGGAAATAAAAAGATACTAGGAATTGGAAAGACATACAAGAATAAATATGTACTGACTGTGTAATAGATAACAGCAGGATTAATAAGTATGTATGAGTATTTAAAACTATTAAGAAATAAAGAAGTTGGACAGAAGACAGATAGACTTGAAAATCTTTCTCAGTTTCGCCCGTAGGTAGGTGGGGTAAACGTAGGTAGGTGGGGTAAACGGGGAAGGAGTCCTTAATTTGAATATTTGAGGTCAGTTTTATTTGAAAAGGAACGCTATTCATTAAACAGTCTCTGATTGGCTGTTGTGTACTAGACTAAACGGTTGTATAAAACCAATTAGTAGTTGGTATTCGGGGCCACTTGTTAACTAAAATTTATACACTAAAGAAGTTGTTATAGACAAGGCAAGAGTACTGTCTTGGTTGCTAATTCTGCACAAGCAGCGATTTGGATTATGCCATATACCGCAATATTCAACTGTTTAGTGTGTAGATTTCTTTGATGCGAGTTTCATCTACGAGTGAAAGTGAGCCCAGGTGATCTAACACCTGTCCTTAAAGTATGCAGTGAGGCCTAACTACTGAGTGCCTACACAGTGATTCACCTACAGAAGCAGAAGCGTGTCTTGGCAGTGGATGCTGGCGTTTATACATACTTCAACCAGCCTGGTGCCAGAGACCTCAGATAAGACTTGTCTGGGAAATTGATATCACAAACACTCCACTCTCTCAGTTTTCACTAGAGTATCAGACAGTGAAGAACAAAAACGTTCAATAAACTTGTACCCTTTTCTAGGAGCAAGAAATACTTGACATTTTACCAGCTTGAGACATATAAGTAATTGTGGGATAACACCGACCCAATGACAGTTGTAAAATAATTGGGTAATAATAGATTGTTCTTGCTTCAGAATATCTATGGCCTGAATTTATGTGTATTGTTTGTCTGAGTAGGACGAGTCTGTCTTATATCTGTATATCTTTACATATCTAAGTCGAACTATATGTTCTGTTGTCTCTAGAGAGGTCAAAGGCTATTCGGCGGATGTGTCGCTAGAGTGTGGTGTGATTTGGCTTCGTCCTGATAGGGACTGTGTGTTTCCTATGTCGGCCTGTCGCCGGGAAAAAGTGATCTCAGTATTTGTGGGGAAAGTGATAGTCGTCTAGACCTATCGTGTATGCTTTACCCCAGTGTTTATTCATATTGCCAAGGAATGGCAGTTCCATATTTCCTCTACCAAGGTAATCAAAGACACTCTTATGAACTCTCGATCGAAGCCACCATTTTCGATAGTTACGATTTGAATGTCTAAGAGAATATATTTGACTCGATGAAAACGACTTCGATTCCTAGCAGCACTATATTCTGTAGAATGCAGTCAATTGTTCATGATCAAATCTACAGAGCAATGCAATGTTTTATGAATGACTAACTTTAGGACAGATTCATTATCTGCATCCAAACGTGAGTGACAGTTCACGAGTGAAGCCATCTTGGAACCAAAACATGTAGCGACTTTCAAGAAGAGAAAGGGGATGCCCGTATTATCGCTTGTTTAGTCCAGAGATCACTGCTACACATGAGAACCCGTTATTAGCGGTTCAATATTATTATATGAAAAAAATATGTGCTGAACATTATGTGGGAGAATCGTCGCTAAACGAGATTAGGTTTAGAAGCCATCTGAAATATTGTTTATAAGCTGACGTGCTCAGTCAGTGAAGTCAGATGATTTATATGTATGGGCGATGCTGAGGGCTTGGCTACTGACAGTCCATTATAATATTAATCTACATGAGTGCCCATGTAACATAACATTGCAAGACCATTTATCCACTGTACTATGATGTATTATGCCAACCTGTGATTTGTCACTATCTGTGCTGTCGAGTGTGTACGTCCAATTAAACTTTAGAAAAGGTACACAGTCGTTGGTGTCGATGACTTCCAGTCATACATGAGTGTGAGAAAAGAACATTTGTCAACAACACGAACCCTTATCATCATTCGCACATTGTACACTCAATCCATGTCTACACACCACTGCGTAGGTCAAGTTGACATTCCATACACTACAGTGGAGCAAACAACACCATAGAGATCTTATCAACGGATGATGATGATGATGTCTGCTTCCATCCACTTATATCTATCTTTTGGTGGATATCATTAACGGGAATAAAAATCCAACATTATCAACCTTATCAACTGGTGGACCAGCTTTCTGGGTTTGACCTCGCAGAAGTTCAGAAGTCAACAGATTACCGATACCAGACCGTTTCCTGTGGCTGATACGACACACTTGCAGTATTGGTTTGCTCTTTGTCAACACTTCGTCACGTGACCTGTCAAGTGAATGCAGTATGTAGGCCAGCGTTGTTGACAGTTTTACATTAGACATTACAGAGTTTCACAGAACAGTTGGATCAATTCTTGTCAATGTTAACAGGAAGACAGTATTTGTGTACTAAGAAGTCCTATTTTCATCGATGGATCTTCTTGTTTTCCATATATGAACTTTAATATTTAAGGCCAGAATGTTTAATTGAATAAAGTGGCAGTTTGTTTATGTTCATAAAAATAACTTTGCCATTACTGTAAAACTGAGCCTATTTTGCAACACATACTATCATACACATAATTTATATATATTTATGTTTACATGTTATTTGTTTGTATAGTATGTTAGTTTCTATGTCAGCGGGTTGTGTTTAAGGTTGGGCGGCGTCCTCACAACAGAATATCCCACGTCATAGAGGGTCCGTTGTGGGCGTTTTCTATAGGTGCAATTTTCTTGATTGAAAATTTGCTGCGACAACTGTTGCTTTTGTGTTAGCTGTGAAGACTGTAATTATTGTTATTTTTGTAATATTTCTTTGTTCTTTAGTTTTGTTTTGAGTTGTTTGTAATTTGTTGGTCTACTCTTTTCTATCTTTCAGTTCTATTCACAATTTATATTCATATATTGTGACGTCATTTGTGTTGTTATTCTTTGCAGATTCAGTGATTATTTTCATTGATTTCCCTATTTGATTTATTTTGATTTCTGCAAACGTTCTTGTATTGTCAGTCCTATTTGTACTTTATGTATTCTGTTGGTTGACATATGTTTTATATAGGTATATTTCATAAGACACAATTGCCTGTGCACTGCACTTGGATTATGGTATAAACCAGTACCTGATTATTATTACTATTATACAAGACCTTATTAAAGGCTTGTGACCCACAGATATTGGGATAGTATACTGATTAATCAAGTCATTGAGAACTTGTGGTATTATTATTATTTCAGGTGATTAGTATTATTGTTAGACACCATGTCTACATTAGAATACTTCATTATACAAGGGAAAGCCCTTGATAAAACTGGTCAACAATTAGAACAATGGGCAGTTGCTCAATATGACAAAGCATTAGCTGCAGAAGAGAGAAGAGCTATGGCAGAAGAGAAAAGATTAGCTGCAGAAGAAAGAAAAGCTATGGCGGAAGAGAAAAGATTAGAAAGAGAAGCTGAGGCTGCTGCTGAACAAAAGAAATTGCAGATGCAGATGGAGGAAAGGAGATTTGAAGCTGAACAAAAAAAATTAGAAAGAGAAGCTGCGGCTGAACAAAAAAGATTAGACAGTGAAGCTGAACAAAAAAGATTGGACAGGGAAGCTGAACAAAAAAGATTAGACAGGGAGGCTGAACAAAAAAGATTAGATGCTGAAGAGAAAAAAGCAATAAGAGAACATGAATTTGAGTTGGAGAAATTGAGATTGACAAGTATGAGTAATGTTAATCAGGCATCTAGTGGTAATGGTAAACCTTCTACTTACAAGGTTAAGGTTCCACCGTTCAATCAGTCCAGTGACGATATTACATTCTGGCTGGATAGATTTGAACGTTCTTGTCGTACACATAATGTGGATAAATCACAATACGCTAATCAATTATCAGAAAACTTGAAAGGTGAATCTTTGACTAGATTATGCCTTGTAGGAGAAGCAGATAAGGATAATTATGATGTCATTAGGGCGGCTTTGATAAAAAAATATCAGCTAAGTGAGGAAGGCTATCGCCTTTTATTTAAGACGATGGTACCTGAGACGGGTGTAGAATTCTCAGAATTCACTGCAAAGGCACGTCTCACAGTTGATCGTTGGATTGAGCTTTCCAAAACAGAAAAAACGTATGAAGGACTTATGGATTTGTTGCTCAGAGATAAGATTATGTCATGTGTGAACAAACCTTTCCTTGAATTTATACATGAGCGTAAACCCAAATCTCTAAAAGAAATGGAAGAATATTGTTCCCAATATGTCACTGCACACCCCGACGTGACTTTTGGCAACACTAAGATTAAGGAGAGTATGCCAGTTGCTTCAGCAACACCATACAATCCCAATTATTCACACAGATTTCAGGGACCTCAAAACAGATTTGATAAAAAAGGTAACCATAATAGTTATCAAAACCAAGGTAACCAATCATTTCAGGGTTCTTCTTCAAAGAACTGGAGACGACCTGATAGCTCTCGACACAGGGGTGGTCATAATTATAGGAATTTCCGTAGAGGAAGTAATTATAGAAACTATCAGGGTTATCCGTCTTGGAGTCAACAAGATCATAATTACAGAGATACTCATTATAATGAATATGATAATGGTAACCAAGGGAACTATGACTCAAACCCAAATAGGGGTTACAATAGAGGTAACAATAACTACAGAGGTGATAATAACCGAGGTAGATCTCAAAACAAAAGACATAAACCACATTTTCAGGCAAACTCTGTACAACAAGAGTCCCATGAAGCCTATAAACAGAGTAAAGATAATAATGATGCTAGTAATATGGCATGTGCCGCTTTTGATTTTGGGAGAGCATCTCAGTGCCCCCAATGCAAAACGTTATTTGAGCCAACCACAGTGTCTACTTTAAGCTGTGGCCATCCTCTTCCTGCTCTTCCGGCATCAGTCGCGCATGATGGAAGAGGTTCTCTTGTCTTACATAAGGGTTTAGTGAATAACAATCCAGTCTCTGTGCTATTTGATTCTGGATGCACCACAATTGGTGTTAGGCAGTCACTCGTAGATCCTTCCCGTGCCACTGGACAAGTAGTCAAATGTGTAACATTTGGCGGCACATTAGAGAAATACTCTACTGCTATCATTAGGATTGCTACTCCTTTCTTTACAGGAGATGTACACGCATGTCTTCTTCCGAATCCGATCGCTGACCTCATCATCGGTCGCATTCATGGAGTCAAGGAATGCACTCCGCAACAAATTTCCACGTGGGAAAGGCAAAACATGCAGATTGCTAACGCTGTAGTCACTAGAGCTCAGGCTCTTAATGTGCCTCAAACTTCATCTATTGAAGATAATGAAGTGCATAACCAAGATAATCCCTTGGTAATTTCTCGTGACTCGTTTATAAAACAGCAAGAAGATGATCCCACTCTGAAGAAATTCTTCATTCTTGCAACTAAAGGTGATCCGAATAAAGACACAAGTCGCAAATCGTGGATTACAAAGAAGAATGGCGTACTTGTACGTATGGTTCAAGACTCCATTACGTCAAGTCATTCTCAAATCCTGGTTCCCAAGAATTTGAGAGTTAAAATTTTGCAGCACGCTCACGACTCTCAGTGTGCTGGACACATGGGTTTTTCCCGTACTAAGTCAAGAGTCCTTGCGGCTTTCTTTTGGCCATTGGTAAACAAGGACATACGTATTTATTGTCGATCTTGTAAAGTATGTCAGGAAGTTAAATCCAAAGGTCCACGGCATGCTGCACCCATTCAGGCGGCGGACATTCCTATTCGGCCGTTCCAAAAATGGCTATAGACATTATTGGTCCATTTAAGATCAAGTCTGCCAGAGGACATCAGTTTATCTTGACGTGTGTTGATATGTGCACACGTTGGCCAGAGGCTATTCCTCTGAAGAGCATTACTACTGCTGATATTGCAGATGCTCTTTGGCTTATATTTTCTCGTCTGGGGTTCCCCGGAGAGATATTGTCAGACCATGGCACCCAACTAATATCAGATACCATGTCTCAAGTAATGTCTACCCTGCAGATAGATAGATCTTTAAGTAGTATCTACCATCCAATGTCTAATGGTATGGTCGAACGCCTTAATAGAACACTTAAAAACTTACTGGGGAAGATAACTGAGGATCATCCTCAAGACTGGGACAGAGTTTTACCTGCGGCCCTCTTCGCTTACAGAGAGGTACCCAATGAACATACGGGATTTTCTCCCTTTGAACTCGTCTTTGGCGCGCGTCCGCGTGGCCCTATGTCGTTGCTTCACGATCTCATAACATCTGACAATATTGACGATGACACAAAGTCATCCTACGAATATGTCATCGCGTTGAGACAAAAAATTATCGAAGCATGCAAATTAGCAACTTCTTCTTCTGAATTTGCGAAACAGAAGGCAAGGCAATTTGCCAATAAGAAGAGATGCTTACGACAACTTTGTCCTGGTGACAAAGCATTTGTATTACTACCTTGTAGGGAAAACAGATTACTTATTTCTTGGAAAGGTCCGTACGATATAATATCGAAAATTTCCGATGTCGACTATATTGTCGATATTGATGGGAAGCATAAAACCTTCCACATCAATATGCTTACTGAATTCCATGAACGTCCGGATTATTTGCAACCCATTTTCCAAGCAACGGACAATTCTCCAGTACAACATGGTCATTACTCATCACTGTCCGTGATACAGGATGAGGAAACAAGTTTTTCAGATGTAAATCTTCCTCTTCCAATGATCCCACTTCATTCCAGTGAATCATGGAAGAACGTTACTGTCTCTCCTGATTTGTCTCTAGGAGAACAGCGACAAGTTTCAACTATGTTGCAAACATTTCAGGATGTACTCACTGACATCCCTGGACAAACGAATGTCATTCAACATGACATTGTTCTAACTGACCATACTCCTATTAGGGTTAGACCTTATCCTATACCTATACATTTTCAAGCACAGGTCGAGAAAGAGTTGGATGAGATGATAGATTTGAAAATAATCGAACCATCCACCTCTGCATATTCTTCGCCGATGGTTATTGTGCGTAAAAAAGACAATAACATACGTCTTTGCGTTGACTATCGAAAATTGAATCAAGTAACGAAGTTCGATGCCGAACCTATGCCTTTACTGGAAGAGCTACTTACTCGACTCTCCAAATCTCATTTTTTCACTAAACTTGATTTGTCTAAAGGATATTGGCAAGTTCCTTTATCTGAACGCGCCAAACCTCTCACGGCTTTTTCAACACCTAGAGGTTTGTTCCAATGGAATTTTATGCCTTTCGGTCTTATGAACGCACCAGCTACGTTCGTACGCATGATGCGCCGAATCCTATCTTATCGGTCAGATGTCATTGCATATCTAGACGACATCTGTCTTTTCAGCGATACTTGGGAAGATCACTATTCAGGGTTAGATGAATTGCTGTCTACTTTGCGTGAGCACAACCTGACAGCGAAACCCTCTAAAGCCTATATTGGTTTTAGCGAAATTTCTTTCCTAGGCCACCGAGTTGGTCATGGTTTCCTAAAGACAGAGGACCATAATACTAGTAAGATACTTAACATCTCAATCCCTAAGACTAAAAAACAGGTGAGAAGTCTGTTAGGTCTTATTCAATTTTATGGCAGATTCATTCAGAATCTATCCTCTATCATGGCACCTCTCTCAACACTTCTAAAGAAAGGTTCGCCTAATGTGGTCCACTGGTCTCAGGAATGCCAATGCTCTCTGGATAAGATTAAAACATTGTTTTCAACACCACCTATTTTAGTGCTACCCACTAAAGATAAGACATTCGTTCTTCGTAGTGACGCTTCATCCACTGGGATTGGAGCGGCACTAATGCAAGAGTACTCTGGAACTCTGCATCCTGTAATGTATATTTCCAGAAAACTTAATGCGGCAGAAAGGAATTATTCGGTTTTAGACCGTGAGCTATTAGCTATGGTTTGGTCGATCCTCAAACTACAGAGATTCCTTCTAGGCGCACATTTCATAGTAGAAACCGACCAAAAAGCTCTTACTGCTATACAGAGTAAGAATTTGAAGAGCTCGAGGTCTACTCGATATGCAATTGCTCTTCAACCTTTTCATTTCTCTGTGCGAGCTATTCGTGGATCAGATAATGTGATGGCAGACATTCTGTCAAGATGCCCACATGATTCCACATAACTATTAGGGCTTAGACTTCTTGATATGTCTAGTTCTATAGTAGTTCCTTTTCTATATCATGATAGATACACATTTGTAATTTAATAATATAATGATTGTATCACTACATAGCGGTTCATGGATGTTTATTCACCGCTGTGCTTTGATGATTTTTTTCTTCATAAATCATAAATTTAAGATATCTAATACGAAATGATGATATGAATTTTTTAGGCATTGTGTAATTGCCAGAATTGTATTATACTTTGATGACACCTTCCTGGAAAAATATACTTGTAGAGAAATAATTTCTCTCAGTTTATGAGACACATTCTCACCAGTCGCTCCATAAGTCGACTTAGCCTCATATTAGGCGTTATAGGTATTCCTGATATTTTCATCTGCGCATTATTCATGCGTTGTGAGCCTATTGTACGTTGCTCCTAGATGTATTTCAAAAAAAAAAAAAATGTTCCATTTTTTTTTTTCCCGGGAGGTGTGGTAAGACTGTTACGTGCAGTCTTTGATATCTTACAATATTATACATAGGTAATTTTTTTGTGCTTAAGGGAAAGTCATTATTGAGTTACTTCCCTTGAAAGTTGTGCCATCTCTTCGATCAAACTCCGCGGATAAATCCATTTTACTGCGATTTATTCGTTGTTTGGGTAATAATAGATTGTTCTTGCTTCAGAATATCTATGGCCTGAATTTATGTGTATTGTTTGTCTGAGTAGGACGAGTCTGTCTTATATCTGTATATCTTTACATATCTAAGTCGAACTATATGTTCTGTTGTCTCTAGAGAGGTCAAAGGCTATTCGGCGGATGTGTCGCTAGAGTGTGGTGTGATTTGGCTTCGTCCTGATAGGGACTGTGTGTTTCCTATGTCGGCCTGTCGCCGGGAAAAAGTGATCTCAGTATTTGTGGGGAAAGTGATAGTCGTCTAGACCTATCGTGTATGCTTTACCCCAGTGTTTATTCATATTGCCAAGGAATGGCAGTTCCATATTTCCTCTACCAAGGTAATCAAAGACACTCTTATGAACTCTCGATCGAAGCCACCATTTTCGATAGTTACGATTTGAATGTCTAAGAGAATATATTTGACTCGATGAAAACGACTTCGATTCCTAGCAGCACTATATTCTGTAGAATGCAGTCAATTGTTCATGATCAAATCTACAGAGCAATGCAATGTTTTATGAATGACTAACTTTAGGACAGATTCATTATCTGCATCCAAACGTGAGTGACAGTTCACGAGTGAAGCCATCTTGGAACCAAAACATGTAGCGACTTTCAAGAAGAGAAAGGGGATGCCCGTATTATCGCTTGTTTAGTCCAGAGATCACTGCTACACATGAGAACCCGTTATTAGCGGTTCAATATTATTATATGAAAAAATATGTGCTGAACATTATGTGGGAGAATCGTCGCTAAACGAGATTAGGTTTAGAAGCCATCTGAAATATTGTTTATAAGCTGACGTGCTCAGTCAGTGAAGTCAGATGATTTATATGTATGGGCGATGCTGAGGGCTTGGCTACTGACAGTCCATTATAATATTAATCTACATGAGTGCCCATGTAACATAACATTGCAAGACCATTTATCCACTGTACTATGATGTATTATGCCAACCTGTGATTTGTCACTATCTGTGCTGTCGAGTGTGTACGTCCAATTAAACTTTAGAAAAGGTACACAGTCGTTGGTGTCGATGACTTCCAGTCATACATGAGTGTGAGAAAAGAACATTTGTCAACAACACGAACCCTTATCATCATTCGCACATTGTACACTCAATCCATGTCTACACACCACTGCGTAGGTCAAGTTGACATTCCATACACTACAGTGGAGCAAACAACACCATAGAGATCTTATCAACGGATGATGATGATGATGTCTGCTTCCATCCACTTATATCTATCTTTTGGTGGATATCATTAACGGGAATAAAAATCCAACATTATCAACCTTATCACTGACCTCACTTGGTAGACAAATAATATTAAATAATAACATCTATAACACCAAATCCACCACAGATAGATAGATAGATAGATAGATAGATAGATAGATAGATAGATAGATAGATAGATAGATAGATAGATAGATAGATAGATAGATAGATAACTCAAACTACATACTTTTGACACAATCTTTGCTAATGAAGCAATAATAAAACACGCAGTATGGACCGGAAATACAATAGCGCGACCTGAATTCTTCTATTCCCCCTTCCCCCATGTAGCTTTCCATAATAAAACTCGTACTCCAAACAACGGCAAATATTTATATAAAGTATTAAAATGTAAAAAAAAAAAATTAATTTTTTTATTTTAAAACTTGATAATGGACGTAAATTCTCTGAGCAACCGTACGTTCAATCAGCTCTTTCACGCTTAACACAGGCCCGTCTCTCTCTATTATCCCCAGGTAATTTCAACTGAAACTTAACAATGCTCATGAAACTAAACAATGAATTCGCCCATTCAAGTGTTTTTTTTTTGTTTTTTTGTTTTTAGTGCACAGTAGAGCTCGGGGCTATATTGGTGACTGTGTCCGCCTGTCTGCTTATTATAGGTTCGCAATTATTTATTCTGGGCAACGATTTTGGTTTTTTTTTTCTTTTTGGTTTTAATACGCCAATGCTGGTAGCTAGAGGACAGTGATAGCTGACAATAGCCAGATTTCTCGTCAAGTTTATGTAGGGGAAACTCCAGTCTTAGAGGACGAACACATAAAAATCTGATTTTTTAATAGGAGACACAGAGGACAGATATTGGTTGTATTATATGTGACATAAAAGATAGACTTACCAAATATTCAAACGCTACAGCAAAAATAAACGACTTATGGAAGCATATGGCATTATATATAGTGAATATTTTGTTGTTGCTGTCAAATACCAGATTACACTGAGTTATCTATATCATTTTTAGGAACAATTCCTGGATTACAGGATTCTCATATTTTTGTTTTGTTTGAGGATTCATTTAATTATTAAGGTAAGTTTTTTTTTAAACTAAACTTTGAAAAAAAATAGCGCCTTGTAATTTGCAGCAGACTGGAGGTCTCCATGTTGCCCAAAAACGAAATTTTTATTTGTTTGTCTTTATTTTTCAAACGGCCTCAGTCGTTGTCCGTCGTCATTAATTTTGACATAGCTCAAAGTAGGGTTGGGGTTAGGATAAGGTTAGCTGTAACGTAAATATGAATATCCAGTCTGGCAAGATGGGGCAACATGACGGACCCTGTCTACTTTCCTCTTCATCATTCTTCAAGTACCATGCCTAGAGGCGTAGGAGATCATGTCTCTCCATAACTTCCTGTCTCCAGTACAATTTATCAATTCTGTTGTTGACTTCTTTCCATGCCACGATGTCAAACTGTCCAGTATCTGCTCTCTGTGTCTTCTCCTATCTCGTTTTCCTTCAATCTTACCTGTTGTTACGATATATTCTAGCTTACCTGTCGTTATGATATATTCTAGCTTACCTGTTGTTACGATATATTCTATCTTATCTGTTGTTACGATATATTCTATCTTACCTGTTGTTACGACATATTCTAGCTTACCTGTTTTTCGCAAGAGGTTCAGATGTTATTAGAATATATAATATCCCAGACAAAAAGATGTATCAAAGGATACCAGTATAGCGCCAGATAAGAGACTGGTCTTATAAGAAATACCCCCTTCTCAAAAGAGTAAGGGTGTATCGACAATCAAGGTAGGGTCAAGCTGTATAAACCTTCAAGTATGATGATAGTGAATGTTACTGAAGGTCTAAGTGCTACCTCTCCAGATCCCACCCTGAATAATGGTTATTATATTTATTTTTATTGACTCTGCTAGGGGATAAATTAATTTAATAGATATGTAATCTATATATCAAAACAGAACCTTAACTCAATTTTAAATAATTAAGCAAGACTGATTAAATATATTTTTACAATTTATTGATCCTATACCGTTTCTCTTTTCGGTTAGGAAAATGATAGTAAATTCAAATGCTTTTACATAATAGAAATAAATGAGTATGTAATGTTCATTTCCACAATAGGTAAATATGATACAGTTATATTTCAAATGTTAATCATTTATTTCACATAGTTAGTTGTTATTTTCACTGGACTGTAAAGTTGGTAATAGTGTATTAAAATCCTCCGTGAGTCATCACTCAAACTGTTTTTGATGTTATTGATATTTATTTCTTATTACTAAGTTGCTGGATATGCTGATCAGTTGTATGGTGTTACCACTTATCTCCACAAATGAGCAGCATCCACTATAGCCAGGATCACAAAATGTCTGGATCTCCAGGCTGGGAAACATATGTTGTCTAGTTGTAGGTATATTGAGAACGTTTGCACCACAGAGTCCCTCAGAAGTGAATGTCTCGTACAATCTTAGTAGTTGCAGGATAAAACCTGTAATACAAATAATCACAACTCTGGTATGATCCAGCACTATGCTATCCACACACACAATGGACGTAACAAACAGTTTCAGACATGGTGCTAACAGTTGCACAGGACAATTTACCTCAGTACCACTCACAGCCAGTTCAATGTGATTACACTTTCCTTATAAATCCTACGTTAGATCAATTTGTCCGTGATCTGCTTCCATACAATGATTTGGTTTAGTTCAAACTAATAAGTGACACCTTTATTAATACATGTTAACAATTTCTGTCATTCTCTCTTATGTTCCTGAACAGTGTGTCTTTCCTTTATGAAATACTCCTTCAAATACATTATAAAACCAACAGTCATATTTTAGCCATAATTCTCAAATATTCTACACATTTCCCAATGCTGGCTTTCGTCTCTAACAGTCAACACATGCTGGCGTTCAGATGGCAATACACTCGTCCTGTAAGTTTTTCTTAACACACTCAACACACTTACGAACACACAAGCGGATTAATCACAAGAAAATTACATAATTATATCTCATCTCATCTCATAATCGTACCCTCTTCTACCCCGTGAAACGAAGTGTAGAGGGGACCCAAGTGCACAAGGCCCATGGGCAGGACATGTAATCGAA